>CM025850.1:32717560-32923586 GCA_003952965.2 Morella rubra | reverse complement strand
TTGTTGCTGGAATTTTATTATTAGATTTACATCGGAGATGTGTGAGGATTAAGATGAAGAGATGACTGATATTTTAAATGGATTTTAGGTGTTGATTGACTCTTCAGCAATTCTTTGTGAAATCTTAAGCTTCGGTTAAGCGTTGAGGTAAGTGGCTTTTCAATGAGATTTTATTTCTCTAATCTTTTGTGGAATCTAAGTGCACGAGATGTTTAATTATTTTGTGAGATGAAATTGATTTGAAAATATGTCTTTGTGCGAAATTAAATCTCTTGACATTGGTGAAATAGATTTTTTAAAACGTGCATTATTTTTATATAGTTTTGATTCATTATATGGGGAAAATGTACAAATTTTTTATAAAGATGAAATGATTTAGATTTCATGAATTTGTTTGAAATATCTAACTTGAAATGTTGGATGTTGGAATATATTTATTTTGTGAGCATACTTGAAAAATTTATCCATGTGCTGGTGATATATATCTCTGTAGTATGTATGGCCAATGTATCTTTGTGGTCTATGTGGCTAATATATCTTGTGGTCTTTGTGGCCAATTTGATACCCTCGTGGTATTTAGAGGTCTTTGTGGCCTAGGTCTGTGTGACCATTGGTGATTTCCCTATATTGCGTGGCATTGATAATTTTATTTCAACTTGTATTTTGGTTTTGGTATGGCTCACAATATTTTCTTATTCAATTTGTTGTTATTAAATTGTCTTTTCCACTACTCATTGACTTGCTACTTACTTGAGTTAGTTGTAGCTCACCACTTATTCTATTTTTCAGATTTAGAGGTTGGTGGCAACGACAAATAGAAGATCGCGAGTTGTAATTTTTGAGATTAGTTGCAAGATGCAGAATTATTGAATAAAGAGCCATCTGGATACTTTAGTAATAATTACTTTATTTAGGAGACTTTAATAATTTTATTGTTTATTTGGAAAACAATTTATTGAGACTTTTGTTAAGAGTAATATTTAAGGATTTTAGAGTAGTGCTATGACTAAAATATTGAGATTAATTTTTCTTTATTTGTCTTTTGAGTTCAAAATGTATTGAAGCTGAAATAAAGATTCTTTTAAATTTATTTCTTGGTGGGAAAAAATTACGTATAAGCAGAACGAAAAGTTCTATTTTTCAAGCGGTATTCTGTCCCTTTAGATGTTTGAGTCGGGCCATTACATTGACAGAGCGGCCGCGTAGGATTGGAACGTTTTCGAGGACTGCCGTTCAGACAAGTTCTTTCGTCAAACAAGACACTTGTTTAATTATCTAAGGCCCTTTGGGCCCTCTTCTCATGGTTCCGGACTTTTAGAGTTAGACCCGTGCAGTCCACACTTCTTGTTTTAGTGGGTTAGGTTGGAGTGGGCCACAAATAAGAGTAAATTCAAAACAGATGCAGCAAGGAATGCAAGAAACTTCATATAGTATAGCCTTATATACTACATATTGGGATGGAAGGAGAGAGAGAATCAAAGAAAAAGCAAAAAAATTGAAATATAAACTTCATATAGTATAGCCTTATATAGCAAACTCGATTCCTTTCGTTACGTTTTTTATTTTGTTTTTCCTTCTTCGTTACCCGAGCAACACTAAAATATTATCTTGATTGTTACAGGAGATATTCCTCCTCAGTCTCGAATCATTCGGAGAAAAGGCAATTGCTCTCAAAGGTGCCATAAAAGAAATTGTCATCTTTAGAGCAGTGAACATTTTGGTGCAGCGTAACCAGCCAGCGGGAACGGTGTCGTTCTCGCATTTCCTTTCATCTCAACCAATCACAACAAAATCCTCTCGCATTAGACCGCTATCGACGCCGTTGACTCATACATTATTGAACCTCGGATTGGGACATATCTAAATACACCATGATCCTACGGCTACAAGTCCTCTTCCACACCTTTTTTTTTTTTTTGAACCCTCTCCCACAACTTAAAATAGTGAAATGCACCCTTCTCTGAATTTTTTTGTACCTCGGAGATTTTTTTTCAACGGCCGACCGGTGCTGACGTACCAGGGGCGCTTCCTTGGTCTACTTAGATCTCACTCCTCCCCTTCCTGATCTGGTGCTTCCTTTTTTCACTGGTATCATTTATATTGTTCACATTCTCAAATTCGTCATTTTTTTTTTCTTTTTGGCTTTCTTCCTTGTATATTTTATTATTCACTCGGAGGCATTTGTGTCTAGGGTTTGCATTTTTTGATCCCGGTGATAATTTTAAATGGCCGCTCCACCTGCTAGAGCTCGAGCGGATTACGATTACCTCATAAAGCTCCTCCTGATCGGCGACAGCGGTACGATTTTATCAGTTCTGCCTTTTCGAATCTGTCCCTGGCTCGATTTGGAACGTGATCTTGGTGTCGCATTTGATCTCAACCTATTTCATTTCAAGTGAAAAATAAAAATTTCTGTTTCCGTTCTGATTTGATTATGCTGCTTCGAGCTTAATTAATATGCGCGATTATCGCCAATTTTGGTTTTAATATCTTCATTGTGGTCCTCTTTATGAAGAAATAACGTGGATCCATGGTTTATGGTGCGAAACGGATTTTGTAGTGAGGGGAAGGCTAAATGTAAGTTCGGTAATTATTTTGTTCCGTGGGCTATTAATAAGTAGGCATATTGGGTAACATTGAGTTCCGAAGTGTCGTTTTTATGGTATTTTGTATAAGGTTATGAAGAAGTGTTATTGAGAATATGGTATTTAGAACTAAGAATCAGAGCTTGAAGGATGTTTGTAGACATTGTTGAATTTAAGATATGTAGTGATGTAAGGGTTGTCCTTAGAGCGTGACTGAAGTAATGCCATTTGTAGTTTTTTTTCCCCAGGAATGCAATTGTACTTCGGCATGTTTCTCGCAGGTTCTAATGCAAAAAGGTTTGATTGCTGGTTTTTCACTAGGTTGATGATCAATGCGTGCTTAGCACCAAGGACTCAAATTTCATGTGAATCTTGCTCATTGCATGTATCCTGTGCTAAATGGTCTATACAAAGAGTGATACTATGATTATTAGAGGGCGCTCATCTGTATTTCTGTCTGTTTTCTAATTTTCCTTTGTAGCTTTTATCTATTGAGGGTCTGGAATCTGAATGCTTGTGCTATACATTTTTGTATGACATTTTAGGTGTGGGTAAGAGTTGCCTTCTTCTGCGTTTCTCGGATGGATCATTTACTACTAGTTTTATAACAACCATTGGGTAAGGGCTTTCAACTCATATTTATTAGGATTTTTTTTTTCTCCATAATGAGCTTCTGATGTCATTAGGTTGGAATTTGGTTGGCAGAATTGATTTTAAGATAAGGACCATAGAGCTTGATGGCAGACGAATTAAACTACAAATTTGGGATACAGCTGGTCAAGAACGATTTCGAACGATTACAACTGGTTTGTATCTGTCCTTCAAGTTGATATGGATCGGGTTGTAACTGTACTCTTATGCTATTTTTATGGTCTGAACCCCCATTGGTAATGTCTTTAGTTGAATTTTCTTGAGGTTGTCTAAAACTTTGAAAGAGTTTGTTTATATGCAGGGTGATCGACAGAACTCACAACTGTATTTGTTTTTGTACGTATTGAAAGAACATGTATTTGAAAAGGAATAACATATTGTTTTCAATGAAACAAACAGTAGCATGTTTTGTTTGAATTATCAATCCAATTGGAGTTACGGTAATGATTAATTCGACTCTGAGCTTTGACTGACATTGTAATTTGTGTCTCCTACCAAAAGCAGGAGCACAAAGCTTAAAATGTTGTAGATGTACTGTAGGTTACTTCAACCTTTAACCTGATAATGCTATAGAGGGCAGTTATATATATTTGGTTTTGCTCAGTTCTTACTGGAGCCGCTTTTGTTAAGTATGTAAACTATACTATTTATTAGTTTTTGATGCTATCTTTGTTCGAGGATAATCATCACTTGGATAAAACCAGAGATTTGTCTGCTATTCACACGCACACACACATTTTATGGACGCCAAAGAATTTTCTTTCACGTTATAAAATGTCAGAAGGTTCACTAAGTACTGGTATCTTCTGCAGCTTACTATCGTGGAGCCATGGGCATTTTGCTTGTTTATGATGTCACTGACGAATCATCTTTTAACAGTAATGTCTCCCTTCGCTGATGTTATTTGAAGTCTGAAATGTTGAAATTTTTATTAAGGTTGTGCTTTACTGTCTCTCTTAAATTGTGGGGATTCTATTCCACTAATCTGGCAGTGGACTATATTTCTCATGATGTAATTATGATGCCTGATATCTTGAGGAGATTCCTTTGCTTGGATGGACATCTCTCAATCCATGGCGAATACGTAAGCCTCTTGGTCCTAAATGATAATAAGTCTGCTTTTCCTCCCTCCACACTCAGATATTCGGAATTGGATTCGGAACATTGAGCAGCATGCTTCTGACAATGTCAACAAGATACTGGTTGGTAACAAGGCTGACATGGATGAAAGCAAAAGGGTCCGTACTCCTATCCCTGTGTATGTATTTTATCAGTTCCCTTGACAGTCATTGAGGGTGCATTGACGGGGAGCTTATTTTTCAGGCTGTTCCTACCTCAAAGGGCCAAGCTCTTGCTGATGAATATGGAATCAAGTTCTTTGAGACTGTGAGTAAATTTTTATTAGCTTATATTACTCTTACAGAACTAGTTGGTTTTGCGTTTATTATGTCCTCACTTTTTATGTTGGAAAACCTGTGCATTACAGAGTGCAAAGACAAATTTAAACGTGGAAGAGGTTTTCTTTTCAATAGCTAGGGACATTAAGCAAAGATTGGCAGATACGGACTCAAGGGCTGAGGTATAATCTGAACTCTGAAATCAAAAATCATGCAGAGTTAATGAAATGCAGACGGGTTTTCTTTACATGGCCAAGTTAATGACATTTTCATGTGACTACCCTTACTTTGTAGAGGAAAAAAGCTCATCAAAATTAAAATATAGGGCATCAAACCCATGCCCAAATGTGTTCTGACAGAGTTTTACTTGTTGGATCTTTTCAGCCACAGACAATTAGGATTAACCAACCGGACCAGGCTGCAGGGACTGCTCAAGCTGCGCAAAAATCAGCTTGCTGTGGATCTTAAGCAATTCTTGTCAAAGATGGGATCACAAGGATAAGTCTTCAATAGATCCATTTTGATGAGAAAAACTAATTTTGTTATTACTGTCTTTGTTGCTTGTATTATTTCTTCATGTCATTATATGTTGCAGTCTACTCATTTGGATGTGAACGGTAGATCTTCATACTTGAAAGCAGTTATATATTAGTTTATTTCCTTCAAAGATATTTTTCTACAGCTTGGTGGTTTCCACTTGTTCGATTTCCACTCAGAATATTGATGTCTAGACTTAGAGTTGATTAGTAGCAGGCTGCTTCTCTTTTCATTACAATTTCCTTGATGTCTCTTTAAACTTAGGATTTCCAGGGGCATTGTGATGATGAGATCTGTCTCTGGTTCCTGAAAACTTTGGGAAAAATAAGTTGCCCTTCCCTTTCTATTATGTAGTGATCGAGTTATTTCATCCTCTTCTTTATTTATTTCTGGGAAATTTTCACTTTAAGTCCATAAACTTATATCAAAATGTCAAAAAGAGGTCTGAACTACCAAAGTCATCACATTTAGCTCCAAAACTATCAAAATTCATCAATATTCACCCTGTTATAGGATCCAACCTCCTATATTGTGCTTTTGTAGCCCATTTTTGGCATATTTCAACTGTCGGATCTTTTGATGCATTTTGATAGTTTTGGGTGATGTATTTTGATAATTTTTGACCTAAATGTGATGACTTTGATAGTTTTGACCTCTTTTTGACATTATGATGTAAGTTTATGGGTTAAAAATGATGTTTTCTCTTCTTCTTCTTTTCTTCATTTTTTTTCCACAAGCATCTAAAGAAAGTTATAACCGATGCATTTCTTTTCCCAAAAAAGTTGAAATTCGAAATACTTCTAGCTTTTGCCAGGTCCATGAGATTGGGTCTGCTGGACTCTTGTGGGTTGAAGCAAACAGGCACGTGAAATAAGAGGAAGAAACCTAGAAGATTTTCGTCTAAAAAATTCCAGCATGGGTAAAGTGCATCCTGCACCAGTACGGGGGACTGAATTTCTTCCATCTCATGTGTTCCCTTGCGCTCCTGCATGAGCATGGAATTCTGTTCAGCTCAAAGTAAATTAGGACCTGTAGCTATTTTTCCTTGCGAGAAAAACGGCATACCATGGATTGATTTTTTTTTTGAAAAATAGTCTCTGGTTGGAAATTCATAGCTTCGTTTCCAATGCCCCAAACCTCGAGTATAATATTTCCCCTCTTGTGGACAATTCTTCTACTGCACGATGAAAATCAACAGTTTGATCCATTCTTCCATAACAATTTGTCCAGAAGCTCAACTGTTTTAAGTCTGGAAAAATGCTCAGAAACCGACTTCCCCCCAGTTTGTTCTAAAATATCTCTAATTGCAAGACGAACAAGGAATTCCGCACAGGCCACATCCATAAAGTAACAACTGACAGAGAGCGATGGAAAAAAAAAAAGACAAAAGTCAAAAGACATGGTTTTGACTAGAGAAAATAGGTGGTCTTCAGTTCTTTATATTGAATCATTGATGTGAGACATTAGATTGTTGCTCTCGATTAAGTGGCCACGAGAGAAAAAAGGGAACGCCTTTGTCATCGCTTTTGGGTCCCCGTCTGAGCTTGGTTGTGGTCAGTGACATAGGCTGCTCCATCTTTTTGAACCAGACATCTATAGGTTACATAGCAAGGTCATTGGCGCCACTGTCGTAATCTCAGGCCAAGATCTTGTTGTAGGGGTGCATGAAAGCCAATGATCAAGTGCTTGACTCTGTTGACCAACGAGCAAATAGCACCTGATTGACAGAACTGGCGCACGCGAGTAAGAATGGCAAGGAAACGAATCACAAATGTCTTTTTTGCCTTCTGATCTCTACGGGAAACCTTATTTCAGTCCCAAATGTCTCCCGCATGCAAAAATCAACTTTGTGTCTCAGCTGCCTCCTGTGATGGAAAGCAATAAAGTGAAAAGCTTATATGCCCACGAGAAGGTGGATTATATATGTAGCAGACAACACCTCTCGTTGAAACTAGGCTCTGTTAACCATTAAACATGAAACTACTGCTCAGTAGGGAATGGGCCAACAGTTTCGATAGCTTGCTTTTACATTTTCATGCAGGAAAAGCTTCTTCCAAATCAGCAACATTGTCTGTTGGCCGAACATCATGTTTCTCCCCTAGCGCAGAACCCATCGAACGAATGACCGAAGAAGTGTATAAGAATCCATGTAATACAGCATTCCATAACGGAGGACGCATCACCAACCAAACATAGTGACGCTGGGACGCTGATGCATAAAACACAATGTCGGAGGATAGCCACTGAAACGAAAGGGCAAACGCGAAATGGATTCCAGATCGGAGGTTGGTGGGCTAGGCTGGCGTAGAGGTAGTGCTTAAAAGCACAAGGAAACAAAACCATCGCGGTCTAAACCATGAACAGTGGGACTTACGTGCTCCGCATAATCTATGCCGTGGACTAGAGAAGTTTCTCCAGAGTACCAAAAGAGAGCAAATTCAAAGTAGGAAGACGACATAGAGACGATTCTTATACGTTATGGAAACCCTTCCGACCACGGTGCTTTACTTTAATAATGCACAAAAAAGTTATAAAAGCCTATTTATAATCCATCTTCTGCGAGGCATTATTGGCGAATGGGTAAAGTTAATGGAGCTTATCATCGGATTCTGTATATTCATTCAAGGCATCAAGGCTATATTATATCCATATACTATATTAGTATAGAGAGCACATTCTGATACCAAATTAAGAAACTTTTGCATTTTTTTTTATCTTTTTTATTTCATATTAGAATGCCTCTACTATAATTAGTATATTGTTCTTTTTCTTATCTTTTGCTCAAAACATATGCCAAAGAATACACCCGGAGGAGAGAGTTTTGGTTTTCGACTTGCCCGATCATATACAAGAATTTCAAACACTCGAAAAGTTCGCACTTCAATTTCCTGCATTTCCCATAACATTATGTTCTACTTCATCGGAGAAAAAAATTTCCAATATAAACTAAAGGGAATTAATTAGCTCGTAGGAAGCGTCGGCAATGGAAACACTTACCACGAAAAATTAAAAGCAACTTTTTTCCGAAATGGATAGCAAAGCAATTCCACCAACAGTGCCTTTAAATAAAGGAACGCACTAGGGTTCAAAGCAGCTTCCTTGACTATGCAGATTCCAATTGATAATTTCTGCGGGACGATAATTCACTGGGCGTCAATAATTGGTGGGGAAATAATTGAGTTATAATCCAGTAGTGGAGTCCCCAGATTTGGAGTACTGAAGGATACATAGAATCTACTGGACGGCCAGCATCTATATAAGCAGGACCATTGCACCATTGAAGACAGTACTTAGGAGCTGTTGATAATTATAGCTCTAGCAGTTTCATAACTGAAGCTTGAGCAATTCGGCCTAGTACGTGCTAGCCCCAGCAAGATGACGATCCCAGCACTTAACAGATTTGAGAGACTTAAACCATTTCTGGCTGTTATATTCTTGCAGTTCGGGTTTGCAGGGATGGATGTTCTCTCTAAAGCTGCTCTAAACCAGGGGATGAGCAATTATGTACTCGTCGTCTACCGCCATGTTGTTGCCTTCGCTGTTATTGCCCCTTTTGCGGTTGTTTTTGACAAGTTACCTCTCTCTCTCTCTCTCTCTCTCAACCACAATTACACATCTGTACGCCTAGATGTGTTTACTAAAGATTTTCCCAATACGGTTTTTTTTTTTTTTTACAGGAAAGTAAGGCCAAAGATGACACTTCCAATCTTCATCAAACTAGTAGCGCTCAGCTTACTCGAGTAAATTTTTATTACAGTAAAAAAATTTCTTCTTTTTCATTAATCTCAATTTTACAGTCTAAAGCTTATTTTTAATATCTTTGCTCTAATTGGCAGGCCAGTTATTGACCAGAACTTGTATTTTTTGGGGATGAAGTACACAACAGCAACTTTTGCAGCAGCAATGACCAATATTCTTCCCGCCCTCACTTTCGTAATGGCTTGCATTCTTAGGTAAGTAAATCACAAAGCAATATGCTTCTCTAAGAAAAAGCATTCGTCTGGTTCAAAAACACAGGCATAAAAAACCATAAAAAACAAAAAACGCTTGCTTTCCCAAAAGATTACTGCCCTTCTTTGCAAGTGTCAAACGCTGTTTTACTCTCTTCCTAGGCTTGAGAAGCTAAGATTCAAAAGTATCCGAAGTCAAGCTAAGGTGTTCGGGACTATAGCAACAGTTGCTGGAGCCATGGTGATTACACTGGTAAAAGGCCCCATCATTGAGCTAATCTGGACAAAAGGAAAAACTAACCATGAACAGCAAAGCGGTGGAATTGATCTTCAACATTCGATCAAAGGTGCCATTATGATCACAATTGGCTGCTTCAGCTGGGCTTGTTTCATGGTTCTGCAGGTAAAGGGTTTCCTCATCATATATGCATGTATTACTGCATCCATAATTTATAGATATCATAATATATAACAATCTCATGGTCTGTTTCTCCAGGCAATCACACTAAAAACATACCCAGCTGAGCTCTCTCTTACAGCTTGGATATGCCTGTTGGGCTCAATGGAAGGCACCATAGTTGCGCTAGTGATGGAAAGGGGAAAAGCTACCATCTGGTCACTAAATTGGGACGTTAAATTACTGGCAGCTCTCTACAGTGTAAGAACGCAGATGATCTTATCACATATGAATTTTACTTGTCACTGCCATAGAGACTTATCTATGTAATACCTAGACAGTTATGCAGGTCATATACGATCAAAGTGTTAAATAACCAAAAGAGGCAGCGACACTACCTCTCAAACCCCAACCTGGTTATAGATCTTTTCTTTGTGTCTCAATTCCATAACTCTAGAGCCATAAAAAAAGCCACAAAACATCTATGTGAAGAGTCACCGCAAACCATGGGAAAAATTACTTGTTTCAAAAGAATCGACAAGCCTTCAGTTATAATATTGTCACATTCTACAGGATTTTGATCCATCAAAAAATCATATCCTAGGCAATCATTAAATTTAAGTAATAATAATGGAAGGCAAAGGCCTTTACATTCAAGCAGTATATTTCAACTCTTTATCATGCAGGGTATAATCTGTTCGGGACTGGCTTACTACATTCAAGGAGTGGTAATGAAAGACCGAGGCCCTGTGTTTGTGACAGCTTTTAGTCCGCTATGCATGGTTATTGTTGCAGTTATGGGTTCCTTCATATTGGCTGAGCAACTGTATTTCGGAAGGTAGCTAACAAGCTAACTACAGCACCACAACCACTCACTAGAGACCAGAGGGACTAACTAATTGAATCACTTGTACAGGGTACTAGGTGCTATCATCATAGTTGCAGGCCTCTACCTTGTTGTGTGGGGTAAAAGCAAAGATCATGAATTCCCCATCCCATCAAGCAAGGAGCAAACAGCACCAGATAAACAAATAACACAAGCAGGTAGCAGCAGAACGGAAAAAATTAATCATGAGGCTGTCACACTTGATGTTTCTGGAGGGGATGTGGTAACTACAGATGGACAACTAGATAAACCAAGGAATCCAACAAACGTCTAGACAATGACTTCAATGCAAAGTTCATTCACCTCTACAGTTCAACGGTATAACAGCTGCACTGAACAAGTCTCGCTGGCACATCTTTCGATGTTGTGCAGATTACTAAAGATTTTCCATTCAGAGTACAATTGTCTCAAATTATGATTTGAGGAAAAATGATTACTGACATGAGATTGTAATGACAGAGCTTGATCAATCTACAAATTTCAAACTTAATGTCAACAGATAGCATTCAAGTCTCGATATGGATCTCATGACTAAAGGACATGCGGCACAAAGTCTAATGAACACTTCCCATAATATGTTACTTGATACTAATGCGCGGAATCTACTATGATGGCCTAGAATCTCATTTCCTCCCACGACATTAATTGGCAGAAGCATAATAGTGGCCACATGTTTCTTCCATACCATCTTAGATATCCACAGCCACAGTTTCAATTATTGCAGCCTTAACATCCACTTCTTTTGGCTCTTTTATCTTCCTACGACCCTTAATTAAAACCCTGTCTTCATTTAGTAGTTTGTAAGGAATGGGATAAAACAAAGCAAGAAGTTTTAAGGGCATCAACAAAAGGGGCAAAGATAAACAAGGAAAGAGAGAGTAAGATCAATCGACTCATTTGACATTCATAAAGAGTTAAAATGTGACTTGAATCATTTTTTTTTTTTTTTGATGAATAAGCACAGTTTTATTAGAAAAGAAATGGCTTGTATCCAACACATTAACAATACAGCTTAAGCATCATAATATTTCGGATTCTGGCTCGATGCAACCAGTTCAACACAGTTCACATAAAAAGAAATCAGCACCCTCTATGAGTTATTTTATACAGGGTCAGACAGATTCAAAAAAGACGAAACAGATATACAATAGTCCTAGATCTTCCTCAAAACTAATTAGTGCTATTAGTGGGCATATCATAGACAACCAAGGTAAATGAGGACGATGAGATAGCATAACTAAAGTTACAAAAATCTCCCTTTCTGAAGACATCTAACACATTCTAAATTTCACTTTTCCTTTAGTCAATGCACATAGTCCCCTAGTCCATGTACCCTGTCCTCAAAAGCACTAATTAGTTTTGAGGAAGATCTAGGACTATTGTATATCTGTTTCGTCTTTTTTGAATCTGTCTGACCCTGTATAAAATAACTCATAGAGGGTGCTGATTTCTTTTTATGTGAACTGTGTTGAACTGGTTGCATTCGAGCCAGAATCCGAAATATTATGATGCTTAAGCTGTATTGTTAATGTGTTGGATACAAGCCATTTCTTTTCTAATAAAACTGTGCTTATTCATCAAAAAAAAAAAAATGATTCAAGTCACATTTTAACTCTTTATGAATGTCAAATGAGTCGATTGATCTTACTCTCTCTTTCCTTGTTTATCTTTGCCCCTTTTGTTGATGCCCTTAAAACTTCTTGCTTTGTTTTATCCCATTCCTTACAAACTACTAAATGAAGACAGGGTTTTAATTAAGGGTCGTAGGAAGATAAAAGAGCCAAAAGAAGTGGATGTTAAGGCTGCAATAATTGAAACTGTGGCTGTGGATATCTAAGATGGTATGGAAGAAACATGTGGCCACTATTATGCTTCTGCCAATTAATGTCGTGGGAGGAAATGAGATTCTAGGCCATCATAGTAGATTCCGCGCATTAGTATCAAGTAACATATTATGGGAAGTGTTCATTAGACTTTGTGCCGCATGTCCTTTAGTCATGAGATCCATATCGAGACTTGAATGCTATCTGTTGACATTAAGTTTGAAATTTGTAGATTGATCAAGCTCTGTCATTACAATCTCATGTCAGTAATCATTTTTCCTCAAATCATAATTTGAGACAATTGTACTCTGAATGGAAAATCTTTAGTAATCTGCACAACATCGAAAGATGTGCCAGCGAGACTTGTTCAGTGCAGCTGTTATACCGTTGAACTGTAGAGGTGAATGAACTTTGCATTGAAGTCATTGTCTAGACGTTTGTTGGATTCCTTGGTTTATCTAGTTGTCCATCTGTAGTTACCACATCCCCTCCAGAAACATCAAGTGTGACAGCCTCATGATTAATTTTTTCCGTTCTGCTGCTACCTGCTTGTGTTATTTGTTTATCTGGTGCTGTTTGCTCCTTGCTTGATGGGATGGGGAATTCATGATCTTTGCTTTTACCCCACACAACAAGGTAGAGGCCTGCAACTATGATGATAGCACCTAGTACCCTGTACAAGTGATTCAATTAGTTAGTCCCTCTGGTCTCTAGTGAGTGGTTGTGGTGCTGTAGTTAGCTTGTTAGCTACCTTCCGAAATACAGTTGCTCGGCCAATATGAAGGAACCCATAACTGCAACAATAACCATGCATAGCGGACTAAAAGCTGTCACAAACACAGGGCCTCGGTCTTTCATTACCACTCCTTGAATGTAGTAAGCCAGTCCCGAACAGATTATACCCTGCATGATAAAGAGTTGAAATATACTGCTTGAATGTAAAGGCCTTTGCCTTCCATTATTATTACTTAAATTTAATGATTGCCTAGGATATGATTTTTTGATGGATCAAAATCCTGTAGAATGTGACAATATTATAACTGAAGGCTTGTCGATTCTTTTGAAACAAGTAATTTTTCCCATGGTTTGCGGTGACTCTTCACATAGATGTTTTGTGGCTTTTTTTATGGCTCTAGAGTTATGGAATTGAGACACAAAGAAAAGATCTATAACCAGGTTGGGGTTTGAGAGGTAGTGTCGCTGCCTCTTTTGGTTATTTAACACTTTGATCGTATATGACCTGCATAACTGTCTAGGTATTACATAGATCAAGTCTCTATGGCAGTGACAAGTAAAATTCATATGTGATAAGATCATCTGCGTTCTTACACTGTAGAGAGCTGCCAGTAATTTAACGTCCCAATTTAGTGACCAGATGGTAGCTTTTCCCCTTTCCATCACTAGCGCAACTATGGTGCCTTCCATTGAGCCCAACAGGCATATCCAAGCTGTAAGAGAGAGCTCAGCTGGGTATGTTTTTAGTGTGATTGCCTGGAGAAACAGACCATGAGATTGTTATATATTATGATATCTATAAATTATGGATGCAGTAATACATGCATATATGATGAGGAAACCCTTTACCTGCAGAACCATGAAACAAGCCCAGCTGAAGCAGCCAATTGTGATCATAATGGCACCTTTGATCGAATGTTGAAGATCAATTCCACCGCTTTGCTGTTCATGGTTAGTTTTTCCTTTTGTCCAGATTAGCTCAATGATGGGGCCTTTTACCAGTGTAATCACCATGGCTCCAGCAACTGTTGCTATAGTCCCGAACACCTTAGCTTGACTTCGGATACTTTTGAATCTTAGCTTCTCAAGCCTAGGAAGAGAGTAAAACAGCGTTTGACACTTGCAAAGAAGGGCAGTAATCTTTTGGGAAAGCAAGCGTTTTTTGTTTTTTATGGTTTTTTATGCCTGTGTTTTTGAACCAGACGAATGCTTTTTCTTAGAGAAGCATATTGCTTTGTGATTTACTTACCTAAGAATGCAAGCCATTACGAAAGTGAGGGCGGGAAGAATATTGGTCATTGCTGCTGCAAAAGTTGCTGTTGTGTACTTCATCCCCAAAAAATACAAGTTCTGGTCAATAACTGGCCTGCCAATTAGAGCAAAGATATTAAAAATAAGCTTTAGACTGTAAAATTGAGATTAATGAAAAAGAAGAAATTTTTTTACTGTAATAAAAATTTACTCGAGTAAGCTGAGCGCTACTAGTTTGATGAAGATTGGAAGTGTCATCTTTGGCCTTACTTTCCTGTAAAAAAAAAAAAAACCGTATTGGAAAATCTTTAGTAAACACATCTAGGCGTACAGATGTGTAATTGTGGTTGAGAGGAGAGAGAGAGAGAGAGAGAGGTAACTTTCAAAAAACAACGCAAAAGGGGCAATAACAGCGAAGGCAACAACATGGCGGTAGACGACGAGTACATAATTGCTCATCCTGGTTTAGAGCAGCTTTAGAGAGAACATCCATCCCTGCAAACCCGAACTGCAAGAATATAACAGCCAGAAATGGTTTAAGTCTCTCAAATCTGTTAAGTGCTGGGATCGTCATCTTGCTGGGGCTAGCACGTACTAGGCCGAATTGCTCAAGCTTCAGTTATGAAACTGCTAGAGCTATAATTATCAACAGCTCCCAAGTACTGTCTTCAATGGTGCAATGGTCCTGCTTATATAGATGCTGGCCGTCCAGTAGATTCTATGTATCCTTCAGTACTCCAAATCTGGGGACTCCACTACTGGATTATAACTCAATTATTTCCCCACCAATTATTGACGCCCAGTGAATTATCGTCCCGCAGAAATTATCAATTGGAATCTGCATAGTCAAGGAAGCTGCTTTGAACCCTAGTGCGTTCCTTTATTTAAAGGCACTGTTGGTGGAATTGCTTTGCTATCCATTTCGGAAAAAAGTTGCTTTTAATTTTTCGTGGTAAGTGTTTCCATTGCCGACGCTTCCTACGAGCTAATTAATTCCCTTTAGTTTATATTGGAAATTTTTTTCTCCGATGAAGTAGAACATAATGTTATGGGAAATGCAGGAAATTGAAGTGCGAACTTTTCGAGTGTTTGAAATTCTTGTATATGATCGGGCAAGTCGAAAACCAAAACTCTCTCCTCCGGGTGTATTCTTTCGCATATGTTTTAAGCAAAAGATAAGAAAAAGAACAATATACTAACTATAGTAGAGGCATTCTAATATGAAATAAAAAAGATAAAAAAAAATGCAAAAGTTTCTTAATTTGGTATCAGAATGTGCTCTCTAACTAATATAGTATATGGATATAATATAGCCTTGATGCCTTGAATGAATATACAGAATCCGATGATAAGCTCCATCAACTTTACCCATTCGCCAATAATGCCTCGCAGAAGATGGATTATAAATAGGCTTTTATAACTTTTTTGTGCATTATTAAAGTAAAGCACCGTGGTCGGAAGGGTTTCCATAACGTATAAGAATCGTTTCTATGTCGTCTTCCTACTTTGAATTTGCTCTCTTTTGGTACTCTGGAGAAACTTCTCTAGTCCACGGCATAGATTATGCGGAGCACGTAAGTCCCACTGTTCATGGTTTAGACCGCGATGGTTTTGTTTCCTTGTGCTTTTAAGCACTACCTCTACGCCAGCCTAGCCCACCAACCTCCGATCTGGAATCCATTTCGCGTTTGCCCTTTCGTTTCAGTGGCTATCCTCCGACATTGTGTTTTATGCATCAGCGTCCCAGCGTCACTATGTTTGGTTGGTGATGCGTCCTCCGTTATGGAATGCTGTATTACATGGATTCTTATACACTTCTTCGGTCATTCGTTCGATGGGTTCTGCGCTAGGGGAGAAACATGATGTTCGGCCAACAGACAATGTTGCTGATTTGGAAGAAGCTTTTCCTGCATGAAAATGTAAAAGCAAGCTATCGAAACTGTTGGCCCATTCCCTACTGAGCAGTAGTTTCATGTTTAATGGTTAACAGAGCCTAGTTTCAACGAGAGGTGTTGTCTGCTACATATATAATCCACCTTCTCGTGGGCATATAAGCTTTTCACTTTATTGCTTTCCATCACAGGAGGCAGCTGAGACACAAAGTTGATTTTTGCATGCGGGAGACATTTGGGACTGAAATAAGGTTTCCCGTAGAGATCAGAAGGCAAAAAAGACATTTGTGATTCGTTTCCTTGCCATTCTTACTCGCGTGCGCCAGTTCTGTCAATCAGGTGCTATTTGCTCGTTGGTCAACAGAGTCAAGCACTTGATCATTGGCTTTCATGCACCCCTACAACAAGATCTTGGCCTGAGATTACGACAGTGGCGCCAATGACCTTGCTATGTAACCTATAGATATCTGGTTCAAAAAGATGGAGCAGCCTATGTCACTGACCACAACCAAGCTCAGACGGGGACCCAAAAGCGATGACAAAGGCGTTTCCCTTTTTTCTCTCGTGGCCACTTAATCGAGAGCAACAATCTAATGTCTCACATCAATGATTCAATATAAAGAACTGAAGACCACCTATTTTCTCTAGTCAAAACCATGTCTTTTGACTTTTGTCTTTTTTTTTTTTTTCCATCGCTCTCTGTCAGTTGTTACTTTATGGATGTGGCCTGTGCGGAATTCCTTGTTCGTCTTGCAATTAGAGATATTTTAGAACAAACTGGGGGGAAGTCGGTTTCTGAGCATTTTTCCAGACTTAAAACAGTTGAGCTTCTGGACAAATTGTTATGGAAGAATGGATCAAACTGTTGATTTTCATCGTGCAGTAGAAGAATTGTCCACAAGAGGGGAAATATTATACTCGAGGTTTGGGGCATTGGAAACGAAGCTATGAATTTCCAACCAGAGACTATTTTTCAAAAAAAAAATCAATCCATGGTATGCCGTTTTTCTCGCAAGGAAAAATAGCTACAGGTCCTAATTTACTTTGAGCTGAACAGAATTCCATGCTCATGCAGGAGCGCAAGGGAACACATGAGATGGAAGAAATTCAGTCCCCCGTACTGGTGCAGGATGCACTTTACCCATGCTGGAATTTTTTAGACGAAAATCTTCTAGGTTTCTTCCTCTTATTTCACGTGCCTGTTTGCTTCAACCCACAAGAGTCCAGCAGACCCAATCTCATGGACCTGGCAAAAGCTAGAAGTATTTCGAATTTCAACTTTTTTGGGAAAAGAAATGCATCGGTTATAACTTTCTTTAGATGCTTGTGGAAAAAAAAATGAAGAAAAGAAGAAGAAGAGAAAACATCATTTTTAACCCATAAACTTACATCATAATGTCAAAAAGAGGTCAAAACTATCAAAGTCATCACATTTAGGTCAAAAATTATCAAAATACATCACCCAAAACTATCAAAATGCATCAAAAGATCCGACAGTTGAAATATGCCAAAAATGGGCTACAAAAGCACAATAGGAGGTTGGATCCTATAACAGGGTGAATATTGATGAATTTTGATAGTTTTGGAGCTAAATGTGATGACTTTGGAGTTCAGACCTCTTTTTGACATTTTGATATAAGTTTATGGACTTAAAGTGAAAATTTCCCAGAAATAAATAAAGAAGAGGATGAAATAACTCGATCACTACATAATAGAAAGGGAAGGGCAACTTATTTTTCCCAAAGTTTTCAGGAACCAGAGACAGATCTCATCATCACAATGCCCCTGGAAATCCTAAGTTTAAAGAGACATCAAGGAAATTGTAATGAAAAGAGAAGCAGCCTGCTACTAATCAACTCTAAGTCTAGACATCAATATTCTGAGTGGAAATCGAACAAGTGGAAACCACCAAGCTGTAGAAAAATATCTTTGAAGGAAATAAACTAATATATAACTGCTTTCAAGTATGAAGATCTACCGTTCACATCCAAATGAGTAGACTGCAACATATAATGACATGAAGAAATAATACAAGCAACAAAGACAGTAATAACAAAATTAGTTTTTCTCATCAAAATGGATCTATTGAAGACTTATCCTTGTGATCCCATCTTTGACAAGAATTGCTTAAGATCCACAGCAAGCTGATTTTTGCGCAGCTTGAGCAGTCCCTGCAGCCTGGTCCGGTTGGTTAATCCTAATTGTCTGTGGCTGAAAAGATCCAACAAGTAAAACTCTGTCAGAACACATTTGGGCATGGGTTTGATGCCCTATATTTTAATTTTGATGAGCTTTTTTCCTCTACAAAGTAAGGGTAGTCACATGAAAATGTCATTAACTTGGCCATGTAAAGAAAACCCGTCTGCATTTCATTAACTCTGCATGATTTTTGATTTCAGAGTTCAGATTATACCTCAGCCCTTGAGTCCGTATCTGCCAATCTTTGCTTAATGTCCCTAGCTATTGAAAAGAAAACCTCTTCCACGTTTAAATTTGTCTTTGCACTCTGTAATGCACAGGTTTTCCAACATAAAAAGTGAGGACATAATAAACGCAAAACCAACTAGTTCTGTAAGAGTAATATAAGCTAATAAAAATTTACTCACAGTCTCAAAGAACTTGATTCCATATTCATCAGCAAGAGCTTGGCCCTTTGAGGTAGGAACAGCCTGAAAAATAAGCTCCCCGTCAATGCACCCTCAATGACTGTCAAGGGAACTGATAAAATACATACACAGGGATAGGAGTACGGACCCTTTTGCTTTCATCCATGTCAGCCTTGTTACCAACCAGTATCTTGTTGACATTGTCAGAAGCATGCTGCTCAATGTTCCGAATCCAATTCCGAATATCTGAGTGTGGAGGGAGGAAAAGCAGACTTATTATCATTTAGGACCAAGAGGCTTACGTATTCGCCATGGATTGAGAGATGTCCATCCAAGCAAAGGAATCTCCTCAAGATATCAGGCATCATAATTACATCATGAGAAATATAGTCCACTGCCAGATTAGTGGAATAGAATCCCCACAATTTAAGAGAGACAGTAAAGCACAACCTTAATAAAAATTTCAACATTTCAGACTTCAAATAACATCAGCGAAGAGAGACATTACTGTTAAAAGATGATTCGTCAGTGACATCATAAACAAGCAAAATGCCCATGGCTCCACGATAGTAAGCTGCAGAAGATACCAGTACTTAGTGAACCTTCTGACATTTTATAACATGAAAGAAAATTCTTTGGCGTCCATAAAATGTGTGTGTGCGTGTGAATAGCAGACAAATCTCTGGTTTTATCCAAGTGATGATTATCCTCGAACAAAGATAGCATCAAAAACTAATAAATAGTATAGTTTACATACTTAGCAAAAGCGGCTCCAGTAAGAACTGAGCAAAACCAAATATATATAACTGCCCTCTATAATATTATCAGGTTAAAGGTTGAAGTAACCTACAGTACATCTACAACATTTTAAGCTTTGTGCTCCTGCTTTTGGTAGGAGACACAAATTACAATGTCAGTCAAAGCTCAGAGTCGAATTAATCATTACCGTAACTCCAATTGGATTGATAATTCAAACAAAACATGCTACTGTTTGTTTCATTGAAAACAATATGTTATTCCTTTTCAAATACATGTTCTTTCAATACGTACAAAAACAAATACAGTTGTGAGTTCTGTCGATCACCCTGCATATAAACAAACTCTTTCAAAGTTTTAGACAACCTCAAGAAAATTCAACTAAAGACATTACCAATGGGGGTTCAGACCATAAAAATAGCATAAGAGTACAGTTACAACCCGATCCATATCAACTTGAAGGACAGAAACAAACCAGTTGTAATCGTTCGAAATCGTTCTTGACCAGCTGTATCCCAAATTTGTAGTTTAATTCGTCTGCCATCAAGCTCTATGGTCCTTATCTTAAAATCAATTCTGCCAAACAAATTCCAACCTAATGACATCAGAAGCTCATTATGGAGAAAAAAAAAATCCTAATAAATATGAGTTGAAAGCCCTTACCCAATGGTTGTTATAAAACTAGTAGTAAATGATCCATCCGAGAAACGCAGAAGAAGGCAACTCTTACCCACACCTAAAATGTCATACAAAAATGTATAGCACAAGCATTCAGATTCCAGACCCTCAATAGATAAAAGCTACAAAGGAAAATTAGAAAACAGACAGAAATACAGATGAGCGCCCTCTAATAATCATAGTATCACTCTTTGTATAGACCATTTAGCACAGGATACATGCAATGAGCAAGATTCACATGAAATTTGAGTCCTTGGTGCTAAGCACGCATTGATCATCAACCTAGTGAAAAACCAGCAATCAAACCTTTTTGCATTAGAACCTGCGAGAAACATGCCGAAGTACAATTGCATTCCTGGGGAAAAAAAACTACAAATGGCATTACTTCAGTCACGCTCTAAGGACAACCCTTACATCACTACATATCTTAAATTCAACAATGTCTACAAACATCCTTCAAGCTCTGATTCTTAGTTCTAAATACCATATTCTCAATAACACTTCTTCATAACCTTATACAAAATACCATAAAAACGACACTTCGGAACTCAATGTTACCCAATATGCCTACTTATTAATAGCCCACGGAACAAAATAATTACCGAACTTACATTTAGCCTTCCCCTCACTACAAAATCCGTTTCGCACCATAACCATGGATCCACGTTATTTCTTCATAAAGAGGACCACAATGAAGATATTAAAACCAACAATTTGGTGATAATCGCGCATATGAAGCTCGAATAATCAAATCAGAACGGAAGCAGAAATTTTTATTTTTCACTTGAAATGAAATAGGTTGAGATCAAATGCGACACCAAGATCACGTTCCAATCGAGCCAGGGACAGATTCGAAAAGGAGAACTGATAAAATCGTACCGCTGTCGCCGATCAGGAGGAGCTTTATGAGGTAATCGTAATCCGCTCGAGCTCTAGCAGGTGGAGCGGCCATTTAAAATTATCACCGGATCAAAAAATGCAAACCCTAGACACAAATGCCTCCGAGTGAATAATAAAATATACAAGGAAGAAAGCCAAAAAGAAAAAAAAAATGACGAATTTGAGAATGTGAACAATATAAATGATACCAGTGAAAAAAGGAAGCACCAGATCAGGAAGGGGAGGAGTGAGATCTAAGTAGACCAAGGAAGCGCCCCTGGTACGTCAGCACCGGTCGGCCGTTGAAAAAAAATCTCCGAGGTACAAAAAAATCAGAGGGTGCATTTCACTATTTTAAGTTGTGGAGAGGGTTCAAAAAAAAAAAAAAAAGGTGTGGGAAGAGGACTTGTAGCCGTAGGATCATGGTGTATTTAGATATGTCCCAATCCGAGGTTCAATAATGTATGAGTCAACGGCGTCGATAGCGGTCTAATGCGAGAGGATTTTGTTGTGATTGGTTGAGATGAAAGGAAATGCGAGAACGACACCGTTCCCGCTGGCTGGTTACGCTGCACCAAAATGTTCACTGCTCTAAAGATGACAATTTCTTTTATGGCACCTTTGAGAGCAATTGCCTTTTCTCCGAATGATTCGAGACTGAGGAGGAATATCTCCTGTAACAATCAAGATAATATTTTAGTGTTGCTCGGGTAACGAAGAAGGAAAAACAAAATAAAAAACGTAACGAAAGGAATCGAGTTTGCTATATAAGGCTATACTATATGAAGTTTATATTTCAATTTTTTTGCTTTTTCTTTGATTCTCTCTCTCCTTCCATCGCAATATGTAGTCCATAATATAAGGCAAACTATATGAAGTTTCTTGCATTCCTTGCTGCATCTGTTTTGAATTTACTCTTATTTGTGGCCCACTCCAACCTAACCCACTAAAACAAGAAGTGTGGACTGCACGGGTCTAACTCTAAAAGTCCGGAACCATGAGAAGAGGGCCCAAAGGGCCTTAGATAATTAAACAAGTGTCTTGTTTGACGAAAGAACTTGTCTGAACGGCAGTCCTCGAAAACGTTCCAATCCTACGCGGCCGCTCTGTCAATGTAATGGCCCGACTCAAACTCTAAAGGGACAGAATACCGCTTGAAAAATAGAACTTTTCGTTCTGCTTATACGTAATTTTTTCCCACCAAGAAATAAATTTAAAAGAATCTTTATTTCAGCTTCAATAATCATTTTGAACTCAAAAGACAAATAAAGAAAAATTAATCTCAATATTTTAGTCATAGCACTACTCTAAAATCCTTAAATATTACTCTTAACAAAAGTCTCAATAAATTGTTTCCCAAATAAGCAATAAAATTATTAAAGTCTCCTAAATAAAGTAATTATTACTAAAGTCTCCAGATGGCTCTTTATTCAATAATTCTGCATCTTGCAACTAATCTCAAAAATTACAACTCACGATCTTCTATTTGTCGCTGCCACCAACCTCTAAATCTGAAAATAGAAATAAGTGGTGAGCTACAACTAACTCAGTAAGTAGCAAGTCAATGGAGTAGTGGAAAAGACAATTTAATAACAATCAAAATAAGAAAATATTGTGAGCCATACCAAAACCAAAATACAAGTTGAAATAAAATTATCCAAGCCGCGCAATATAGGAAAATCACCAAGGCCACAAAGACCTCTAAATACCACGAGGGATATCAAATTGGCCACAAAGACCACAAGATATATTGGCACATAGACCACAAAGATACATTGGCCATACATAACAGAGATATATCACCAGCACATGGATAAATTTTTCAAGTATGCTCACAAAAATAAATATATTCCAACATCCAACATTTCAAGTTAGATATTTCAAACAAATTCATGAAATCTAAATCATTTCATCTTTATAAAAAATTTGTACATTTTCCCCATATAATGAATCAAAACTATATAAAAATAGTGCACGTTTTAAAAATCTATTTCACCAATGTCAAGAGATTTAATTCGCACAAAGACATATTTTCAAATCAATTTCATCTCACAAAATAATTAAACATCTCGTGCACTTAGATTCCACAAAAGATTAGAGAAATAAAATCCCATTGAAAAGCCACTTACCTCAACGCTTAACCGAAGCTTAAGATTTCACAAAGAATTGCTGAAGAGTCAATCAACACCTAAAATCCATTTAAAATATCAGTCATCTCTTCATCTTAATCCTCACACATCTCCAATGTAAATTTAATAATAAAATTCCAGCAACAAACACACCTGAACTCCAATAACTCTATAAGAATAAGTTATTCCCACAATCGCGAAATTCCTCAAAACCACATTTAATTAGCCTACAGCAACCCAAAAACTAATATTAAAAACTAGGAACAATCTTAATCATCTCTCTCAAATTAATCCCCCCTCCTAACCACTCTATAGTCACGCGATTACTCACACACACACACCACTAGATTTTCCATATCAGATTTATCTAAGCACTCAATAATACAGAATAAAGGTTTAGATTCCGATTTGGATAACGTCTTATTCTTATAGAATTATTGCGAATTCAGTGTGTTTGTTTGCTGAATTTTATTATAATTACATTAGAATGTGTGAGGATTAAAATGAAGCAAAGTAACTGAATAAAAAAATTTTTTTCTTTAAATGGATTTTAGGTGCTGATTGATTCTTCAACAATTCTTTGTGAAATCTTAAACTTCGGTTAAGAGTTGAGTTAAGTGGCTTTTCAATGGGATTTTAATTCTTTGAACTTTTGTGGAATCTAAGTGCATGAGATGTTTGATTATTTTGTGAGATGAAATTGATTTGAAAATGTCTTTGTGCGAGATTAAATATCTTGTCATTGGTGAAATAGATTTTTAAAAATGTGCACTATTTTTATATGGTTTTGATTAATTAAATGGGAAAAATGTACAAATTTTTTATAAAGATAAAATGACTTAGATTTAATGAATTTGTTTGAAATATCTAAATTGAAATGTTGGGTTGTTGGAATAAATTTATTTTGTGAGCATACTTGAAAAACTTATCCATGTGCTGGTGATATATCTCTATGCTCTGTGTGGCCAATGTAACTTTGTGGTCTGTGAGGCCAATATATCTTTGTCTTTGGTAATTTATATCCCTCGTATTTGGAGTTGTGTCCTTTGATCCATTGGTATTTTCCCTATATTGCGGGAATTAGATAATTTTTATTTAACTTGTAGTTTGTTTTGGTATGCTCATAATTCTAATTCAATTTATTGTTATTAAATTGTCTTTTCCTCTACTCCATTGACTTGCTACTTACTAAGCCAATTGTAGCTCACCACTTAATTTCTATTTGCAGATTTAGAGGTTGGTGGCAGCAACTAACAGAAGATCACGAGTTGTAGTTTCTAAGATAGTTGCAAGATACAGGATTATTGAATAAAGAGTCCTATGGAGACTTTAGTAATAATTACTTTATTTAGGAGACTTTAATAATTTTATTGCTTATTTGGGAAACAATTTATTGAGACTTTTGTTAAGAGTAATATTTAAGGATTTTAGAGTAGTGCTATGACTAAAATATTGAGATTAATTTTTCTTTATTTGTCTTTTGAGTTCAGAGCGTGGTCTTTGATTATTGAAGATGAAATAAAGATTCTTTTGAGTTTTCTTCTTTAGAAAAATTGCTTGTAACAAGAGAATGAAATTGTATTTTTTCAACCCGGAATCCTATCCTTTTAGGTTTTGAGTCGGGCATTCATTTACAGAGCGTCCGCGTAGATTGGAGCGTTTTCGAGGACTGCCGTTCTTTCGTCAGACAAGACACTTGTTTAATCTTCTCATGGTTCCGGACTTTTAGAGTTAGACCCATGCAGTCCACACAACTTGTTTTAGTGGGTTAGGTTGGAGTAGGCCACTTTTAAAAGTAAATTCAAAACAGATGCAGCAAGAAACTGCCCGTGCCTAGTCGAAATAAGTTTGCAAATTCTTATGATTACATGGACTACATATTGCGATAGAAGGAGAGAGAGAATCAAAGAAAAAGCAAAAAAATTGAAATATAAACCTCATATAGTATAGCCTTATATACTACATATTGGGATGGAAGGAGAGAGAGAATCAAAGAAAAAGCAAAAAAATTGAAATATAAACCTCATATAGTATAGCCTTATATAGCAAACTCGATTCCTTTCGTTACGTTTTTTATTTTGTTTTTCCTTCTTCGTTACCCGAGCAACACTAAAATATTATCTTGATTGTTACAGGAGATATTCCTCCTCAGTCTCGAATCATTCGGAGAAAAGGCAATTGCTCTCAAAGGTGCCATAAAAGAAATTGTCATCTTTAGAGCAGTGAACATTTTGGTGCAGCGTAACCAGCCAGCGGGAACGGTGTCGTTCTCGCATTTCCTTTCATCTCAACCAATCACAACAACGTCGTTTCACTAATCTAGGAAGAGATCCTCTCGCATTAGACCGCTATCGACGCCGTTGACTCATACATTATTGAACCTCGGATTGGGACATATCTAAATACACCATGATCCTACGGCTACAAGTCCTCTTCCCACACCTTTTTTTTTTTTTGAACCCTCTCCCCCAACTTAAAATAGTGAAATGCACCCTTCTCTGAATTTTTTTGTACCTCGGAGATTTTTTTTCAACGGCCGACCGGTGCTGACGTACCAGGGGCGCTTCCTTGGTCTACTTAGATCTCACTCCTCCTTCCTGATCTGGTGCTTCTTTTTTCACTGGTATCATTTATATTGTTCACATTCTCAAATTCGTCATTTTTTTTTTCTTTTTGGCTTTCTTCCTTGTATATTTTATTATTCACTCGGAGGCATTTGTGTCTAGGGTTTGCATTTTTTGATCCCGGTGATAATTTTAAATGGCCGCTCCACCTGCTAGAGCTCGAGCGGATTACGATTACCTCATAAAGCTCCTCCTGATCGGCGACAGCGGTACGATTTTATCAGTTCTGCCTTTTCGAATCTGTCCCTGGCTCGATTTGGAACGTGATCTTGGTGTCGCATTTGATCTCAACCTATTTCATTTCAAGTGAAAAATAAAAATTTCTGCTTTCCGTTCTGATTTGATTATTGCGAGCTTCATATGCGCGATTATCGCCAATTTTGTTTTAATATCTTCATTGTGGTCCTCTTTATGAAGAAATAACGTGGATCCGTTGTATATGGTGTGAAACGGATTTTATAGCGAGGGGAAGGCTAAATGCAAGTTCGGTAATTATTTTGTTCAGTAGGCTATTAATGATTAGGCATATTGGGTAACATTGAGTTCCGAAGTGTCGCTTTTATGGTATATTTTGTATAAGGTTATGAAGAAGTGTTATTGAGAATATGGTATTTAGAACTAAGAATCAGAGCTTGAAGGATGTTTGTAGACATTGTTGAATTTAAGATATGTAGTGATGTAAGGGTTGTCCTTAGAACATGACTGAAGTAATGCCATTTATAGTTTTTTTCCCCAGGAATGCAATTGTACTTCGGCATGTTTCTCGCAGGTTCTAATGCAAAAAGGTTTGATTGCTGGTTTTTCACTAGGTTGATGATCAATGCGTGCTTAGCACCAAGGACTCAAATTTTATGTGAATCATGCTCATTGCATGTATCCTGTGCTAAATGGTCTATACAAAGAGTGATACTATGATTATTAGAGGGCGCTCATCTGTATTTCTGTCTGTTTTCTAATTTTCCTTTGTAGCTTTTATCTATTGAGGGTCTGGAATCTGAATGCTTGTGCTATACATTTTTGTATGACATTTTAGGTGTGGGTAAGAGTTGCCTTCTTCTGCGTTTCTCGGATGGATCATTTACTACTAGTTTTATAACAACCATTGGGTAAGGGCTTTCAACTCATATTTATTAGGATTTTTTTTTTCTCCATAATGAGCTTCTGATGTCATTAGGTTGGAATTTGTTTGGCAGAATTGATTTTAAGATAAGGACCATAGAGCTTGATGGCAGACGAATTAAACTACAAATTTGGGATACAGCTGGTCAAGAACGATTTCGAACGATTACAACCGGTTTGTTTCTGTCCTTCAAGTTGATATGGATCGGGTTGTAACTGTACTCTTATGCTATTTTTATGGTCTGAACCCCCATTGGTAATGTCTTTAGTTGAATTTTCTTGAGGTTGTCTAAAACTTTGAAAGAGTTTGTTTATATGCAGGGTGATCGACAGAACTCACAACTGTATTTGTTTTTGTACGTATTGAAAGAACATGTATTTGAAAAGGAATAACATATTGTTTTCAATGAAACAAACAGTAGCATGTTTTGTTTGAATTATCAATCCAATTGGAGTTACGGTAATGATTAATTTGACTCTGAGCTTTGACTGACATTGTAATTTGTGTCTCTACCAAAAGCAGGAGCACAAAGCTTAAAATGTTGTAGATGTACTGTAGGTTACTTCAACCTTTAACCTGATAATACTATAGAGGGCAGTTATATATATTTGGTTTTGCTCAGTTCTTACTGGAGCCGCTTTTGCTAAGTATGTAAACTATACTATTTATTAGTTTTTGATGCTATCTTTGTTCGAGGATAATCATCACTTGGATAAAACCAGAGATTTGTCTGCTATTCACACGCACACACACATTTTATGGACGCCAAAGAATTTTCTTTCATGTTATAAAATGTCAGAAGGTTCACTAAGTACTGGTATCTTCTGCAGCTTACTATCGTGGAGCCATGGGCATTTTGCTTGTTTATGATGTCACTGACGAATCATCTTTTAACAGTAATGTCTCTCTTCGCTGATGTTATTTGAAGTCTGAAATGTTGAAATTTTTATTAAGGTTGTGCTTTACTGTCTCTCTTAAATTGTGGGGATTCTATTTCACTAATCTGGCAGTGGACTATATTTCTCATGATGTAATTATGATGCCTGATATCTTGAGGAGATTCCTTTGCTTGGATGGACATCTCTCAATCCATGGCGAATATGTAAGCCTCTTGGTCCTAAATGATAATAAGTCTGCTTTTCCTCCCTCCACACTCAGATATTCGGAATTGGATTCGGAACATTGAGCAGCATGCTTCTGACAATGTCAACAAGATACTGGTTGGTAACAAGGCTGACATGGATGAAAGCAAAAGGGTCCGTACTCCTATCCCTGTGTATGTATTTTATCAGTTCCCTTGACAGTCATTGAGGGTGCATTGACGGGGAGCTTATTTTTCAGGCTGTTCCTACCTCAAAGGGCCAAGCTCTTGCTGATGAATATGGAATCAAGTTCTTTGAGACTGTGAGTAAATTTTTATTAGCTTATATTACTCTTACAGAACTAGTTGGTTTTGCGTTTATTATGTCCTCACTTTTTATGTTGGAAAACCTGTGCATTACAGAGTGCAAAGACAAATTTAAACGTGGAAGAGGTTTTCTTTTCAATAGCTAGGGACATTAAGCAAAGATTGGCAGATACGGACTCAAGGGCTGAGGTATAATCTGAACTCTGAAATCAAAAATCATGCAGAGTTAATGAAATGCAGACGGGTTTTCTTTACATGGCCAAGTTAATGACATTTTCATGTGACTACCCTTACTTTGTAGAGTAAAAAAGCTCATCAAAATTAAAATATAGGGCATCAAACCCATGCCCAAATGTGTTCTGACAGAGTTTTACTTGTTGGATCTTTTCAGCCACAGACAATTAGGATTAACCAACCGGACCAGGCTGCAGGGACTGCTCAAGCTGCGCAAAAATCAGCTTGCTGTGGATCTTAAGCAATTCTTGTCAAAGATGGGATCACAAGGATAAGTCTTCAATAGATCCATTTTGATGAGAAAAACTAATTTTGTTATTACTGTTTTGTTGCTTGTATTTATTTCTTCATGTCATTATATGTTGCAGTCTACTCATTTGGATGTGAACGGAGATCTATACTTCATTCCATATCATATTAGTTTATTTCCTTCAATAGATTAGTTTTTCTACAGCTATTGGTTTCCACTTGTTTCGTTCGATTTCCACTCAGAATATTGATGTCTAGACTTAGAGTTGATTAGTAAGGCTGCTTCTCTTTTCATTACAATTTCCTTGATGTCTCTTTAAACTTAGGATTTCCAGGGGCATTGTGATGATGAGATCTGTCTCTGGTTCCTGAAAACTTTGGGAAAAATAAGTTGCCCTTCCCTTTCTATTATGTAGTGATCGAGTTAGTTTCATTCCTCTTCTTTATTTATTTTTGGGAAATTTTCACTTTAAGTCCATAAACTTATATCAAAATGTCAAAAACTACAAAATTCGAATATATGTTAAAGTCATGTCATATTACTCATATATTCAAAATGTGGCTGTTTATAGGATCCTCCTATATTGTGCTTTTGTAGCCCATTTTTGGCATATTTCAACTGTCGGATCTTTTGATGCATTTTGATAGTTTTGGGGAAATTTGATTTTTGAGAGTAAATTTTGACTTTGAAGTTTGACTTTTTAATTATGATGTAAAGTTGGGTTAAAAAATGATGTTTCTCTCTTCTTCTTCTTTTCATTTTTTTTTCCACAAGCATCTAAAGAAAGTTATAACCGATGCATTTCTTTTCCCAAAAAAGTTGAAATTCGAAATACTTCTAGCTTTTGCCAGGTCCATGAGATTGGGTCTGCTGGACTCTTGTGGGTTGAAGCAAACAGGCACGTGAAATAAGAGGAAGAAACCTAGAAGATTTTCGTCTAAAAAATTCCAGCATGGGTAAAGTGCATCCTGCACCAGTACGGGGGACTGAATTTCTTCCATCTCATGTGTTCCTTTGCTCTCCTGCATGAGCATGGAATTCTGTTCAGCTCAAAGTAAATTAGGACCTGTAGCTATTTTTCCTTGCGAGAAAAACGGCATACCATGGATTGATTTTTTTTTTGAAAAATAGTCTCTGGTTGGAAATTCATAGCTTCGTTTCCAATGCCCCAAACCTCGAGTATAATATTTCCCCTCTTGTGGACAATTCTTCTACTGCACGATGAAAATCAACAGTTTGATCCATTCTTCCATAACAATTTGTCAAGAACTCAACGAAGCTCAACTGTTTTAAGTCTGGAAAAATGCTCAGAAACCGACTTCCCCCCAGTTTGTTCTAAAATATCTCTAATTGCAAAACGAACAAGGAATTCCGCACAGGCCACATCCATAAAGTAACAACTGACAGAGAGCGATGGAAAAAAAAAAAGACAAAAGTCAAAAGACATGGTTTTGACTAGAGAAAATAGGTGGTCTTCAGTTCTTTATATTGAATCATTGATGTGAGACATTAGATTGTTGCTCTCGATTAAGTGGCCACGAGAGAAAAAAGGGAACGCCTTTGTCATCGCTTTTGGGTCCCCGTCTGAGCTTGGTTGTGGTCAGTGACATAGGCTGCTCCATCTTTTTGAACCAGACATCTATAGGTTACATAGCAAGGTCATTGGCGCCACTGTCGTAATCTCAGGCCAAGATCTTGTTGTAGGGGTGCATGAAAGCCAATGATCAAGTGCTTGACTCTGTTGACCAACGAGCAAATAGCACCTGATTGACAGAACTGGCGCACGCGAGTAAGAATGGCAAGGAAACGAATCACAAATGTCTTTTTTGCCTTCTGATCTCTACGGGAAACCTTATTTCAGTCCCAAATGTCTCCCGCATGCAAAAATCAACTTTGTGTCTCAGCTGCCTCCTGTGATGGAAAGCAATAAAGTGAAAAGCTTATATGCCCACGAGAAGGTGGATTATATATGTAGCAGACAACACCTCTCGTTGAAACTAGGCTCTGTTAACCATTAAACATGAAACTACTGCTCAGTAGGGAATGGGCCAACAGTTTCGATAGCTTGCTTTTACATTTTCATGCAGGAAAAGCTTCTTCCAAATCAGCAACATTGTCTGCTGGCCGAACATCATGTTTCTCCCCTAGCGCAGAACCCATCGAACGAATGACCTAAGAAGTGTATAAGAATCCATGTAATACAGCATTCCATAACGGAGGACGCATCACCAACCAAACATAGTGACGCTGGGACGCTGATGCATAAAACACAATGTCGGAGGATAGCCACTGAAACGAAAGGGCAAACGCGAAATGGATTCCAGATCGGAGGTTGGTGGGCTAGGCTGGCGTAGAGGTAGTGCATAAAAGCACAAGGAAACAAAACCATCGAGGTCTAAACCATGAACAGTGGGACTTACGTGCTCCGCATAATCTATGCCGTGGACTAGAGAAGTTTCTCCAGAGTACCAAAAGAGAGCAAATTCAAAGTAGGAAGACGACATAGAGACGATTCTTATACGTTATGGAAACCCTTTCGACCACGGTGCTTTACTTTAATAATGCACAAAAAAGTTATAAAAGCCTATTTATAATCCATCTTCTGCGAGGCCTTATTGGCGAATGGGTAAAGTTAATGGAGCTTATCATCGGATTCTGTATATTCATTCAAGGCATCAAGGCTATATTATATCCATATACTATATTAGTATATTAGTTAGAGAGCACATTCTGATACCAAATTAAGAAACTTTTGCATTTTTTTTTTTATCTTTTTTATTTCATATTAGAATGCCTTACTATATAATTAGTATATTGTTCTTTTTCTTATCTTTTGCTCAAAACATATGCCAAAGAATACACCCGGAGGAGAGAGTTTGGTTTTCGACTTGCCCGATCATATACAAGAATTTCAAACACTCAAAAAGTTCGCACTTCAATTTACATCTCCCCATAACATTATGTTCTACTTCATCGGAGAAAAAAAAATTTCCAATATAAACTAAAGGGAATTAATTAGCTCGTAGGAAGCGTCGGCAATGGAAACACTTACCACGAAAAATTAAAAGCAACTTTTTTCCGAAATGGATAGCAAAGCAATTCCACCAACAGTGCCTTTAAATAAAGGAACGCACTAGGGTTCAAAGCAGCTTCCTTGACTATGCAGATTCCAATTGATAATTTCTGCGGGACGATAATTCACTGGGCGTCAATAATTGGTGGGGAAATAATTGAGTTATAATCCAGTAGTGGAGTCCCCAGATTTGGAGTACTGAAGGATACAAGAATCTACTGGACCCAGCATCTATCATTACCATTGAAGATTGTACAATACTCTGTTGATAATTATAGCTCTAGTAGTTTCATAACTGAAGCTTGAGCTATTTGGCCTAGTACGTGCTAGCCCCAGCAAGATGACGATCCCAGCACTAACAGATTTGACAGACTTAAACCATTTCTGGCTGTTATATTCTTGCAGTTCGGGTTTGCAGGGATGGATGTTCTCTCTAAAGCTGCTCTAAACCAGGGGATGAGCAATTATGTACTCGTCGTCTACCGCCATGTTGTTGCCTTCGCTGTTATTGCCCCTTTTGCAGTTGTTTTTGACAAGTTACCTCTCTCTCTTCTCTCTCTCTCTCAACCACAATTACACATCTGTACGCCTAGATGTGTTTACTAAAGATTTTCCCAATACGGTTTTTTTTTTTTACAGGAAAGTAAGGCCAAAGATGACACTTCCAATCTTCATCAAACTAGTAGCGCTCAGCTTACTCGAGTAAATTTTTATTACAGTAAAAAAATTTCTTCTTTTTCATTAATCTCAATTTTACAGTCTAAAGCTTATTTTTAATATCTTTGCTCTAATTGGCAGGCCAGTTATTGACCAGAACTTGTATTTTTTGGGGATGAAGTACACAACAGCAACTTTTGCAGCAGCAATGACCAATATTCTTCCCGCCCTCACTTTCGTAATGGCTTGCATTCTTAGGTAAGTAAATCACAAAGCAATATGCTTCTCTAAGAAAAAGCATTCGTCTGGTTCAAAAACACAGGCATAAAAAACCATAAAAAACAAAAAACGCTTGCTTTCCCAAAAGATTACTGCCCTTCTTTGCAAGTGTCAAACGCTGTTTTACTCTCTTCCTAGGCTTGAGAAGCTAAGATTCAAAAGTATCCGAAGTCAAGCTAAGGTGTTCGGGACTATAGCAACAGTTGCTGGAGCCATGGTGATTACACTGGTAAAAGGCCCCATCATTGAGCTAATCTGGACAAAAGGAAAAACTAACCATGAACAGCAAAGCGGTGGAATTGATCTTCAACATTCGATCAAAGGTGCCATTATGATCACAATTGGCTGCTTCAGCTGGGCTTGTTTCATGGTTCTGCAGGTAAAGGGTTTCCTCATCATATATGCATGTATTACTGCATCCATAATTTATAGATATCATAATATATAACAATCTCATGGTCTGTTTCTCCAGGCAATCACACTAAAAACATACCCAGCTGAGCTCTCTCTTACAGCTTGGATATGCCTGTTGGGGTCAATGGAAGGCACCATAGTTGCGCTAGTGATGGAAAGGGGAAAAGCTACCATCTGGTCACTAAATTGGGACGTTAAATTACTGGCAGCTCTCTACAGTGTAAGAACGCAGATGATCTTATCACATATGAATTTTACTTGTCACTGCCATAGAGACTTGATCTATGTAATACCTAGACAGTTATGCAGGTCATATACGATCAAAGTGTTAAATAACCAAAAGAGGCAGCGACACTACCTCTCAAACCCCAACCTGGTTATAGATCTTTTCTTTGTGTCTCAATTCCATAACTCTAGAGCCATAAAAAAAGCCACAAAACATCTATGTGAAGAGTCACCGCAAACCATGGGAAAAATTACTTGTTTCAAAAGAATCGACAAGCCTTCAGTTATAATATTGTCACATTCTACAGGATTTTGATCCATCAAAAAATCATATCCTAGGCAATCATTAAATTTAAGTAATAATAATGGAAGGCAAAGGCCTTTACATTCAAGCAGTATATTTCAACTCTTTATCATGCAGGGTATAATCTGTTCGGGACTGGCTTACTACATTCAAGGAGTGGTAATGAAAGACCGAGGCCCTGTGTTTGTGACAGCTTTTAGTCCGCTATGCATGGTTATTGTTGCAGTTATGGGTTCCTTCATATTGGCCGAGCAACTGTATTTCGGAAGGTAGCTAACAAGCTAACTACAGCACCACAACCACTAGAGACTAGAGACCAGAGGGAACTACTAATGAATCACTTGTACAGGTACTAGGTGCTATCATCATAGTTGCAGGCCTCTACCTTGTTGTGTGGGGTAAAAGCAAAGATCATGAATTCCCCATCCCATCAAGCAAGGAGCAAACAGCACCAGATAAACAAATAACACAAGCAGGTAGCAGCAGAACGGAAAAAATTAAATTAATCATGAGGCTGTCACACTTGATGTTTCTGGAGGGGATGTGGTAACTACAGATGGACAACAGATAAACCAAGAATCCCAAAATCTAACAATGACTTCACAAACTTTCATTCACCTCTACAGTTCAAATAAACAGCTGCACTGAACAAGTCTCGCTGGCACATCTTTCGATGTTGTGCAGATTACTAAAGATTTTCCATTCAGAGTACAATTGTCTCAAATTATGATTTGAGGAAAAATGATTACTGACATGAGATTGTAATGACAGAGCTTGATCAATCTACAAATTTCAAACTTAATGTCAACAGATAGCATTCAAGTCTCGATATGGATCTCATGACTAAAGGACATGCGGCACAAAGTCTAATGAACACTTCCCATAATATGTTACTTGATACTAATGCGCGGAATCTACTATGATGGCCTAGAATCTCATTTCCTCCCACGACATTAATTGGCAGAAGCATAATAGTGGCCACATGTTTCTTCCATACCATCTTAGATATCCACAGCCACAGTTTCAATTATTGCAGCCTTAACATCCACTTCTTTTGGCTCTTTTATCTTCCTACGACCCTTAATTAAAACCCTGTCTTCATTTAGTAGTTTGTAAGGAATGGGATAAAACAAAGCAAGAAGTTTTAAGGGCATCAACAAAAGGGGCAAAGATAAACAAGGAAAGAGAGAGTAAGATCAATCGACTCATTTGACATTCATAAAGAGTTAAAATGTGACTTGAATCATTTTTTTTTTTTTGATGAATAAGCACAGTTTTATTAGAAAAGAAATGGCTTGTATCCAACACATTAACAATACAGCTTAAGCATCATAATATTTCGGATTCTGGCTCGAATGCAACCAGTTCAACACAGTTCACATAAAAAGAAATCAGCACCCTCTATGAGTTATTTTATACAGGGTCAGACAGATTCAAAAAAGACGAAACAGATATACAATAGTCCTAGATCTTCCTCAAAACTAATTAGTGCTATTAGTGGGCATATCATAGACAACCAAGGTAAATGAGGACGATGAGATAGCATAACTAAAGTTACAAAAATCTCCCTTTCTGAAGACATCTAACACATTCTAAATTTCACTTTTCCTTTAGTCAATGCACATAGTCCCCTAGTCCATGTACCCTGTCCTCAAAAGCTCATATGTAGGCGGTGCAATCACCAAAATGAGGCCAAGTTATAGTCAAAAAGATTCCTTCGCTGCACATAATAAAGATAGTCCTACCTTACAACTTTGAAAGAGCTTGCTTCATGCCAATTGCTTCCCATCATCCTTTCCATATATACGCTGAAGTTCACGTGTTGCAGCTAGAAAAGATTCTGAAAGCAGAAAAAAGAGCAGGTGCAAGAAGAAAGACATACAGACACATCAGAAGGGAGCAGAGAACGTTACACAGCCAAAAAAGTACAAAGCCGCAGTGTTATCAATAAAACACCTTGCATCACCTTTCCAAAGGCGGAATGACTTCTGATTGATTGGTGAACCAGTTATAGTCTGAATCACTTCAAACAACATATTTTGAGGTGTGCTCCTAAGCTCTTGGACAATCCCATAAATCGTCTTCCCATTCTCGAAGTATATGTGATTATTTGGGTGTTTCGTTTTGCAGCCAGCATGGCGCTCAAATTCGTATGCATTGATCACCTAATCCATTAGTTTATCAGTCACTTGTGTCAACAGGAAGTACTTAGAACTTCTTTTGACACCGCATAAATTTCTGAAACCTGACACATCAATTACTGTACTGGGTCACTCTGGAAATGAACAAGCTTACCTTAGAGAAAGTACATGACTGGCAGCCACATAAATATCCAGAACCTTTTATAACCCCCCGAAGTTCCTTCTAACATGCACAGAATGAACGAGATGTGTCATCAGTGACAAGCTAATTTGAGAATTGAAATGCATGAGAACTGATATTTACCTCCCTTGACCAGGCAATATACTTCACAGGAACTCCGTCAAGCATGCCAGTTGACAGCAAACTTCTGACATTTGAGGGGAAGTTATTTGGAGGAACCTTCTTAGACATTTTTGGATCATCTTTCTTTTTGGAAATGTTTTCAGTTCCAGAAGCAGGTATCTGGACAGTACTTGCACATGTATCAGCATCTGATTTAACTAATTCTTTCTCATTTATTGCATCGGAACTTTGGACTGAAGGATGACCCATCAACAGTTCATAATGAGATAGGATCCTTCCCGACGGATTTGTATCATCATCATCATAGCCACCAAAGGATATGATAGTACTCTCTCCCTTACTATACGAGTGACCAATTGCTAAAGAATTATTGTCATGTGCGTTGTAAGGATGGCTAATTGATACAGGAGTGTCTTCCCCCTTATGGAAGATGTGGCCCGTTGATAACGTACTGTCATCTGCTTTCTGATATGTTTGACCCATAGAAATGATATTCTCGTCACCCTTGCTGAATCTCTGCCTGGATGACATGGTATTATTTGTTTCTCTGTATGCCTGACCCATTGATAAGGTGTCATCCCCCTTGCTATAAGCTTGCCCCATTGATATGAAATTGTTATCCCCTCGATCATAGGTGTCAGGTATAGATATGATGTCATCCCCTTTGCTATACGTGAGACCCATAGATATTGAATTGTCATCTGTATGGTAAGCATGAGCTGCCAAGATGGTACTGTTACCCCCCTGATCATATGCATGTCCCATTGATACCAACATGACGTTCTCCGAGTCCTTCACCTGGCTGACTTTTACTTTTCTAAAGGCACCATAGTTTAAACCTGACCTAGGATCTTCGAACGTATGTGACATTGATAAACCAAATGAGGGATCATTCTCAAATGTATCATCACAAACCTTTCTTTCCACATCCACTTTTTCTGCATTAAGTGATGGGATATTTCCCTCATCACTATTGGCAGTCCTTGTTATATCGGAATCCAATAACCGCTCGGTGAATTGGCTTGGGAATGATTGAAAACTTGAAGCATTTCCCCATGGAGAAACATTTGAGTTTAACATTCCTGAAAAGAAATTATTGGCTGGAACTGTTACTGCCTGTTTCTTGTTGGGGAACAGCTCCACCTCCGGGCCATCCATGAACCACTGATGAGAACGCTTTGGCTCAAATCTAGATGAATTATCGTATGCCATCTCACTCTCATTTAGACATCCAGCATCCTTTGCCATCCAGAAGCCTTGATTCTGGAAAGAGTGCCAGAAATAATCACTACAAACTTGTCCTTAACACATAGGTGACCTAAAAACAATAGCAATAACACATACTATTGATATGAACTAATTAACACACAATTCTCAATGTGCTCTTCAAATTGTTAAGCATCACACCACCTCAACGCTGGAGGGTTTGGCTAAGTGATAAAAACGTACTCCAGGATGACTTGGTGGAAGGTCATGGATGATGTTCAAAAGGACAAGGCTCACACACAGTATCCCTCCCCACCAGCTTCTTTATCACAATGCCTTTGTGAGGTCAGACTATGGCTCGGTCTTGAGGGAGCACCTCTAGTTCCCCAAATTGACCGTACATGAAAGGCTCTGCGTGGACCAGTTTAAGTGTCTTCTGAGGGATTCCCCAGTAGGTAAGGATGGTATTATAGCCCAGCCCAAGAAGGGAGTCCCAGACATAGGTGTCCCACTCCTTGCCCTTTTTGCTTAAAAAAGAAAAAAATCACACGTCCTCTCATCTAGTGGATATACTCCTTCAGTTTCAACATTCAAAGTAAAAGCACAAAGCAAGATTTCTCAGCCATCTATAATGGTTAGAAATTATAGCCTTCAACTGCAATCTTTTTTTCTCTTTCTTCTCCATTGTTAACATCTTTAGCCACCTAATCTCATTCCACACTTGAAATTTAGTTACCAGTCAAGGAATAAATACTCTAGAAACCACAATAGGAAAGACAGATGAGGACAACTTAACACTTGATGTTCCTGGAAACTTTAGAAAAACTTGATGATGGTCGCCCCATAAATTAAGCCAAGAACCCAGTGCCAACAACAGGAAATGAAAAAAGATAATACACTACATGTAAAGCCTAGACATGCAGAATGCAGCTTCAATGGTAACCAGTACTTTCTAATCCAAGGTATAATAAGGAAGAGAATGAAATGTGTGATATAAACCCCAGTTCAATCCCTTCATGACAACACAAGTTGCACTCCAGTCACAAGGTTTGATCTACAGTCTTGAATTTCAATTAAGGAAGAGAATGAAACATACAAATTTAAAGATTTTTCCTTTCCTTCCATTCTTCCCAGGAGCCAAAAGAAGGGCCAGAAAGCTTTACAAATACACATTCTATGGATCTGATCCTAGATGGAGACTTAAACCTGTGCAGGGGTAGGGGCGGAGGCCCCTGCCCATGTCCACCAGAGCTCCTGTCCAGAGAGAAGGGAGGAATCGTAGCTAAATGGATCAACAGTGCACTAACGCAAAGTTTCATTGATAATCTTTTGAACAAGTTTTAGTGTCTCTTCTAAATGGCATTTGGTTTCATTCCAAATGTAAAGGTGTTATTTATGACACAATTTCAACCAAGGAGAAAGACTTACTTCCCATGGCCCATTCATGAATACATTTCATATCTCTAATTTCAGATAAGAGATGCAAAATATACCATTTTTTTGGTCCTTCAAGTTCCTCTCCAACGTAGTTCTTGCACTCTCTTAGCTGGTCGAATGATTCGGTTAACAGCTATATACACACCCTTCGGAATTTCTATCTTCCCATAAATAAACCGCGAAAATAACTAGATAACAAATGCGACACAACCGTTGAAACAGCACTAAATCTTCGTAGAACTACAGTCCATATTGGACAGCTACGCTGACTGCATTATCCGACACTCTCTGCGAAGGAAAGCACACAAAAAATCAGCATACAAACCATGAAACATATGCACAATAATTTACTCCATTCCCAGTTTGATCATTCACAGAAACGCAGACACATAAAACTAAATCAGAGTAAGAGATCTCAAAGAGTCGTAATGCACAAAAAGAAAAAGTTTCTAATCCCAACGCAAGTATGAAGCTTACTTCAACGCAAAGTTTAAATTAATAGCAACTGAAGCAATAGCAACAATTGCACTTCAGCGGTTGATACCCGCCTGTTTCGAAGCAAGCAGAAGGAATGCAAACGCAATTTTGAAAAAACAGTGAAACCCTAGCCCCGGAGGTACGAGTACAGAAGAAGCAGTGATCTTCGTAATACTTGCCCGTCGCGAGAAAGATGCAAATAACACGAGATGATTACAGTACGATTCGCGATCCGAGATCGAAGACCTTTTCCGATGAAACCTACCGGGAACACGCCGGCGATTGTACGGACGGGGATCGCGGCGAGATCTACCAAATGGGGAAGTCCTATGAGATTCGATTTGAAATCCGTTTTGTTTGAGGAGAAAAATATAAGATGGTGCCCCACACGATCACAATTCCTGGAGCCTCATCTTGGCCGTCCACGTGGGCCGTAACTACTTCAATCAGCTCGTTTTTGTGTGTGCGTATGCCTGCTTGATGCTTTCGGAGGTGATAATGTAGACAAATGAGGAGTCGTTGGCATGATGGTGTCGCGTCCAAAACGCGGCATATTCATACAAGGATGCTTTTGGTCTTACGTTAGAAAATCTCTAAATTGATATCCTTCTTCTATTTTTTTTTTTCCTTTTAAAGGCATAACACCTTAATTAATCATAGGCTGTGGCGGTGTTGGTGTTGATAAAATTGTAAGAATTTTAAATATGATGTGAATATTTAAATGATATTGAAATTATATTAGTATTTGTGTAAGGTTGTTATTTGTAGATTATTTTTATTGGGATAAGTGAAGAAGATAAAATATAAAATAATATTATTTATTTAAAATATTTATTATAATTTTAAATTTCCTTTTTATTTTTTTTATTATATATAAATATTTGAAAGGTATTAAAAAAAAAAAAGAAAAAGAAAAAAAAAAAAAAAAAAAAAAAAAAAAAAAAAATGAAGAAAAAGACAAATGAGTGATTAATGCCGGTCGACACTGAAAAGTTGCTAGGGTATCGTAAGGGAAGGGGGAAAAAATATGGCAGGGTATTAAATGGTCGGATGAAATGACTATATCGCCCTCAACCAAAGCCTTAATGTTGGATAAATCAGTGGGGTATTTTGTCCATTCACATGTCCGAGTGTTTAATGCACTGAACATGTGGGCTATGTATTTTTTCAAATCTCAATTTGCCCTTCGGTATTTATGTCCTCAAAGCATTACTGGAGGGTATGTTGGTAATTCTCCATAAGTATGGTTAGAGTAAAAATGGAAAATAATTAACTGCATCCTAAATTTTAATATGTTCGATTTAAGTTGGTAATAAGTTGAATACAAATTTTAAAAATATCACCGAAACAAACATGCCCTTACTCTTTTTTTTTTGGAGTAACTTCAATTTTGCACTTCTTGAATTATGAGGCCTTTTGGGTGTCCGAACTATCATGTCCACTATATAACAATTTAAACTACCTAAATTCATCTTTTGGACTATTCAAATAGATACTATGATTGATACGTGAGATTATGGGGTCAAGTGACATGATTTTAGCGACGAACCTTATTTGAGGGTGTAAATTAATAAGTTTTGACAGTTTGATGATTTAATGTGACACAGATTTATTATTTCGAATTCACAAGTAACATTTATCTCACGGTGGCTCGACGTGACAAACTTTGTGCTTTGAATCCTAAAGTGTTGAGGGCGCAAACGGATTTTTTATCCTTTTAATTGATTTTTTACTTTCTTATTTACACATTTATTTATTTATTTGAGAAAAATTCACTTTACTCAAATACAGTTAGGTGTAAATGCGTATGAACTACCAGAACTTTTGGAGAATGAGTTTTGTTAGCAGTATACGTCCGTTGTCCTGTTTGAACAGAACCATTTGAGCAGATACGTACACCTGATTTCAAATTGCTCGAATTGTTTTTCCTACACGCATTTGAAAAGGCCTTGTTTGGATGGCCGAAATTTTTTTAGGCTACTGGGCTTTTTTTTAAAAGGTAAGCCAGCCTACTTATTTATTTTCTTAGTAGGCCGGAAAGTGAGGGGTTTAATCAATGGGCCACACGCACAAAAGTCCTGCTCCAGTGGAGGCCCATTAACCATGACAGCGAACAGCATCCATCTAAGCATCTTCCAAATATTGTTACCAAAAAAAAAAAAAAAAAATTGCATCTTCCAAAGATGTATCATGCCAGTAGAAATACATCCTTTGAATGCGTGTCCGTATTAATTACCGGACAATACTAAATGTTGTGTCTATACCGGGTCTACACTGCTTGTATTAGTTAATGAACATTATTGAATGTTATGTCTATATTATATACGGTCCAAATTTGAGGAAACCTTGATACTAAAGAAAAAAGAACATAGCTTATAGATAGTGTAAAATGTTGCATATTTTGTTTAAAACACCATAATCCAATCCAAAAGTGTAGCTTGCGCCTTTAAAGTCCTCATAGAGTGTTGTAGCCATCAGATACAAGGGAAAGGAGACCAGATCCAATTAAAAATGCTCATATTTCGTATTGTTAGGGGTAAATTTCATAATTTAGAAAATCCTGAAAAACCAGAAAGTCATCTACATTTTACTGTACAGTCCTAGTTCGATCAATCTCTATCTGCCTCCCTTCCCCTCACAAAAAATCAATAAACGAATAAAAGAAACTGTTAATCTGGCAGAGCTGAAACGCTGAACCAAAAATACGCTACAAAAAAAACCAGAAACGCTCATGACTATTCGCCTAGAGATCTCTGCCACGTCCCTATCCATGAGGCGTTGTCTTTTGCTTCAGACTCCACTCCTCAGATGCACCAATGGCCCAGCTGATAATCACGGGCCTCACTTCTGGGTATTTACAAAATTTCACCCCCGCTATCCACGTGTCAAAAACCCCGCCTGCCACGAGAGATGCACGCCATCTCCACGTGATTTTAATTATAAGATTCTTCCGATAAAAAAAAAAAAAGACACGGAAACAGATGGGGGCTTGCGCCTCTAGATTAGTCCATCATGAACCACATAGCCCTCCTTGCACGCCGGTCCCAACAGCTTAAAATGCCGGGCGCACCGGGCGGGGTTGTCAGTGGGATGCTTATCGGTCTTTGAGCATTTCTGGCAATGTCTGGGTTTTACAGCTCAAAGTACTCTGTAGAGGTGTGTTGCTTCTCAGATGGGGGCAGTGAAAGTCGACTCAAAACCTGGAGGCCGTGCCTACGCAGCTTTGTGTCCGGGCAACCAGCAAAAGTTCTTCCGCTTGGATTTTTGACATACAGGATGATGGCATGGCAGTAGATGGTCTATTTAAGCAGAATCTCGCTGAGGTGGTGGTGGTGGGCTTCTTGCTCTTGTTTGCAACCTCTACTTGGACTGAAAACTGTGAATAGACGGGTCTGTGGTCAGAGAATTTGGACTCCCCTCTCAAGTACGAAATTTGCTTCAGTCCTTCCCCCTTCCACAAAATCCTGTCACACCTGCAGGCGTTTCCAAACAAACCCAGATCAAATTTAAGCCTTCTCAATCATTCTAGTTTTAAAAACCCGTAATAAAAAAATCATCAAATTAATATCAATCTTTTAAATCATGTTGATTGGAGGGGATATAAATATTCCAAGTACACATAAGCAGATTGCCTCATATAACATAAAGAAACCCCCCCGCATGCTAAGCAAATTACTAATCAGAGAGGCAACTTGCTTGAAACTTGTGATATTTTCAATTCAATAACTGGGTTCGATATGTTATTCTTGCATGCCTCCTCTCGTGGGAGTTTTGTCTGTGCTTTTATTATATTCAAATCTCTCTCCCTCACATCCCACTTGGATAAATAAGAACCTAGTAAGACTAAATGGCGACAATGACGCTCGTCACACGTCGTTTTATCTGCTCTCTGTTGACCGATTCAATATTGATAAGAAAAAAGAAAGAAAGAATTGTTGAAACACGCATACATAAGAAAATACTTTAACCCCGTTTTGAGTACATCAATGACAGCAGCTCAAGTCAACTCACAACTCATCCAAACTCGAGACAAGTGATGGGGGTCTCTCTAGGAGAGAAATATTAGGTAATTAGAGAAGCTAAATTTGGACGTAAGTTTTGGAATCTTACCAGGCAGGAGTGCGTCGTTTCTCTTTGGATTTAGAGGTTTGGACTGCATAATAGTTCGAATTTGTGAGATACTTGTAAGTTGGAGGAAAATATATGCTCCCTTCTTCCCACCCTTCAAATACTCGACCAGCTCTCTGCTCTATCCTTAGCTGACACCAGAGTTTGAACAGACTAATCAGATTGGATAAAAAATGGGGATTTTTCATAGTAAAACGTACTGGAAATAAGCACTTCGTGTTATTCGCCATGAGTTCTTAGTTCAGATCACTCACTCACCTGATCCTTCTCCAGAAGTGCTTGCCAATCATGCCCCTCTAGCAGCTCATGCGTGTTGCCAAAACCAGCTGCAAGCCGATAATTCAAATCCCCAAGCCAAATAATTTTGCTGAATTGAAACAAAACAAAAAAAAGACAAGCGGGGAGAACGGTCATAACTTTTCAAACCTACAAAACTAATCACTCTGCCCAGAAGAATGGGTAATCCAAATTTATGTTCAGTACTTTGCTTAAGTTCATTCAAGTTCTTTGAAGAAGTCAGTCTTTCTGTTTGTTTGACTTACTCATGTTCCAATATGGAATCAGGAGACGGCAGCTCTTCAGGACCTCTAGATGAATGCAGGAACCTTGTTTTCCTTAAAATTTCTGCCACATCTGAATTTCTTCTAATCTCATCACCTTCTTTCTCTCCGGAGGTCAAGTGGGTACAAACAAAGCAAAACGTTGTCTGGTACAATGTCATGCTGATCGATATTGAGCCCTATTACCAGAAAAAAAAAAACAAAAAGAAAGATCAATAACCCAAATGCATGCAGGAGACAACTCCCAACTAAAGATTTTTGGCAGCTTGCCACAAAGTCAACATCACTCACGACTTTCAAAACCTCTAGTTCATTAAGAAATGTTTTCCTCAAGATATTACAGAGCTAGCTCACAGTTCTTAATTTACGCAATTCAGTCATCGATGCTTTTAAAACTATAACCATATTCTTACGTCCGTCCACAGACTTGAGACACTCTATAGGTAACGTTCAAACTACTTTGTGTGGCTCACCTTGTTCCCAAGATATCCCATAATGCCTCTGCCGACGCAAGAGACCTTCAAATTGCTGATATGTTTGTAAAGGTCCGCTCGGACCCACACGCATAGGAAGACTCCAACCATCTGCTTGCTCGCAGCCAGGGAGTAACTTCGCTGAGTTGGACTACCTTGTCGCCCTGACCTGATAGGTGAGGCTCCACGATAGCTTAAGTTCGAACTCGAGTTCGACAATTTTCGGAAATCGTCTTTGCCCAGTTCATCTTCTAAAGAAAGCAAGTCTGAGAAGCTGAGCCTGGGTTTAAAGCTTCCATGCTGGTTAGTCTGTAGGGATAGCTCTGCAGCAGTAGCATTGTTGTTATATTGGTAAAGCTCAGGGTCATCCGTGTTGTCGTTCAGGGCTTGACGAATCAGGGAAAGCCATTTGGTAGCTGGAACGTAGTCCTCTGCGCCCAGTACATTACCGGCATTTAGAGGGACGATTTCTTGGAACCTAATACAACACAAGGATAAACAAACAATTAAAATGAGGCGTAGGAAAACAAAATGAGCACAAAGAAAGACATTTTCAATATTTCTAAGGAACACTAGCTGTTTGGTTCCGTACACAGGAACACATGGAGCCTAGTGGAAGATGGGTTGAGCGAGCCTGAGCCTAGTTGCTCTGGTGCACGTTAATGATGAGCTGTGGACAGTGTTTAGGCAGCGTCAATGACGGTCCGTGGACTCAGAAATGGGCAATTTGTTCTGCGACACTGTGTGCTATTAAAGGCGGCGCGTGGCGCAAGCTAATTGCCACTGTTAGAAAATTTTCCAGCAAAAGCTGAAAGAGATGTACGGTGGGTGAGAAAATTTATGAAAAAGGAAACCTGTTTCTTTTACTTCTGGGCGTGGGTCTCACATTAATAACAAATGGTTGTAACAGGCACTCTATTAAATGTAGGGATAGTAAAAAATCCCCAAACTAGCAACGTATCTCAAAGAATATTAGGGCTCGTGTCTGCTCTCTGAGTAAAAAGACAGGCAAAGAGAACAAGAAAGTGGTTTCAATTCGATTGCGAGGAAGAAAGGGGGGACATAGAAAGAGAGGCAGAGTCCGTATCTGGGGGTAAAAGTCTGGAAACATTACCCAATAACGTAGATGTCAGCTGGTGCGGAGGAGGACCTCAGCCAATTTCTCAAGTTCATGCCCTCGTGAGGCGATTTCCCTCCGACATTCCATGTCCCCACGAACATCCTAAACAATCCCCACCATGCCACAGTCATTCCAAAGGCCCCAAAAATACATCAAAAACATTATAATTCAGAGAAGATTAGGAAAATGGAAAATTTTCTATCGTTTTGGGTCCAAGAAATGATGAATCGTAACGACTCTACCCACAAAATTCATTAAATGCCATAAAATTTAATGTAACTAACTGCCATTTTCTTTGCATTCAGCGCAAACAAAATTCAATAAAAAAAGGGGGGGAAATTAGCACAAAAAAAACTCCCGAAAAACCTTGCCGAAGCGGAGCACATCAAAAGGAAGAGAAAAGTTTTTAACTTTTCGGAGAAAAACAGAAACATCATACATGTAAATTTGTAAAACATCAAAAGATGGTCCAACAAACGTCGACTTTCTACAAACCTGAGATTCATGGTATCCGGAATAGCTGGCGCTTCCGGCTCAGACGCTGGCCCATGATTTGCCTCCATCAACCACCCTTCAAGGAAAACGAAAACTCCTTTAGAGACCAAGAAAACTAAAGTATATCCCTGACAAGTCCATTTCAAGAACCCCCCCTCCGGGCCTAGTTAGAAGAAAAAAATCCCTCCGGTCCCCAACTAACCAAACCGGACCCGACGTGAATCAGAGCCCTTTGTCCCAGACTACCAGTTTAGGTTATAGCGTATTCCGATGATCCCAAAGTCATTGCTCTTTCCCCGATGTTCAATCATATTAATCGAGCCGTCGATCTGACGGCTGAGAGTGACCGGAGCATGTGTCCAATAAACGGAAAAGGTCGAAGCAGCACAAACTAAAACTACAGTCCCACTGAGAGTAAAATACCTGAAAAGTCGTTCGGTACGACGATGATGCAGTCCTGGTCGGAGCAGCTCCTCCTCCTTTGGGGTTTATCTGAGTCCCATATTAACAATAACTTCTTTAATCCGAAACCGACATCAGAAGGAAGGACAGAAATTTAGCAACGTAAAAATCCAAGTTGATGTTACCTCTTTTAGAATAACAATCGGAGTGAAACTCGTCCCCTCTGCTCTGTATATTCAGCCATTTTCTCACGACCATTTTGGGCCACGAAGTCTGCGGTAAAACAATAAGTTTGGTTTACAATACGCCATTGATAAGTATCTGGAGAACAATTACATGGTTAGTCATCAATTCCGTACCTTGGAGATCTTCCTACGCTCAGTTCTCATTGCGCCACCGTTCGATCACTGGAATCGAAAGAGAATCAAATCACATTCTCCAACCAAGAAACAGTCTGTGAAACGTGGAGAAAAAATGCAGAGTACGAGACTATCCGAATCTAAAAGCCAAGATTTTTAAAAAAGACATCCAAATGAATACGGGAAGTCCATGAAGAACAAAATGGATGACAGATCAAACGCCAAGAGGGGTTAATAAAACTTCAATTTTAAAAAGATTCTTCGGGTAAGAGAAAAATATGTAATTTATTAGTGCCAAATGGAGAATTCAACGGCAATATAAAAGACCCAGTTGCAAGGAAAACCGAGACGGCATCTGAGAGAAATAAGAGACGAGAAAGCAAATAGAGAATAACAGAAAAAAAATATAATATACGTGAAATAGAAACAAGAGGCCAGGTTCAACCTTTTGGCGTGGAATTTGCTTTTCTTCCCCAGCACCGGTTTTGCCTTTACAGAGAGGAAGACAGAATGAAAGATGAAGGATTAAACAACCAAAAGACTGGGGCTTTTTCTTCTTTTAGATCTTTACGCCAGGATTAATCCATTTCAAAATACCACCTTTTCGAGTTTTCTCGACGCAGAGAAAACTTACCTGCCATAAAACCAAACCTATGTAAAACTAGGACATCGAAAAGCACAAAGAAGAAAGAGTAAATGAGGACTCCGATATGAATCTCACTGTCTCGAAGATGAAGAATTCGAAATGAAATATTAGCTACAATTGGGACCAAGATCTCGAAGATTTTAGTTCACCCAGTACGATGTAGACGAAACAGAATAACATACACTAGCGGTAAATGCAACGGTACAGAGGGCCACATTAGTCAGTGCAAAAATGAAGAAAACAAGAAAAACCCGGAGAGAGGAAAACAGAGCAGAACAGAGTTACTAAAGAAAAGGGGACAATGAAGCAGATAAATAAGCAGAGCATAGTATAGTGTTTCCCGGCAAAGGGGTCAACGACATTGCTAATTTTGGAACAGATTGAGGAGGCTTTAGAGGAAAAGAGAGATGCAATCAAGACGGCAAAAGCAGGAATAATTACTCCGGAATGATACACAATAGTCACCAAAGTTATCGAGTAAAAAAAAAAAACAACCAAAGGGAAAATCAGAGGAGCACATGCACTTACAAGAATCGAGTCAATCGACAAGAAACGGCGATGGGAGGTTTCGCAGAGAAAGATCAACGTTCGCGCGTGAGATGGAAAAGCTTCCTTTTATCGACCTTTCCTTTTTCGGTTCTGGTAGGGAGAGAGATGCGGTGATGGAAACCACACAGTGAGTGATGTTTGTTTCCGCGCCTCCTTTGGTTGGTGGAGGAGAAGAGCAAAATGCTGCGAACTAGTTTTGGGCGTTCCTCGTAAAACGGAAAAGGTCCAGTTGGGTCCTCAAATTTATAAGTGTGAGATTTCGAAAGTCCAGGTACCAAACAAAAAAAGAGTAATCTGGGTGGGTCTTTTAGTCATTTCGACGAATAAATAGTAATCTGGCTGCGTTTTAATGCAAGTAACAGAACAACCGTCACCGGATGCGCATCCGTCTCTTTATACTCAATTGCCCTCAGCAGTTCACCGTGCTACAACTTTTGGGCAGACCAAGTTTAATCAACAACTCTTTTACTCTGTTCATTGCAGATAATAAATTTTCTAAAAAATGTAACAAAATTTAAGTATGTTTTTCCAAATCCCATTCCGAAACTATTTCTTGTAAATGTTATGTTTTTTTTTAATTGGCTCCTAAAGGTTGGTATGTTGTCATAACATTTTCTTAACCAAAGAAGCAACCTGGCATATTTTTAAGTGAAAATGAATGCCTTCTTAATAGTTTATTTTTCAATAAGTATGTTTGGACAGAGAAGATTTTCTTCCATAAATTTAATAATTAAAAATTATTCGTGTTATTATAAAGAGTATTGTAACTTTTACGGTCATTCATTAAATAAAATGTATAATTATGAATCACTAGATTAATGAATCATCTATTTTATCTATTTTCGTTCAATCGGACTCACTTAAAAAATAGAATTATTAGGAATGAATACATTCTCTATTCTAAGTATGTATCCTATAATTCCTGAGCCATAAATATAGCTAGTAAAATCGTCCTCAAATTTTTACATTAATTTAAAAATAAGTCTTAGATTTCAAATCTCAAATATTTTAATTCTTGAATTTGTATATAAAAAAAAAAAGTCTTATCGTGAACCATTAACTATTGACAGAATTTAGGGCCGATTGACACAAAGTATTTTCATCTTTTACGTAAAAACTCAAAAGAAATAGATTGGTAGTTTTGAAATTCAATTGGCTGTAAAATTGAAGTACAAAAAAATTGAGTTTACCCTGAATTGAAAGCAAAAGGTATACTGCAGACTTTTAATACGGTGGTCAAATCAGTTAAAGAGAGAAGAGTCTCCTCCAGTGCTAGTCTTGTACTCGTAATTCAGGCTTCAGGGCACAGGTCCCCAGCGAAGTACTTCTTGGGACCCCACTCTTGGCCCTATTAGAGATGTCTAATGGGTGACCCCACCACTGCACTTGTACTCGTTACTCGCGTGCTTGCCTCTCAGTTTGCCGGACTTGTAAGCAGAAATGCACGCAACAAATTATGAAGTTGAAAGTTAAAAATTAAAAATGTAGGGTAATTGAATATTTTCAATATTTTTTAAAAAATTGGAGATGTTTAGAATGCAAATATTATAAAAAATTTGATTTTGTAAAAGAAAATATTGAGTTTATTTTTTTTATGGAGTTTGTAAAGAAATTAGTAAAAAGTTAAAAAATATTTGATTGTAAAATAATTTTTATTGTAATTTGTTAAAAAGTAAGCACATAGAATATTTAATATTTGATGAATTTAAAAAGTAAGGTGAGAAAATATTTAATGTAATTTTTTTTTAATGAAAAAAATATTGAAGTATATGTGAAAAGATATTGAAATTTGTGTAACGTTTTTGAGATTTTGATGTTTGAGTCCTGGTTTGGGTGGCCAAAATAATTTTTTGTTATAATTTTTTTCATGGAAGGTAGTGTATATTTATGAAATAATTATTAGAATTGGTAGAAAAGTATTGGAGTTTGTTAGAATTTGTGAAAAAAGGTGTTAGAGTTTTTAAACAGTTGATGGAAATTATGAAAAGGTAGTTATGGAAAAATTTTGAAAATTTTGTAGTTGCATCCAAACAAGAGTTGAATTCTTAAAGTCCTTTTAATTGTCTATAATTTTAAGGGCCTTGTTGGCTTTGAAATCCAGGTTATTAGGAATAAACTAATCTTCACATGCATGCGGAGATTTAGGCTAGATTTGTTTGCTAGTTCTAAAAATATTTTTTTATCTCAAAATTAATTTTCTCCCAGATATATTGTTTTAACACTCAAGAAACTTTTCGTCCAATTATTGATAGTGCAAAAAGCAATTCAAAAGCCAACTTTAACCAGCTTTTACTCGAAACTATTTTATTATCTTTACCATCTCTAAGAGAATATCTTTCAAAAAATTTCTCTTTCTAAACATCTCTTTCGATCATTCTCTAACATTTTCACAGGGAATGGAAGAACTTGAAATTAAACAAGTTATGTGTACTACATTTTATAGTTGTAAAATTAATGTTCTTAAAAATATACTTTTGGAGGAACTGACTATTATAACCTAAATGATTGATACAGTCCATTGGGACAGAAGAAATAAAAGATAAAACTTTAAAAGTTACTTAAAATCCATATTAAAAAAAGTTAACAGACTGCCTGCTAGTTAAGATCCTTCTGCACAGGCCATTAATATTCTCAAAAATATACTTTTGCTAAGTCAGAGGTTTTTCCAGTTTATTAATTAGGATAACACCGTATCATCGTTCTTAATATTTTTTTAATATTCTCGTGCATTTGTATGTTTGTCGACAGAGTAATAAAATTTAGGTCAACGAAAAATCTCTAGTCGAATTCACAAACCAAAAAAAAAAAAAGAGAAAAAAAATATATATTCTTTTACTTTTCTTATTTTACGTTGATCAAACCCTGGCGTGACAATAAGCAAATGCCTAGAAGTTGAGTGTAGAGGGACTGCGTGCTAGCTGCCGGGAAGGAATTACCAAACTCAACAAATTAACTTACGTGAGAAATGGCATGGATAGCATAAAATACAGCGGACACAACTGGCGACAGGACTAGATATTCAACTCACAGTGTTATACAGTACTTTAGTTTCAAACTGGGGAGCTGCTAAGCTGTCGAAAGCGAAAGATCATAGTTGTTTTGTCACTCTGTAACAAAACCGCATACGCTATTTTTCTCATATTAAAAATGAACAAAGGATAACAGCATTGTGTTAAAATGGCCAGCAAGCTGTAGGCAGCGAATCAGAGATGAGGTAATTGGAGGCCGGCCTCCAACAATACGCGTACGTCTATCCTTCAGGTGGGAGCAGCTAGCAGCCATTGCTGACCGCAAAGTTGGCCTGGCCGGTTTCCATTTGGCCAACCCAAGAATCCCAAAACAATCTTGTTTTTATCAGGAACATAATGAACTCCCTCTTAGTCGCAGGATAGTACATCTAATGGAGCTTTTTCTACGTAAAAAAGCTAGCGGGCTTCCTTTCTATCCTCAACACGTGTTAAAAGTGATTAAATATTGTGAAATGGACCCTTAATTAACCCCTATATAATGAAACTTGATCGGATTGTTCCTAGACGTACGTATCGAGTCCGTATGTTACGGTCAAGATAATTCGCTTGAGTGTGGGGGAAGATCTGTGACAATCCAATAATATCCCTCATTAGGCTCCTGTTAGTGACGATAAAAAGGATTAAGTGTCAGATAATGTGCCTCAGGAGATAAACAAAGGTAAGTTCAACTTCAAAAGAGATTATACTCCTGAATATAATATTGTTGGCCGGTGCTTGAAGTCGAAGAGAGTCACCAATGGTGGTGAGTCATGTGTCATGACCAATTTGTGGAAGCCAGTCTGCCATTCACCCATTGGCCGTGAAGATTCGACGTATCGTTCCCACAACCTAACCCAATTTGGTTGACGAGGTTTGTTGATGGGACTTACTAAAAAGTTTCGCCAGGTTAAAAGAAACCTTAAGGGAGGCATGGGCCAGCGTCTCTGCCTTCGAAATTTTGCGACAGAGAGGAGCTAATTCATTGCTGTTACAGAAAGAATTGACAAAAGAAATGGAAATTGAAGAAGGAAGGGTTCAGAGCACCGTTGGGTTTAAAAATTATTGTACTAAGATTGACAGCTAAGTCACACTAGTAAAATTCCCTCAGAGTTTGACCCTGTGTCAATTTGATAAATGCAACAAGGATGATACTGCAGTACCGTTTTAAGACGGTGACATGTCAAATCAGTTAAAGAGAGAAGAGTCTCCTAGTTTTGGGCGTTCCTCGTAAGACGGAAAAGGTCCTGTTGGGTCCTCAAATTTATAAGTGTGAGATTTCGAAAGTCCAGGTACCAAACAAAAAAAGAGTAATCTGGGTGGGTCTTTTAGTCATTTCGACGAATAAATAGTAATCTGGCTGCGTTTTAATGCAAGTAACAGAACAACCGTCACCGGATGCGCATCCGTCTCTTTATACTCAATTGCCCTCAGCAGTTCACCGTGCTACAACTTTTGGGCAGACCAAGTTTAATCAACAACTCTTTTACTCTGTTCATTGCAGATAATAAATTTTCTAAAAAATGTAACAAAATTTAAGTATGTTTTTCCAAATCCCATTCCGAAACTATTTCTTGTAAATGTTATGTTTTTTTTTAATTGGCTCCTAAAGGTTGGTATGTTGTCATAACATTTTCTTAACCAAAGAAGCAACCTGGCATATTTTTAAGTGAAAATGAATGCCTTCTTAATAGTTTATTTTTCAATAAGTATGTTTGGACAGAGAAGATTTTCTTCCATAAATTTAATAATTAAAAATTATTCGTGTTATTATAAAGAGTATTGTAACTTTTACGAGTCATTCATTAAATAAAATGTATAATTATGAATCACTAGATTAATGAATCATCTATTTTATCTATTTTCGTTCAATCGGACTCACTTAAAAAATAGAATTATTAGGAATGAATACATTCTCTATTCTAAGTATGTATCCTATAATTCCTGAGCCATAAATATAGCTAGTAAAATCGTCCTCAAATTTTTACATTAATTTAAAAATAAGTCTTAGATTTCAAATCTCAAATATTTTAATTCTTGAATTTGTATATAAAAAAAAAAAGTCTTATCGTGAACCATTAACTATTGACAGAATTTAGGGCCGATTGACACAAAGTATTTCCATCTTTTACGTAAAAACTCAAAAGAAATAGATTGGTAGTTTTGAAATTCAATTGGCTGTAAAATTGAAGTACAAAAAAATTGAGTTTACCCTGATTTGAAAGCAAAAGGTATACTGCAGACTTTTAATACGGTGGTCAAATCAGTTAAAGAGAGAAGAGTCTCCTCCAGTGCTAGTCTTGTACTCGTAATTCAGGCTTCAGGGCACAGGTCCCCAGCGAAGTACTTCTTGGGACCCCACTCTTGGCCCTATTAGAGATGTCTAATGGGTGACCCCACCACTGCACTTGTACTCGTTACTCGCGTGCTTGCCTCTCAGTTTGCCGGACTTGTAAGCAGAAATGCACGCAACAAATTATGAAGTTGAAAGTTAAAAATTAAAAATGTAGGGTAATTGAATATTTTCAATATTTTTTAAAAAATTGGAGATGTTTAGAATGCAAATATTATAAAAAATTTGATTTTGTAAAAGAAAATATTGAGTTTATTTTTTTTATGGAGTTTGTAAAGAAATTAGTAAAAAGTTAAAAAATATTTGATTGTAAAATAATTTTTATTGTAATTTGTTAAAAAGTAAGCACATAGAATATTTAATATTTGATGAATTTAAAAAGTAAGGTGAGAAAATATTTAATGTAATTTTTTTTTAATGAAAAAAATATTGAAGTATATGTGAAAAGATATTGAAATTTGTGTAACGTTTTTGAGATTTTGATGTTTGAGTCCTGGTTTGGGTGGCCAAAATAATTTTTTGTTATAATTTTTTTCATGGAAGGTAGTGTATATTTATGAAATAATTATTAGAATTGGTAGAAAAGTATTGGAGTTTGTTAGAATTTGTGAAAAAAGGTGTTAGAGTTTTTAAACAGTTGATGGAAATTATGAAAAGGTAGTTATGGAAAAATTTTGAAAATTTTTTAGTTGCATCCAAACAAGAGTTGAATTCTTAAAGTCCTTTTAATTGTCTATAATTTTAAGGGCCTTGTTGGCTTTGAAATCCAGGTTATTAGGAATAAACTAATCTTCACATGCATGCGGAGATTTAGGCTAGATTTGTTTGCTAGTTCTAAAAATATTTTTTTATCTCAAAATTAATTTTCTCCCAGATATATTGTTTTAACACTCAAGAAACTTTTCGTCCAATTATTGATAGTGCAAAAAGCAATTCAAAAGCCAACTTTAACCAGCTTTTACTCGAAACTATTTTATTATCTTTACCATCTCTAAGAGAATATCTTTCAAAAAATTTCTCTTTCTAAACATCTCTTTCGATCATTCTCTAACATTTTCACAGGGAATGGAAGAACTTGAAATTAAACAAGTTATGTGTACTACATTTTATAGTTGTAAAATTAATGTTCTTAAAAATATACTTTTGGAGGAACTGACTATTATAACCTAAATGATTGATACAGTCCATTGGGACAGAAGAAATAAAAGATAAAACTTTAAAAGTTACTTAAAATCCATATTAAAAAAAGTTAACAGACTGCCTGCTAGTTAAGATCCTTCTGCACAGGCCATTAATATTCTCAAAAATATACTTTTGCTAAGTCAGAGGTTTTTCCAGTTTATTAATTAGGATAACACCGTATCATCGTTCTTAATATTTTTTTAATATTCTCGTGCATTTGTATGTTTGTCGACAGAGTAATAAAATTTAGGTCAACGAAAAATCTCTAGTCGAATTCACAAACCAAAAAAAAAAAAAGAGAAAAAAAATATATATTCTTTTACTTTTCTTATTTTACGTTGATCAAACCCTGGCGTGACAATAAGCAAATGCCTAGAAGTTGAGTGTAGAGGGACTGCGTGCTAGCTGCCGGGAAGGAATTACCAAACTCAACAAATTAACTTACGTGAGAAATGGCATGGATAGCATAAAATACAGCGGACACAACTGGCGACAGGACTAGATATTCAACTCACAGTGTTATACAGTACTTTAGTTTCAAACTGGGGAGCTGCTAAGCTGTCGAAAGCGAAAGATCATAGTTGTTTTGTCACTCTGTAACAAAACCGCATACGCTATTTTTCTCATATTAAAAATGAACAAAGGATAACAGCATTGTGTTAAAATGGCCAGCAAGCTGTAGGCAGCGAATCAGAGATGAGGTAATTGGAGGCCGGCCTCCAACAATACGCGTACGTCTATCCTTCAGGTGGGAGCAGCTAGCAGCCATTGCTGACCGCAAAGTTGGCCTGGCCGGTTTCCATTTGGCCAACCCAAGAATCCCAAAACAATCTTGTTTTTATCAGGAACATAATGAACTCCCTCTTAGTCGCAGGATAGTACATCTAATGGAGCTTTTTCTACGTAAAAAAGCTAGCGGGCTTCCTTTCTATCCTCAACACGTGTTAAAAGTGATTAAATATTGTGAAATGGACCCTTAATTAACCCCTATATAATGAAACTTGATCGGATTGTTCCTAGACGTACGTATCGAGTCCGTATGTTACGGTCAAGATAATTCGCTTGAGTGTGGGGGAAGATCTGTGACAATCCAATAATATCCCTCATTAGGCTCCTGTTAGTGACGATAAAAAGGATTAAGTGTCAGATAATGTGCCTCAGGAGATAAACAAAGGTAAGTTCAACTTCAAAAGAGATTATACTCCTGAATATAATATTGTTGGCCGGTGCTTGAAGTCGAAGAGAGTCACCAATGGTGGTGAGTCATGTGTCATGACCAATTTGTGGAAGCCAGTCTGCCATTCACCCATTGGCCGTGAAGATTCGACGTATCGTTCCCACAACCTAACCCAATTTGGTTGACGAGGTTTGTTGATGGGACTTACTAAAAAGTTTCGCCAGGTTAAAAGAAACCTTAAGGGAGGCATGGGCCAGCGTCTCTGCCTTCGAAATTTTGCGACAGAGAGGAGCTAATTCATTGCTGTTACAGAAAGAATTGACAAAAGAAATGGAAATTGAAGAAGGAAGGGTGCTTTAAATTTAGAAGTTCTTGTGAGAGCACCGTAACCACAGCAAGGCGTTTTTCTAACTTTAATTTTAGGTTTACCTATTAGGAAAATTTAAAAATTATTGTACTAGTTTTTAGAATTGACAAATCATTGCTTGTTTTAAGTCACACTAGTAAAATCACTCCCTCAGCGGATATTTCTAATGCAATTGATGACTTGCCACATTACGTGTCAATATATATTCACATCTTTAAAATCACTCTCAGTCCATATTTCTAATGAAATTGATGACGTGCTACGTTACATGTTAATATATAACCATATAGCATGATGACTTCTCATGTCACGTGTCAATATATAAAAAGTATAATGCCGTTTTATAGTTTAATTTTTTTTATTTAATTAATGGCCTTATTTAATTTATTGATACAATTATATTTTTATTTAGTTTTAAATCACATGACATGCCACATGATTTTGGATTGAGACTTGTTGTGTCATATCATAAATTTCGTTGGAAATCTGAATGAAAATGTGACGAAGGATGTAAACATAATATAACCGAGACAATGATTTGTAAATTCTAAAAACTCAAGCATGTTTTTAAAATTCCATAAACATTGAAATAGTAATTTTTAAATTTCTCTATTTTTAACTACTAAAGAAGTAAGGAAGAGTGCATATATGTCTGCTAATGCATTAATTTGTTTCTGAACAAATAGCGTACCTTAATTTGTTAGAACCGTTTCTGAATAAGCATCTCTAGTATATTTTCCTTCTAGAAATTCTTTGTGGTGGCCAAATGTGAGAAGGGTCATCAGCATATACAACTGGTTTGAAGTTTGAACCTATTGAGACGTACGATATTAGTACGTATAACTCGTGATGCTGTTCGGAATTCTACCTTATTAGATTAATGGATCTGCAATATCCCAATGGGGCTTTTCTTGATCTAGATTGGTGATGCGAATATGGCGTTGGTCTCGATCCATTTCAAACTTGGAAAAAGCTCGATCGCTTTTATTTATAAATCAATTTATCTACTTTTTCGGGATAAGTCTAGTTAGGTCATGTCAATTTCAAAATTATAATGCCTTTGGTGGGGAAGATCACTTTTAGTGGAAAAGACTTAAAAAAAAAAAAAACTGTGCCTAGTCAAGGATCATATTAATGGGAATTATTTATTTTCTGTATGCTATGGGAAGAGATTCAATCATTCAAACATGTCATGATCAATTTGGTTAGGAATTTTTTGACTAGCGCAATAGCAACTATATCTCTCTTCAGAACAGATTCGTAAGTAGTGGCTTATGGCCAGCCCCATATCCTTCGAACATTCCATGTTCAGGCCTAGTTATAGATAATTGTGGTCCAATTATTGGTGCAAAAAGGCCAACTTTAGGATATTTTAGCAATTAATGGGCCAAGTTATGTGTACTACATTTTATAGAAAATTAATGTGGAGGGAAATAAGGATACAGGTATATATTACTTAAAATTATTATTTAAAGATCCTTATCGGTCCCAGATTAATTAGGATTATCATCGTAATATTTCTATTCTAATATTTAGATCTCTAGTTACATATATATTCTTTTACTTTTCTTATTTTACGTTGATCAAACCCTGGCGTGACAATAAGCAAATGCCTAGAAGTTGAGTGTAGAGGGACTGCGTGCTAGCTGCCGGGAAGGAATTACCAAACTCAACAAATTAACTTACGTGAGAAATGGCATGGATAGCATAAAATACAGCGGACACAACTGGCGACAGGACTAGATATTCAACTCACAGTGTTATACAGTACTTTAGTTTCAAACTGGGGAGCTGCTAAGCTGTCGAAAGCGAAAGATCATAGTTGTTTTGTCACTCTGTAACAAAACCGCATACGCTATTTTTCTCATATTAAAAATGAACAAAGGATAACAGCATTGTGTTAAAATGGCCAGCAAGCTGTAGGCAGCGAATCAGAGATGAGGTAATTGGAGGCCGGCCTCCAACAATACGCGTACGTCTATCCTTCAGGTGGGAGCAGCTAGCAGCCATTGCTGACCGCAAAGTTGGCCTGGCCGGTTTCCATTTGGCCAACCCAAGAATCCCAAAACAATCTTGTTTTTATCAGGAACATAATGAACTCCCTCTTAGTCGCAGGATAGTACATCTAATGGAGCTTTTTCTACGTAAAAAAGCTAGCGGGCTTCCTTTCTATCCTCAACACGTGTTAAAAGTGATTAAATATTGTGAAATGGACCCTTAATTAACCCCTATATAATGAAACTTGATCGGATTGTTCCTAGACGTACGTATCGAGTCCGTATGTTACGGTCAAGATAATTCGCTTGAGTGTGGGGGAAGATCTGTGACAATCCAATAATATCCCTCATTAGGCTCCTGTTAGTGACGATAAAAAGGATTAAGTGTCAGATAATGTGCCTCAGGAGATAAACAAAGGTAAGTTCAACTTCAAAAGAGATTATACTCCTGAATATAATATTGTTGGCCGGTGCTTGAAGTCGAAGAGAGTCACCAATGGTGGTGAGTCATGTGTCATGACCAATTTGTGGAAGCCAGTCTGCCATTCACCCATTGGCCGTGAAGATTCGACGTATCGTTCCCACAACCTAACCCAATTTGGTTGACGAGGTTTGTTGATGGGACTTACTAAAAAGTTTCGCCAGGTTAAAAGAAACCTTAAGGGAGGCATGGGCCAGCGTCTCTGCCTTCGAAATTTTGCGACAGAGAGGAGCTAATTCATTGCTGTTACAGAAAGAATTGACAAAAGAAATGGAAATTGAAGAAGGAAGGGTGCTTTAAATTTAGAAGTTCTTGTGAGAGCACCGTAACCACAGCAAGGCGTTTTTCTAACTTTAATTTTAGGTTTACCTATTAGGAAAATTTAAAAATTATTGTACTAGTTTTTAGAATTGACAAATCATTGCTTGTTTTAAGTCACACTAGTAAAATCACTCCCTCAGCGGATATTTCTAATGCAATTGATGACTTGCCACATTACGTGTCAATATATATTCACATCTTTAAAATCACTCTCAGTCCATATTTCTAATGAAATTGATGACGTGCTACGTTACATGTTAATATATAACCATATAGCATGATGACTTCTCATGTCACGTGTCAATATATAAAAAGTATAATGCCGTTTTATAGTTTAATTTTTTTTATTTAATTAATGGCCTTATTTAATTTATTGATACAATTATATTTTTATTTAGTTTTAAATCACATGACATGCCACATGATTTTGGATTGAGACTTGTTGTGTCATATCATAAATTTCGTTGGAAATCTGAATGAAAATGTGACGAAGGATGTAAACATAATATAACCGAGACAATGATTTGTAAATTCTAAAAACTAAGCATGTTTTTAAAATTCCATAAACATTGAAATAGTAATTTTTAAATTTCTCTATTTTTAACTACTAAAGAAGTAAGGAAGAGTGCATATATGTCTGCTAATGCATTAATTTGTTTCTGAACAAATAGCGTACCTTAATTTGTTAGAACCGTTTCTGAATAAGCATCTCTAGTATATTTTCCTTCTAGAAATTCTTTGTGGTGGCCAAATGTGAGAAGGGTCATCAGCATATACAACTGGTTTGAAGTTTGAACCTATTGAGACGTACGATATTAGTACGTATAACTCGTGATGCTGTTCGGAATTCTACCTTATTAGATTAATGGATCTGCAATATCCCAATGGGGCTTTTCTTGATCTAGATTGGTGATGCGAATATGGCGTTGGTCTCGATCCATTTCAAACTTGGAAAAAGCTCGATCGCTTTTATTTATAAATCAATTTATCTACTTTTTCGGGATAAGTCTAGTTAGGTCATGTCAATTTCAAAATTATAATGCCTTTGGTGGGGAAGATCACTTTTAGTGGAAAAGACTTAAAAAAAAAAAAAACTGTGCCTAGTCAAGGATCATATTAATGGGAATTATTTATTTTCTGTATGCTATGGGAAGAGATTCAATCATTCAAACATGTCATGATCAATTTGGTTAGGAACTTTTTTGACTAGCGCAATAGCAACTATATCTCTCTTCAGAACAGATTCGTAAGTAGTGGCTTATGGCCAGCCCCATATTTAATCCTTCGAACATTCCATGTTCAGGCCATTATACAGAAATTATTGAGGGAAAAAGGTAGGATATTAGCAATTAATTTAACTTATCATGATTATCTGTAATTTTCTACCAAATTTACCTGTTATATTTATTTATCTTCAAATTATACGGTCCGATAATAGATTACAAAAGATTCTAATATGATTCATATACATGTCAATTGATGAGTACTTGAGTAATAACTGTTCATAGCATTATTGTTTATACCTTTGATAAAGTATGCCTCGAATGAGTTGGCTACCATTGGCATTTCAAATCCTAATCTCATGAATTACCTAATCAATGAACAGACAAGACTTAACTCCATTTGAGAAGGGGATAAGTATTAAAATTGACACATCGAGTGGGGATATATAGGCACCTAACCCTATCGGTGAAAACTAAGGGTCTGTTTGTTTGCTTGTAAAACAAATTTCGTAATTTGTTTTATTTATTTTCAGGTATTTGGCAAGCACCAAAAAATATCAAAGTAAAAAGTTTTCAAATCAATCTCTATTATAGAAAACAAACTAAGCTCAAATTTCGTAAACCAATTTTTTTTGGGAACATTATAGTAAGCCTCATATCTATCAAAAATCAGTAAGAAGTTTCAAAATATTTTATTCATATGTTTCAAAAACAATTAATTCTTGCTTCGTTTGATTTGGCCGTTAAACCATTTGTAAAATGACCGAAATGCCTCTCTAATACAAAATTATTAAAAATATTGAATTTTTGTTAAAAAACATAAAAATGATATATAAATAAAAATTAATATTCTTTAAATAAAAATAATTTGAAGGTTGCATATGATAGTTTTATATTCTTCTCTTTCTAGGCCAAGTGGGCACTTTCTCCCTTAGTTGGCTAACGGCAATTGAACTACGGGTACAATTTTATCGCAAAAGTGTACTTGAGGGACCTTCACGTTGAAATCAGTATCTTAGTGACTAAAATATTAAAATTTTGAGAAAAATTTCATGCCATGGGGCAGCATACGATTGGCATTGAAATGACATCTAAAATCCGCAGAAGTACCATTCCTTTTGTTGGCTAACGAAAATAGGACGGAGTATTGATTTGTCTAAAAAACTTACCTCAGAAACCTGATAGTTGAAATCGATACCTGAGTGACTAAAATGTCAAAAGTGTAAATACGTAAATCATTAAGCGTGTCAAACATCAAAAAATATTTTCAAGAAAATATTTTAAAAGAATAACCAAACATTGAAAATAAAAATTTTCTTGTAAACATTTCAATGAAATTTTTTTTACTTAAAATAATAATTTTACAAGCAAATAAATAGACCCTAAGTAATACTTTCTCAAGTATTTCTTGATCTTTGGAATAAGGTAAAATAGACATTATCCTTGAGCTGAGTTTATAGACCTATAATTATCCAAGGACCCAGATAGGATAGATGAGTATGAATGCGTTTTTCTTATAAGTGCAAAGTAAGCCAAGGAAAATTGTAATTATCTCGTATTCACAAATAAACCAAGTCAAAGAATTTGAGCTTTTAGCATTGATTGAGGATATGAAGAGCATATCCACTTAACGTGCTATATGTAACTCTCTCTTCTTAAAAATAGTGAAGCTAGGGCCGTCTCTGAGATAACTTGGCCTTTATGAGAAATCATAATTAAAAAGGGGCATTTTATAATAAATTATAAATTAGTATATTAAAATATAAAATATAAAATATCAATTTAGTTAAAAAGTCTTCTTTTTACGTTTTGAGATGTAAAATTACTTATCAAAGTTTTATATTCAAGAGCTATTGAATTAATTTTTCAGTTTTTTTTAGCTTTTAGATATTTCAAAATTGTACTAATTAGAAAATGGAAAATACAATGAACACACATAAACTTAAAATAAAACTATATATAATACTCAAATTAATCTCAAATATAACAAATATAAAATTAAAATAAGTTTACAAGTTGAAAGGTTTAGAATAATAGCACTTGTGAGTCAGTGGGAGCCTAGAGGAAGAAGAAGATTAGAGCCTAAGTAACACTACACCATTTTTGCTCTTCAGGGACGATTTTGCCTAAGACGTCATGTAAAACGTCTCCAAAGTACCACCTTTAGAGATGAAATGTCAGCCGTCCTTAAAAAAAATATTAGGGACGAAAAGAAGACGTCGTTCCTAATTAGCGACATAACGAAGTCGTCGCTACTACTTTCGTCTCTAATTTGCGTGGGAGAGATGGCGAGAAACGTTTAGGCATGAAATGGTTTTCGTAGCCCAACGCGTTCGTCTCAAAATCTTAGCCCTTACAATTGGGCGACAAAAATGTATAAATAACGTTAGAATAAATTGAATATGAGATTTCGAATATGATGTTTGATACGTAACAGACGAGTTCTTTTATGTTTGAATGTTTGTTCGAATATGCGTTATTTGTATGTTCAAATTTATGTGTCGACACATGTTATGACAATGTTGACCGGTGACACATAAACCTGGGCGCTGTCTTTATGTGTCAACATATGCTGTTATATTGTCGATACATTACAAGTCACCCGATTGCTTTTTGTATGTAACGACACATGAGAACATAGTGGTGGCGACACATACGAGGATGGTTTTGGGGACCAAACAATAATTCTGATTGATTTACAGAGCACACACTTTGACATTCATACCCTATATATATATTCCATCAAAATATGCATGATAATATGGTAATGTAAACCTAAGTACAAATGCATCATAACACATCATAATCTAGTTTATATGGGTTCACACCCTATAATCCATCAAAATATACATCTTATTCATAATGTGGCAATGTCAACCACAGTTCAAATCCATCAAAATATACATATAAAAGTAGCTATATCAACCGTACCACAATATATATAAGTCCATAGACATAGCCTAATGTAAGCTAGTTAATTACATATATGCATATATAAACAAAACAAAAGTGCAGGTGAAACGCCACAAAAGAAGACGTCACCACGCACTAATAGCGATATGCATCACGGGAGGCCCATAAGGTCCAGAAGCTGGTCCTCAATAAATTAAATCTTGGTGCGAATGTATTGGATCTGCTCCTCGATAAATGCATGAAGAGCAGCTAGTTGCATTATGATCTCGGCTAAGAACTCATCTACCCACTGTGGGCGCTCTAGGTGGACTGCATGGTCCTCTCTTGCCTCAAGCACGTCTGCTCCTGCCATATTTGCGTCATCGTGATCTTGGGCCCAAGGTCGTGCATGGCAGCTAACATGACCTGCACTCCTCACGTGAGTGGTCTACCCGATAAATTGCATTTGGCAGATAGTCTTTTAATCATGTACGCCTTGAACCCCTGCCACTACGAGGAAGCGTGTAATCAGCATTCCAAATGAAAGACTATCTTGAGAGCTAACATGTGCCTCGTGACGAATGATTTCATATATCTACCCAGGCAAATCTATGTGGGTCTTGATCGCCAACTTAAACAGGAATCGAGCACATTCCTGTGTGAAGCCTGTCTTGTGGAGCTTGAGATCAATATTCGAGGCGAGCACTAAATGCAGTATCCTGAAGAAGGGGATTAGATCCTTTTGTCGGATGATTGCTCCTCCTCTGCAGTACGGCCCAGGACGACCGGTCATGGCTAGTAGTATCTGATACATGGTCAGCTCAGCAACTCTAGGATGAGGAGAGGCATCGCTCTCTGGTGGAGGAGGAGGAGGAGGGGCATCAGTACCCCCTATTGCAGGAGGAGGAGGCCGGGTGTCGTCCTCGAGTGGAATTGCAGCCTTGGAGATCCCCAGAAACTTGGCAAACTCATATGTTGACACAATTACCTTGACCCCATGGACCGTCAAGGTCACTTGATCCACATTGGGCTTCTATTTCTCCATCTCCACTTAAAAGTCTTAAACAATGTCATGGACGACGCACCCGATCATCTGAAGGATGGCCATCTATCCTTTAGAGATGAAAATTTGGGGGAGTGTCCTACCCTAAGCTCAATCAAGAGAGCTCCTTGATCTTGATGATCGGCTCAACTAGCACCCGTCGTGCCCGGATCCTTCCCTTTCTTGTCGAATTTTCCAGTGATGAGGCATGCCCATTCCTTAATCACTTTCTTGATGGTGCCATGACGTTACTAATCAACTGAGTCTGCAAAAAAATAAATTTAACATTCTCGTCAGTGAAAAAAAATTTGTAAATGGAAACCAATATTATTAATCCACACAAAAACACCACACGGTTGTAACAATTAAAGACAAAGTGTAAAACGTGATAGTTTGCAAGGGAAATAGATAACTTATATTGAAGGAAAATTCAAACTAATATATGAAATTGGACAAACTAAGTACATTGGACATTGAAAACAAAACAAACATATGCGCTTAATTTGGACATATATATAACGCTACAAAAATTATACAATATCAAATGGCCATGAAGTGAGCTGTAGCTTCGTTTGGTGGCTCTTCCCTTTGGAGAGGGTTAGACTTGGGGGTATTGGAAGAATCATAATTTGTTGGTACAAATTGTTCCATATATGTATATATATATATATATATATATATATATGAACTCACAGTACTTCACGTACGTTGTACTACATCATACTGTTCCATATGTACAACGAACCCAAAACGATAAGAAAATTGATCAACAAAATTGATGAGAAAAACTACGACAGACTCATTGCAAAAACAAAAAGATGTCCAAAATTTTGCCTTTATTCTCCCGAGCACCCTCCCATGGCTGAGTCAACTCAATGGTGTTTCTCTTCCACAGAAAGCACCACTAAGCAGGCCCAAATCTACTATTTTTTCATCCCGCGGTCCCAATGTGCCACGAGGTGGCATACTACACCACCAGAAGCGATAATGGAGGGTGGGAGGAGTTCTACGAACAACCGTTCCTCCCACCCTGATGGATCATCTCCATCCTGCACACCATACCCACTCTCCACTAGAAAACAACTGCCTGTTCCTACCTCATCTCATCAACAAAACCAAATCCACCACAGAGAACCATCAACCAACCACCCTTCGGCCACCATCCATCGCTCCTGCCAATGATCAACAACCAAGAAAGACAAAAGCCAAAGAACGAACCCATTTTGTAAAAAAAGTATCATTTCATTTATTTTTCATAGTTAGAAGACTACCTTGAAGTGGGGATGAGAAAGTCAGCAGCTTTTGGCAGTCAGGCGCTGGAGGTCGGAAGTTGTAAGGTGGCGAAGCTTTCAGTTTCGTATAGGGAGCCGTCTGAGGAGCTTTTGCAAGCTGAGAATGGTGACGTTGATTTGATTTTTAGTCACTGAAGGGCTTTTGAATATGCACCTTATAGATTAGCACAGAGGACACATGTTTGTATCCGTGTGTGATTGTTCAAAAAAATCCCTGATACGCATGCCCTTACGTGGAATAAAAATAAAAATTAAACATTTCGCATTTGATTCTAGATATGGTATGTGTCGACCCCATGCAACAATGTGTCGACACATATATCGTATGTAGAATGCACCAGCCTATATGTCATCACTTGCCACATCCACAAATATATCCATGTTGATTTTAAAAAAGGAAATTTAGCAGTTTAGTCCTTAGGTTTACCACCTTTTATTTTTTAGTCCTTGGGTTTCATTTTTTCAAATTTTAATCCTTGGGTTTACATTTTTTGACAAAATGGTCCTTCCATCAGGAATCCTTCTGTTTCCCTAACAGAAGGGCCACATCAGCTGTTGACTCAGCAGCTGATATGGCTGGATTTCAAAACGCATCTTTCTGAAAAAAAACATCACGAAGAAAAACGCCATCGTTTAATTTGCCTGAAATTTTGAAGACCCAACTAACGACACACCGTTTTGAATAGCTTAGATTTAACAGAATCTGTTTTTTGACTAACAAGTGCTTCCAAAGAAAAAAAACAAAAAGAAAAGAAAAGTCTAACAAAGTGGTTCGTTTAAGAAGTGGTTCTTCTGCATGTAGTAAATAAAATAAAAATAAAAAAAAGAAGTGGTTCTTCCCCTTATAGTAGAACAACGTCGCCCTTCATCTAATCCATTGCAAACGTCGTCGTCCCCTTAGCATCTGATCCATCTGGTTTGGTTTTTCGACTAAGTCTTTCATTTCCCCCACTTCCACCCACAAACCAAGATTTCTTCCAAGCGAGCCCTAGGTCCCTTGAATTTTCAGCCATTCGACGTCTTCAATTTCTGGGTAAGGTTGGTAGTTACTGATTTGGAGAAATAGATCACAAGACAAGCCACGAATTTGTTGAAGAAAAAACTCGGCGGTGAAGAGGGTTTTGAACTGGTTTGTGGAGAGTGACAACGTCTGGAGGTATACAACCTACTTTCACTTCTTTTTAGTACTACTTTTATAAACTATTTTTATAAATGTCTCTGTGCTGAAATTTGTCTTAGTGCGTGGTGCTCCTGAAGTTAGTGCGTAGTGTGTGGGTCTATACCCATTTTGTCTTTGTCTGTACTATGTGGCATAGAATAATGTTTTCTACTTTTTCAAAGACCTTATAGATTCTGTTATGTGCCTTTGTTTGTCGTTAAAGAGAATAAAAATGTTTTTGTCTTCTTTTGCATTGTCTGCACTTATAACTTATTACATTTAGGTCCTCAAGTTTTTCAGCATTCAATTGTCATCTTGTTGAGTTTGTTTGTACTTTGTGTGACCGCATATGGCCTTTGACTAGGGTAGTGGTCCTCCATTTATTTGTTTGTTTAGTTTCTCCATTTTTTTTGTGTGATATTATCAGCTTATCTTTGACCCACCATTATGTAAGACATTTATAGCATCAAAACCAAATGATCAGATTGTCAAATGCCCTCAATTATATTACGTAGTGGCCAAATATCTTTATTTGTGAAAGCATCCATTTCATGCAGTTCACATTTTTTGCACATGTGCTTAATATTGTCATACACCACGGTGGCATATTTTTTGGAGCTGGAAGCTAGATATATTCTGGTGGGAAGGTTGATGAGGTGGGCCGGATGGATGTTGATTTTATATCATTGGGAGAAATTGGTCATGCCGTGAAAGAACTTGGATATATACAGACGGATGACATGTGGTACACCTTCAATGATGAAAATTGGGTTTCAGTTAGGAAATTTAAAAGTTATAAGGATGTTATTGAGATGATAAATAGATCCCTAGCTGAGAATAAATCGGTCCTGAATATTTATGTAGAGTATGCCATCGACGAGACCGTTTTGGTTGAGGATGATATAGGTGAGAGAGTTGGTGGTGAGGAAATTGGTGAGGGAGTTAGTGCTGAAATTGGTGAGGGTGGTGTGGAAATTGGTGGGGATGAAATTGGTGAGGGAGTTGGAGGGGATGATAGAGAGGATCGGTTTAGGGAAGGGGATGATGGATCTGACTATGGTACAGACCTGAGTGACTTCTCTGGGTTGCGTGACAACGAACCCGATGCATATAAAGATGTTGCGTTGCAACAGGATGTTGGTGCTGACGCCACTGGTAACGTGGATTGGTTAGGGGTCTTTCCAAGTACCGCGGGAGGCGGGAAAGAGGGTGGTGCTGATTCAGAATATGAGGATGAAGAAGACTTACAAAGTCGTGGTGGATCCGATAGTGATGATGACACACGTGTACGAGATTTTTCAGAGTTTACAGTGAATCTAGATGAGCTTGGTGAGGAGGCACTTGAGCAGGGCCTTATTTTTCCTACTACTGAGCACTTACGCAAGGCCTTGCTGACGTATATGATCCACAAACATTATGATTATCTCTATTTGAAGAATGACAAGGTCAGAGTGCAAGCACGATGCATGGAAGATGATTGTGAGTTCTACATTTTCGCCTCGAGGATGAAGGACTCTGATGGGATCCAAATCAAGTCTTGGATTCCCGAGCACACATGTGGGGCCCAATATGAAAATCGAAAGTGCAATGTGAAGTTTTTGGCGATGCAGTATCTTCCAATGTTTAGAGATCAACCTAATATGTCAGCTCAAGCATTGAAGGCTCAGATATGCTGAGACTTGAATGTCGATGTGCCTATACACCGTTGCTACAGAGCTAAGAATTTAGCACGTGTTTTAGTCTATGGGAATCAATCTAGGCAATTCAAGTTTACGGCACAATATGGTTGAGCATTGGAGAGATGGCAACCGGGTACTACTGTGTCTCTTTGCAAAAGTGGGGATCATTTCAAGAGACTTTACATGTCTTGCGGGTTGCAAGATGGGTTTGAAGTTTTGTAGACCGATTATATGTGTCGACGGTTGCCACTTGAAGGGTCAATTCTTAGGGCAGCTACTTTGTGCTATTGGCATAGACGGGAACAACGATATGTTCCCAATTGCATACGCAGTAGTTGAGGCAGAGATGCGAGATTCATGGAGTTGGTTCTTGCATCTGTTATTGGCTGACATCGGGTCCAATGATGGTAATGGCTAGACCTTTATGAGTGACTGACAAAAGGTACATGTCCAATTCCACCAATCTGCAACTTCTATTGATTTACAATTTTTTTAATCAAGTCTTGTATGTTTTTGCTTTATGTTTTGATTACGTTTTTTTATTTTATTTTATTAACAAGTATTTTTATTTGTAGGGATTGAGACTCACGTTTGAGAATGAGTATCCCAATATGCCGCATCGATGTTGTTTGCGACATATTCACTCTAACTGTAAGTCAAATGGATTTAAGGGCAAGGCATGCAAGGATGCATTGTGGGCCGCTGCAACTGCAACAAATCGGACCCCATTTGACATTGTAATGAAGTCTATTGAGACGGTGAACCCCCCAATGCATAAGTACCTTGGGGAGATCGACCCAGCTACATGGTCCAGCCATGCGTTTGGTGTGGGTTGCAAAAGTGATATGCTTTTGAACAACCTGGCCAAATCCTTCAACGCGTGGATCAAAGACGCGTGGGACAAGGTCGTGATTACAATGCTTGAAATGATCCGGCTACAATTGGTGCAAAAGTTTCATAAGAAACAATTGAGAGCTGTGGCGACAATCACACAAACACCCAATGCGATATGTCCGAAAATATTCAAGCTACTGGAGAAGATCAAGCAGGACTCTTACATATGAGTATTTCAATGGCAAAATGGTCTTCAATTTGAAGTAGACCACCCATATTGACGTGGACGCATTGTGGATCTGGCTGAAATGACATGTTCTTGTAGGAAGTGGCAGTTTTGTGAAATTCCATGCATCTATATTGGCGCTGCAATATATCTCGGCAAACATCGTCCCGAGGCATATGTAAGTTACTGTTATCGCTTGGCGACATACGTGAAGACATATTTGATAGGCGTAGAAATTATGCTGGGACCAGAGGAATGGCCTCAAGCTGAAAGGGTCATATTGTCCCCTATTGTGAGAGTTCAACCCGGGAGGCCGAGAAAAGCTATACGTAGAGAACTATATGAGCCGGTTGTTGCATACAAACTTAGTCGTCGTGGCTATGTAGTGAAATGTGGAAACTGTGGCACGGATGATCACAACGCAAAGGGATGCCCTCATCCTGAAAACCCAAATAAAAAAATATGGAAGAAAAAATGAAGAAGAACCCAGAAGCTGTCCCTTTGACTGTAAGTGTGCAACTTAGCCATTAAATACAATGTGTTTTAAGTAGCTATTGCATATTAGAGTTGCTATGATTATGTACCATAAAAAAGTGACTATTTATTGTGTGCAGGACCCTACATCAGCAAGTGGTAGTGGAGGGAAGGTCAGCTGGAGGGGAAAGAGAAGAGGAAATGGCAGAGGAGCTGGAAGAGAAGGTGGTAGGACGAGTAGTCAGGGTGGTGGACGGGTTGATGAGTTGGTAAGAATCAAATACAATAATTCTTTTGAATCATCCAATGCAATTATATGATGTGACAAATCTAACATTCCACTTATTTCTTGTATTTGAAGGGGACACAAGTGTCAGTTCCACTAAATTCAGCAGAAATGGGTTTTGGAGTGTCTCAGCAACTTTAAATGTTATTTTTGTGTTTTTCTAGAGGTTATGGAATTGTATGTAATGAACTGCTATAATTTTGGAAGTTATGGATGTGTATGGAAGGGTATGAATATAAATGTAATGAACTACTATAATTTTGAAGTTTAAGAATTCCTAGAACTGGAGGTCAAATTTCTATAATTTTGAAGGTTATGGTTTCCTTGAACTACTGTAATTTTGGTCGTCAAAGTTCATTCAAGTGTATGAATGGTTAATGGCTTTTGAATCCTGCTCGGTTTGGATTGGATGTATAAGTTAACATTATGAAATTGTGCACCAGATTTTGTGTTTTACAGTACAAGATTTTGGTGCTGTAAAACAACGGCAGATTTTGTGTTTTACAGCACCAGATTTTGGTGCTGTAAAACAACAGTAGATTTACTATTAATAAAACAGCATCAGAACTTTGTGTTTTACAGCACCTGATTTTGGTGCTGTAAAACAGCAGGTCATTTTGGTGTTTTAAAACAGCACCAGATTCTGGTGCTGTAAAATAGCAGCAGATTTACTATTTGTAAAACAGCACCAGAACTTTGTGTTTTACAATATCTGATTTTGGTGCTGTAAAATAAGAGGACATTTTGGTGCTATTTTTTTTTAAACAACACCTGTTTTGGTGCTGTTAATTTGCACCAAGTTTTGGTATTGTTAATTACACCTGTCATTTCAGATAAATTACAATACAAACTCAATAAATAAAATAGCATTTATACAAACTGTCTAATCTGGAAAATACAAAGTGTATGATCTGCCAAATACAAAGTGTCTATGCTGGCAGTTACCAATTACAAGATCTTTCAGAAGAAAGTTTAAAATATAGTACCTATGTGACAGATTACAAAAGATTACAAAGTCTCTATTGTGCCCCCATTACACTGCAATGTCATCCCATTACACAACCAAGACATCCCAAAACATCAATGCCATCTTATACATCATTTCGAGGAGCAACCAGCAGAACTTGTTTTAACGCCTTTGAAGTGGGCATCTCAGGCAGCTTGGTATCAACTACTTCTTCAGATTTTCTGTTTCCTACGATGGTTTTCAACCAATCTACCAAATTCACCTGCAAGAAGTAATCCTTAGTTAGCTCAAGAATGGAACTTTATAGAAGATTGGTTTAAAGAAAAAATCAAATTGCAAGTCAAGTTTAACCTCTCCCTTTGGCCAACTATAATCAACTGGGCTTCTCCTAGAAATTATCTCCATTATCAGATTTTGGTTCTGTAAACATCACTCTTCTCATTCAGCATTCCAGTGCAAGCACACTCAGGCGTAACATAACTAGAGAAACAACCAGGAGAGGTTATATTTCCAAAAATGCAAGGAATACAACTCATGGTTCCAGTTCATAACTCTAGATTAGGATTGAATCATCACCATCTTTTTATTGAAACAAGGAAATGCATTAACCCAAATGTTCCCATCACACGATTTGTCACATAACTCCTCTCAGAACAAAGGAGCTTAGCAAGCCCAAAATCAGACACCTTCGGATGCCATTGACGATCAAGTAGTATGTTGCTAGATTTTACATCTCGATCAACGAGTTAAGCAAAAAATGGCATTCTCCAAAATTTTCTTTTGTCAATACTTGTAGAGAGCATTCACATAGTTTTTCCATTAATAGTAACAGTAACACATTTAGACGTAACCATCCTAAACCACAAGCCCCACCCCCACCAATTGGACAATAAAAGTTATGAGTTGCAGACGAATTAGAAATTTACCTACGCTCATTTCTATTTCTGGGTTGCATGACATTGAGAGGATTGGAGTTGCAGACGGCAGCAAACAGCAAGGGACGTCAAGATCTGTAGCCAAGCTGTCAGAAAACCTTTGCTCAGCAACGGTGGAACCAGATAAGGCGACGTCGAGATCTACAGCGATATGGGTTCTATCGGGGACTTAAGGTTCTAAACGAAATGGGGGAATAAAACTCAGAACAAACAGCAGGGGGTAAAATCAGACACTGTTTACTCTAGATTTCAAAACTGCATGTTGTTTCAAAATTTCAGGCAAATTAAACAGGTGCGAGGATTTGTAAACGGTGGCGTGTTTCTTTGTGAAGTTTTTTTTCCAGAACGGTGCGTTTTTAAATACAGCCAAGTCAACAGCTGATGTGGCCCTTCCGTTAGAGAAATTGACGGATCCCTGACGGAGTGACCTTTTTGTCAAAAAATGTAAACTTAAGGACTAAAATTTGAAAAAATTAAATTCAAGGATTAAAAAGTAAAAGGGGGTAAAACCTAAGGACTAAACTGCTAAATTCCCTTAAAAAAAAGCAAACCAAAAAAAAAAAAGCATTCGCGAGGTCCCTTCCCCTCCCCTCCTCCACGTTCTCCAAATTTTAAAACCCCCTAAAACCTCAAACCCTAACTGAACCTTCAACGCCGATTAGGATGAGTTCAAGTGTTTCTTCTGTATCAGTTGGTGAGGGTGGGTGTCATAGTAAGTTGGATATCTTAGGAGGAGGCTGTCTGCCACCACCTCCTTTATGCTGATGTGGAATACTGGCAAGGGTCAAAATATCTCTTATTGCTGCAAACCCACGACACATTTTTTATGGCTGTTCGAGGTATAGTGGAGCTCAGGTATGTATATATCTTTTCCTTGTGGTACTATGGTAAATTTCGCCTTATTCTTTGAATGGTATGTACATAGTTCCAAAGTAAATTTACATAGTGTTTGGGAGTAAAATTTTAGGTTAAAATTTTAAGAGTTGGTAAAAGGGTGAAGAGAGAGGATGAAAAAGTTGGTGAAAAAGTGAAAAAAGTTTGTGAAAAAGTGAAGAGAGAGAAAGATTGTAATGATGATAAAATTTTAGATGTTAAAATTTTAGTTTGGCAAACACTATGTTAAATTGCTTTTAGAAAAATATTGTTCTGTACCTAGTTAATTAAAGAATGCAGATACTTGGTTAGTCATATGTATCACTTGATCTTCATCAAATTTTCTTGACAAGCAGCAGCTTATATGGTAATCTCATCTTTTGAAAAACTGCTTTTACATGAGGTCAGCTTCGAAGTTCATATGGTTTTAATCTGATCAGATGATAAAGTCTTTTTCATATCTCCTATTTTCTCATTTGGTTTGTCTTTGCTACTTCCCCAAAGTATTTGCTTCACTTTTGGATCAATTATAAAATGCATTATACTTGAAAGAACTAATTAAGTTTTTTTTTATCAAAACAAATAGCCATTGATATACTTTCTCTTCCTTTTTCAAGTTTCATGGTTGAGGAACATATATGTTTCCCTTTTTAGTTCTTTCTGTGAATATTTTGTTTATTGTTAGACAGCATCTATAACGAGTGTATCTGATGATTGATATGATTTTTGGATCAACATATTTCTTGATATTAGAAAGGAGATCCTTTACATCCTTTCCTTGTAGTCAATTGATCCGGTGTCTGGGTTTTTAATTGAAGTTTGTCATTGTGTTTTGACTTCCAATCGTAAATCAATCATGTACCAGGGAATGATTTACGTGATCATACAATTTGTCTTTTGACTTCCAATTGTAAATAATATCTGTTTTTGCGTCAGACAGCTAATGCTTGTAAATTCTTCCGATGGGCTGACCATGCGCAATCAAAAAGTGAAGTTTATATATTGTCGTCGATAAACCGGAAGATGACATCAATGGATGAGGAGATTCGGGACGAGATTTGTAAAATGAAATCAGTGGAGGACGAGATTGAAAAGATGAAATTCATGGAGGAACAGATCATAGATCAACACAAGGCAAACGAGAGACATCTGAAAGTCATGCTGTTGGGTTCAGAGGTTTTGTTTGGAGTAGCCATTGGGTGTATTTCTACATTTTGGTCTAGGAAAGGTTGTAGAATGGTTGCACTCCAGCAGTGAGTGTATTGCTGTAGGAAAGATTGTGGAACGATTTTTTGTATGTGTATGCGTATAGGTGTATTGGAAGATTTGGTGTAGGTACTTGGTTGTTCAGTGCACTTATATGCTGTAGGGAAGATGTATCTTCAGTACACTTCTATGTACAAATGTATCTTCGTGCACTTTTATGTAAACATGTCTTGTGTAAATTTGGACAAAATGCCAATGAATTCCTCATTTTAAATCTTCTTTTGAGTAGTAATAGAAGAAAATTTACACTTCTATTAATCACTATGCACAAAAATCTATCCAAATGGTCATTGCAGGACAAAAAAATTGAGAGACTAAAATTTTGTCCTTTAAAATTGCCTTAAGGAAGAAGGAAATGGGTGCAAAACTCAGCCACAAAAGAAGCAAATCTATTTATTTGATAACAGACTTCTTGGAGATTTATGTGTCGACAAATAATATTCAATGTGTCGACACAATCAAAATTGCATTCGGGTGGGTGTGCAAAGTGGCAACAATATTCTTCAATGTGTCAACATTGTCTAATTCACAATCAGGTGACAGTGTGATGTGTCGACCCTTTCATCCCATGTGTCAACACTATCAATGCATCAGTAGACTAACTGAGCACTCAATTAAATTATGTTACACTAATCACATTCTATGCATTATCTTCACAATCTACCCTTCATTGCAAATGATTTAAGGTAGTGATGATGTTGTCAAGCTGAGTATATTTAGGGGACATACTCTGTACATTTGGTGGACACAAATCAATATGTATATGATGCTGAACAGGTAAATATGCAAGGGAACAAAGAGATTCATCTTTCCCAATAACATAAATATAACACATTGCAGTACAACAAACCATATTAGCTGTGAGAATAATTAAGCAAAATATGAGTGGTTCAAGGACATCTCTTCGCCATTTTAGAAGGAGCAGTTCTAATTCCTGCAATATTATCATCTTTAATAATGTAGCTGGTATACATGTGGACAGCTTACCCTTGCCAAAATATAGAAGCATGTCAGGGAGTGTAAGTGGAGGTTCCCCAAAATGTAAGAGTTCCCTTTGCATAATGGAGGTTCCCTAAAATTCAAAAACAATTAAAAAAACACTTCTATGGACATCCTCCAATCTACCCAAATTTCCAAATACCTAACCAGAACTCAAGATTTCAATATTCGAGATAAGAGAGCAATAAAACTACCTTCAAGAGCAATAAATGCTTTGAGTTAAGCACTTCTCAAAATACATTATAATTAGGATTTGAGAATCGAATACTATAACAAAAACAGTCCAATGGAGGTTCCTAAAATGCAAGAGTTCCCTTTGCATTTTAGAGGTTCTCCAAAATTCAAAAACAATTAAAAACACTTTTTTGCACATCCTCCAATCTACCCAAACTTCCACCAGAACACAAGATTTCAATATTTGACATAAGAGAGCAAAAAAACTATCTTTAAGAGTTTCTCAAACAACTCATTTAGAGATGTCCAATAAATATATCCAACAAAATTAACATAACTACTCAAAGTAGATGTCCAATAACATTAATATAATCAACGTGTCCAATAACATTAACATAATAACTCAAAGCATTGACATAATAACCCTGTTTGGTCTAAGAACATTAACATAACAACATTTACACAATAACAAACTAAGTCTGGTCCAATAATATTAACATAACAAACCCATGGAAAGGCCCACAACTGTTTAAAAAATACAAATAAACTAAGTGTGTCTAATCATAGCGAGGATGCAAATAATTATTACAACAAAACTATCCTCGACTAGGGCAAAAAATAAAAAACAGCGAGTCTCTCTGATATAAGGTCAGAATCATTTCTTCTTTTTTACAGGTGGTGGAGGATCATGCTCTACTTCAAACTTCTTCAAGAATTGCACCCAAGTGGTGGTGAACCAGTATGTCCACTTCATCACATGAGGACGAAGTATTCTGTCAGTATTCATGTAGACCTTAGCGAATTGACTGATATCCTCCTGTGATTTCTTCACAAAAGTTTAGAGCTCTGCAAAGGTGGCCTTAAACTCATCAGTGGTGCCTTGAATCACATCAGCTGCCCCTGTTATGCTATTGCTGACTTGGTTTTGGTGGGACTTCACATCTCTGTCAACTGTCCTGAATCGTTTAGTATGATTAGTAAGAATCTTCTTCACATCAACAAACCCTGTCTTCACACTGGTAGCGAGATCCTCAACACTCTTACTCAATTTCGGCCGTTCAATCTTCAAATCAAAAATAGATTCCTCAAGGTGACCCAAACGAGGCTCAAGAGCACTGGAAGCCTAAGTAATCCTCGATGATGCTGCAATGACTGGTTTATGAGGTCTCAAGACCGGAGTCCTATCACCCCTATCATCTATAAGAGTCCCCTCATTATCACTAGGTCCATCATCACCTTCTTCGTCTTCTTCCCCTACCTCTGAATCAACCTTCATAGGTGTCACTGCACCTTTCCTCGCCCATTCCCTATCATCAGTTTCAACAAACCCATCAGCCTCAAGGTTTTCTTGTTTTATTCCTTGGTCTCTTTGGGTTTCTCTCTAACCTTCTCAGTCACTTCAACATCATATACAAAATACAATTAGGTAAAACTCATGGCATAAGGAAGTCCTTGCTTTTCTTTTCGATTGCAGCCTCCATTTAGTTAAGCATCAAATGTCCAAGATTCATGCGAGTTCGAGTTATCAAAGCAATACATCACAACCATGTCCAAGAACGTGATGTACTCAAACTTACCCGCTCTTTGGAGGATAATGTTGGAGACCATGTGATGTAAAAGTCTTATATAGATGGTCAAATCATTGGCCTGATACTTGACCATGTGATCTAGGTCTGGTTTATCCAAAACCACCTTAAGAATGTCAATAGCCTCAACCTCTGATATACCAGACTAGCCATATGCATTAAAAAATTTCTTGCCTGAGTCAGGAGATTCGGCCAAGGTATTAAGCATAGTCATAGACAAATCCAACTGTTACCCATTGACAAAACTAGAAGCATCTTTAGTTACTGCATATTCAAAATTTGCATATCCTATTCTGACCAAGTATGAAAAAACATCAACCTTCATAGTCATAAACACAGACCAACCTTGGTAATCAAACCCATTCTGACTCAACCAGGGGAAGTTAATCAATCTACCCGCAATGACCTTTTTATTACGATAATCATTTACATATTTATTTTGATAGAGACCTGACCTGTAAACTTGTAGTTCTTGTCCTATCGACTGGTTTGCAACTTTTTTCTCCTTTTTTCAGGCCCTAGAACTGGTAGAACTGGGCGTTTGGCATGTGTCTCTCTTAGTACCCCTAGTGGACATCTTTGAAAGGGAAATGAGAGGGATTTGAGGGTTATTTGCAAAATGCAGGTTATTCGGCTATGGGTTGTGGATATTTGAGTGAAAAGAGAGAAATGTGATTGTTTTGGAGAAGATAGAGAGGTTTTTGGGAGAAAATGACGAGACCCTATGCACTAAGTTTTTTTATAAGGACACTGTTCATGATAGCGTGCCGACACTGTTCATCAATGGCTCTCGATAAGGTGACTAACGTGTTGACATATTGTTCGATGGTGTCGACACATATATATCCAGTAATGACAAAAATGAACCAGAAGAGTTGACATGGTCTGTTATAGGGCTGTTCAGTGCCACTGTATAATTCGGTGGCACCGGCACCGGGTTGTCAGTACCCAGCCTCACCGATGCCGGTGGCCCGTTTTGGTGAAAGCCCGGGGGTTTTCCCGGTTCCCGGATTACCCGACACCGGTGACAGGTAAACCGGGAATCGGATTTTTTTAAAAATTTTTTATATTAAAATGACGTAGTTTCTCTTAATGAGAAACTACGTTGTTTCAAGCTTAAACCTAAAATCCCTCCCCCTCTCAACATCGACCTTCAATTCACACCCCCCCTCAACGTCGATGGCCTCTCTCTCCCTCCCCACCCTTTTCCAATTCCCCCCCTTCACTGACCACTGCAGGTACTCTCAGCTTCTCCTCTCCCTCATGTTAACTTTTCCCTTTTTGTGTTTAATTTTTAGGGTTTTAATTTTTTTCTTCTTCTTGTTGCCGCTGTACTCTTGCAACCCCAAAATCTCTAGTTCGATCTCTCTATCACCTGTGCAGCAAAGGGTCTGCACTTGTTTGGATTCGATATGCTTGAGGTGTGTGTTCTATCTCCATCTCAATCTTTCATATAAAGATTTTGTTTTGTATTTTGCGTGTACTAGGTTTTAATCTGTTGTGTCCGTTGGGTTGGTTTAGTTTGGTGGGCACCATAAGTTTAGTTTGGTTTATTTTGTTCATGGTTTCAAAATAAGCAGGATATGGTGAAGTTTTCTGAGTGTTCTATGTGCGTGTATTTCTGCAATTAATCAACATCCCTCCTATTCAAGGGTACTGTCATCTATTTGGCAACAGAAGGCTTTTAATTGAAATAGGTTATATTGTTTCTTTCAGGTGCAGAACCAGATGCGAAACAAGGAGGGAGAAAAGAAGCGCGCTTTCCTGACATTAGAGGAGCTGATACCATTGGTTGATGATACAAATTCCTATAAATCCATAGGTATTTGTGAAAGCCATAAGCTAATAATGGCATTTAATGGTCATGCTTGTTTGGTATCTGTATGTTCTTAAGCACTAAAAGGATAACTTCATTCTAGAAATTGAATCCAGATCTCTTTAGGTTTCTCTAAAAAGGGTTTGATATTTGTTTGAATTAAGGACCAGTCTAAATAGCATTTTGGTTTCATTATAGTGCTAATTTGTTAGTTTATTAGTTTGAATAGCCCAATATGAATATAGGTTAACTGGAAACCGCCACCACTAAAACCGCTACCGCTAAAGGCCGATTTTTGCCCTTAACGGTGTAGGGGGCCAATATTTAAAAACCAGCCTATCGGTGTAGGTGCCGATTTTGGCCAAAACCGGCACCTACACCGGGGTTGAACAGCCCTAGTCTGTACAATAAGTAGTGACACATGACATGTAGTTTCAACAAAAATGATGGCCATGGATGGTTAATGATTTTTAATATATTTTAATTTTAATTTTTTTCTAATTCAAATGTGTTTTGTTTACACACATTTATGTAGACCCCACCATATATATACACAAACACCTAAAAAATATATTCAAAATTTTTGCTTAAACTATATTTCAAAACATATTACAAAAACACCTACGAACGATTAATGCACATAATATATTTTAACAACAACCAAATGCACAGTTAATGCAGTCAGTATAAATTTGTGCTTAAACATATTTCAAAAACATGTTACGAAAACACCTAAGAACAATTAATGTATAGAATGTGTATTTTAACAACAACCAAATGCACAATTACTGCAATCAATACATTTTTTTGCTTAAACATATTTTAAAAACATGTTTAAAAAAAAACTAAGAATTATTAATGCACATAAAGTATTTTAAAAACAACGAAGAACTACACAATCTTTGCAATCAATCAAACTATGGCTATAATTTATACATAAATAATTCCAAAGGAAATCACATACCAATTAAAATCTAACGAAAATAAATCAGAGATAGGGTTAGATAGTCACAAATATTCTTCACATAGCAAGTGTTATTTATCTTCTTAGTTCATAATGAAGCTTTACATTGATGGCTATACAAACTCATCATGATGCTAGCTTCAACTCTCTTCACAAATCTCAATAGCCCAATGGATTTCATCTACCCCTACAAGTAGTGAGCAAGAAGACAAAATTTGAGTAGGAAAGCATTAGGCTTGACATGTTTGAGCAGTAAATCTCTTGAGAGGTGAGGTCTTCTCGTTCTTCAAAGAACTTTCTCTCTCTAGAAAGTTATTGCACAGTTAATGCTAGGTTGTTGAAATTATCTTTCCATCTTGTTCTATTTATAGTCTCCTTGTCTTAAAATGTCTTCAAAAGCCTTAAATGTACAGTTGGAACGTTCCAGGAATTTCGGCGAAATGATGAGTACTCAAGTCTTTTTGTAGCTATATGATGAGTTTGCAACGTTCCAGGAATTTCGGCGAAATCGTAGAATGTGCTGACACATAGTCGATAATGTGTCGACATCATACCATGTCAGCATGTCCTGCACATATATGTTCAATGACATCGTTTTTGTTAAATGAAATAACATGCTTTTAATATAACTTGGTAGTATAGTATATACGGACAAAATATTGGTTAATTAAATATGGCAGTGCAAGTTGCAAAAAAAGCAAGGGGAAGAGAGTTTATGGTGCAGACACTGCATTGAAAGAAAGAGAAACAACAGATATATGAAAGGTAACTAAAAAGACCCCCTGATGAAAGGGCAAGCTTCGTTAAACCAGTAATTGGCAATAAAAAGCCTGTCAAACTGGTATCCACTTGTAATAGATCTAACAGAAAATAATTTCAGAAATTAATGACTAAACCAGCCATGTAGGCAGTAATGCATGAGTGCAGTAATTTAAAACCGTCCAATCTAGCGGTATGCATGGATGCATGAAGTAGAAACTAAAAATCGTACAATCTGGTAGTGTGCATGCTACAGTTTATAAATATGAAAGAGATAAGTAGGACTTGAAACTGTAAGTTACTTCATAAAAGATTACTTGAAAAGTACTTACACAAATGACTAAGAAAGAAAGACAAGGTTGGATACATGGTTTACTCAAAGACTTAGAAGGGATAAAAAGAGTCAGGATAAGAGAGTTGCTATCCTAGAGATAGGAGAGAGAGAGAGAGACTTCAGAAATCTGGAAGGGAATTTTGTCCTTAAATGACTTTGCACTTCTAGTTTTAAAGATAGAAGAATGAATGTAGCATCACGCGGATACTGTGTAATCACACGTGTTACTATTGATGACGTGTTGACTGCTTTCGACAGCTTTTTCTATTTACTTTCAGTATGCATGAATAGTATGTTATCTAGGAACTTTCAACTGACTTCATCGTTACATGTCGGTAAAGACTTGTTGGTTAATGGCGCAAAAAATCTTCATTGAGATCATAGGGATCCTGACTATCTTGGAAAAAGGGGTCCAAATAGTTGGGTTTGACTTGACTAGTAGAAGACGAGTGAGATGAAGCTAGCGAATGCCCATCTTATTCTTGTCCACTAATTTGGTTGACTTGTAGCTGGAGCTGGTGACATAGATCTTGGAGATCTTCTTTGGTCTTGACTTTGGCTATGACAGAAACCAAACCGGTTTGGAGATTGGCTTTATTGGCCATGAATTGGGAAATTTCCTGTTGAGATGGAAATTCTTCTCTGACTTGAGAGATGATACGATCAAATTTGAATTTATCCCACCATGTGACATAAAATTGGCAAGTGCAGATACTGTGGCTGATCTAGCATTTCCATTTGAAAATCCATGGAATTTTGTACTTACTGGGGAATAATGAAATTATGAGAAACTGAATACGATGATAATTGACTTTGTGACCAGTGGAATAGACTTTCATGGCTTCTAAAAAAGGTTGGGGAAAAATGTAGGGAATGAAGCTGAACATTTGCCACCAATGGTGAAACCAAGAAGGAATTGACTAGTGAATTTATTATCAAAATTAAGTAACTAAGAATGGGTGAAAGACCCATTTTGGTAGAACAACACTTTTGACCAGGCTTCAGTATAATCATAATAACTGAAAGGAATTGGATGTCCTGCAAGTTCTTTGAGAATGGAAGGATGATATCCCCATTCTTTACAAGAAAGGATTTTGACTATGAATAACTTATGGAAAATGACTTTCTACTGGGAAGGATCGAACCTACCTAAAATGGGGTCGATTTTCACAGAACCAGTAGTGACAATATGACTTTGTAGTAATTGATTGACTTTGAGGGGTGATCTGGGATGAAATGCCATTTGGGTGGCAAATATGCTTGAACCAATCAATGACTTGCATTTTTTCAAACAGTTCCTTGTCTTGTTGACTTTCATCAAAGTTATCCCATTTTTGATCGAGTAAATACTCATGACAAGGCTCGATATGGAATATTTGACTGATGTAAGGTTTCAATACAAACAAAGAAGTATTCTTTGGAATGTATGGAACTTTTTTGTAGCCTATTAACTGGAGACTGGGCCGTGTTTGGTAGTCTTATCAGAGACTGGGCCGGAGACAATCCCTCAATGACTTCATATGAGATACTGGCAGAGGCTAAAGCAGAATATGTCGGTTTACCTATTCGGCTGAATAAGGCTAGAGAAGTCGTGGGTCTATCTCTGGCCATGGGTGAGGGTTTAGGTACCTCGCCTAAGACGCAAAATCGGTGGACATATTGGTAGGTTGACTTGGAGACGGGTCATAGGTGACTACATGACCTGGTTGGAGGACAATTTGTCCGGGAGATAACTTGGGTTTTGGTGGAGTTGACTTTGCAGGTTTTTTTTCCTTTGGGTTTAGGTGCCATGAGAATCCTGCAAGAATTCACGGGTAAGGAAATTAGGGATACTGTTTACTGTTTTGACTACCTTTGATTTACTCAATATCAAAGTTAAAAATACTTAAAATTGCTTGTCATATAGCACAAATCTGTTTTGATGCAATATTTTGAACATCTTTTTCTAAAACAAATTTTGCACTTTTGTAATTAACTTTGACAAAAAAATTTTGATTTAATAAATCAGCTTGAAATTCACTAATGCATAGTATTATAGATAAAATCTCTTTTTTTTTTTTATCATACTATAGTTCTGCTGGGCATGATTCCAATTGCCGGAGTAAAAACGGACAATTTGGTCAGGGGAATTAAGCATGACTTTTTGTTTGAGAATGCCACCATAACCAATGTCGGAGGCATCTGTTTCAACAATTTTGAAAGAATTGGGAGAAGGAATGCCAAGACAAGGGAGTGTCTTAACATGTAACTTGATGAGCTAGAAAATAGCAGTGTGCTCTTTGGTCTAGGGAGGAGGATTCTTTTGAAGACTATCAAAAAGAAGTTTACATTGATGGTGAAGGTTCTGATAAAATTCAGCAACATAAGTGAGAGATCCTAGAAACCTTTGAAGTTGAGTTTTATCTAGAATAAAAAGGGTGACTTGAAGCAAACATTATTTTTGCAGATATGGGCTTTAGTTAATTTGTAACTAATACCCATGGAACTACCATTGGTTGAGAGGAGTCATTCATTTGACTTTTCATAGTACTTAGTAGGGATAAGACCTTCCTGGATGCAACTTAAGATATGCACCAGAGTCAATTAAAGCAATGACCTCAAAAGAGTATTCGGAATTGACTATAATCGTGACTTTTGAATGCCATTTCTGAAAATACATTCAGCTAACAAGACTTAAGAATTTATTACTACTTTCAGGATCATCCTGAGGGATAATAGGAATAGTAGAGTCACATTCTGAATGATCAGACTCAGAAGAGGAGGATTGACTTTGTTTCTTAAAGTTTTGATTAATCTTAAGAAGGAGGACTTCTTGTTCGAGAGTTTTGTTTTTATCTTTTAAATCTCAAATTTCTTTTTTGACTTGAACTTTAGTCTGTAAATCTTGAAGGGTGACAGGTTTATAAGCTTTTTTAAACTTGTCTAAGATTTTATTAAGACTGACTTGGGTTTCAGGGACTTTTAACTTAGTTTCATGTTTTTGTAATACCTGTTTTAACTTGGTGAGATACTGAGCTTTTAATTCAGGATCTTCCACTTTGTCAGTTAGATCTATTAAGAGTTCTTCCTGTTTACTAATGACATTAAACGTTTTACTTGGTTTACAACAACTATCTTGACATCCTAATTTTGGATTAGGGGTGTCAAATTCTATATCCATACTAGGGTTGGAGCTAAAACTAGATGGGAAATCATCTAACTCTAAATCACTACCACTGGAGTCTCGTAATTTTAAAGGGGAGAATAACTTAATTTTTTCACTATCAGGGATGTAGAATTAATGTTTTCCTTTACTCGACATTCTGAATTGTAATGACCTAATTTTTTACATTTGTAACACCTAATTTTACTTTTATCTTTGGTAAACTTTGGTTTGGACCTTTTCCTAAAAGATTTCTTATATGACTTTGGTTTACTAACTTCAGGAGGAGTGTATTTCTAAATGACCTTTTGTGGTATTTGTTTGACTTTTTGAAGGATGACCTTTCCTTCTGGTGTTTTCTACGTGAAGGTGCTATGGGGGGTAGACCATACTGTTTGCAGAAATTACCCATTTCATACTTAGCCTTTCTTCTATCTTTGCTAAGTTGATTACTAATCTTCATATTAATACACATCTTAAGACCTTCTTTGTTGATGGTACTAACAAGATCACCATATGTAAGGTTATCATATTCTATGATACCTGAAGGTTGACTTAAAACTTCTTGGATCTTATAGGCAAAAAGATTTGGTAATCCGGTAATGAATTTTTCTTTCCAAAATGGATTTTTACAATCATCTCAAAGCATGACTCGTGAGATAGAATACATCCTTATACCACCTAAAATCACTTAAAGTGGGACACTTAAGGTTGCTAAATTGATCATGGATCCTAGCAGAGATATTACTAGGAGTTCCAAGAAAATATTTAATAATTGTATAAATAAGAGTATTAATACCATTGCTAATACCTTGACCTATGGTTTCATCAAAATCGGATAACCTGCTTTGTCATTCTGAACGGCATAACGAATGAGATCACGATCTGCTTCAGTGAGATATTTTTCCCACCATTGGCGAAGAGGCCCAGTGAAACTAGAGATAATTAACTGAACAACCTCTGGGTGACTAAGGGATTTGTGAACTAAATAACTATTGGCGACCATGGTCATATGTTATAGTTTATTGAAGATTTCTTGCTCAGAAAATCCATCAATATTCCATTCATACAACTTGTCAGAAGAAACAGAGAATTGAATATGAGGATTTCTTTCTTCGAATTGAAGATCAGGAGGAGTAGGTTTGCTATACCAATTCTTGGTAAGGGACATAGGATTCGGACGATAAGTCTTAATCCTATTGACTTCTAATTGTTTAAACTAGTCTTCAATTGCACTAATTTGGTGATCTGAATCTGATTCAGCCTGGTTGAGGACACCTAATTGGTGAGACAAAGAAGGTTTCTTTCCATCAGTTTAACTAGTGTTAGTTGGAACTAAATCTTTTAGCATTTGACTAACCTTGGTTAGAGCAATCTGCTTGGAGGTTCTTAACCCTACTAGTTTACTGGACAACTTAATTAAAGGTGTCTCATTAATAGGGTGTTGACCATCTAACTTAAGCTCGATCTTATGTAGCTAATGACTGATGGTTTTGAGATACTGGTTGGTGTAATTATTTTGTTCAACCAATTGTTTCTTACTATCTGAATCTGGAATTTTAAAGGGTGAGGAGGCTATGACTTCCGACCCTTTATGGGATACAATGATAGTCTCAGGAGGAGGATAACTAGCATTTATGGACTTCTTATCTAAAGTAGTCCATTTGACTTTAGTAAAAACCTGACAATTCAAGTTCATTAAATGATATTTTCTAAATATTCAAAGAAGCTTATGTTCTAACTAATTTGAAGCATAAGTTCTTGCCATTTATCATAAATGACTTTCTTTTCGGCCTTCGTGTGACTTTCACTATACCGATTTGTTTTGACTGTGTTGGCTTCAAACATAAACTCATCTTCTAGAGTTTGCATGTCTGGGCTAAAGGCTTTGCTAATAGTCATTAACTGAGGATCAACATATTTGAAATCTGTCTGGGTAGGAGAGTTTTCTTCATCTTCTACATCCTCAACAGTGACTACAGGTTCAGACTTGGTGGAGTACAGGGGAGTACTAACCTGAGAGTTAACTTGGACACTTTTGAGTTTCCAATGAAGGTCTCGAAGGGCAGGTTCTAGGATACTAGAGGTAGATCGTCAAGAAGACCAACTACCGGGTTCTTGAATCCTAAGTGGTTAGAAACCTCTTGGTTCATCAAAACTTATTCTAATTGATCCGTCCAAATATTGTTAGATCATATCTAACTTGATGTTGTCACTATGAACTAGCCTGGTTGGGTTCTCATTCTCGAGAATCCACTCACTAGGGAGAGTTACATCTTTCCAAACGATGGATTTGAGGACTTTGATGTTGGCATCATTGGTATGACTTTGGATCAACAAGGTTTGATCTTGGACTTTTGACTAAGGCATGAACATTGAGATTGGTTCTAATGCACTTGTAATAAATCCTATAAATCAAAGCTAAAGGCTGACTTCCTTCGAACATCTCATAACCTGAATTTTTAATGTTTAAGGTTAAGGCTTTTAGAAGATGTTTATCACTTAGACTTAGGGGATGTTTGTTTTGGTGAGATTTTAAGAATTTGAAGTGTTTTGAAAATTTTTGGTGATGTTAAAGTTTTTTGGTATGCGTGCAGAAGTTGTTGACTTGTATTGGTATTTGAATATGTTCGATTTGTAAATTCTAGAATTTATGTGTATCCTATAATACAAACCAAAACGAACATCCCCTTAAGGTAAAATCAGGAAAACAATCCCATTATGAAGACTGAATTCGATTATACCTAGGATACTAGAGTCAGTGAATCATCACGAATCAAAGAGTTAAAACTTTAATCCCATGTGATTCCCATTATTTTTTTACCTAGGATACTAGTCAGTGAGGCATCACGAAGACACAACAAAATAGAAGCATTAATCCCTTTTCGAGTTAATGGTTTGGCTGCAACTTGAATCCTATGTTGTACTTGAAACCTTTTTCCCTATTTTTTTGAGGACATCAGGAGACAAAACCTGACATTTCTCATGGGTTTTACTAAGAGCATAAACTTGTTCTATGGTTTTGACATGGTAATACCCTGTAAAGGATAAGGGACCAAAACTTGACTTAGAGTAGATTTAACTACTGGGAACCTTAGGGATATTCCAATCCTGAAGGTTGGAGTTGACTTCGATGAGTTCATATTCTTCTTCATTGACTATTCATGGAATTAGGGGAATGGAACCAGATGACCTAGAATTCGTGGAAGAAGTGAATCTAAACTTTCTATTCATTGTTTAACTTCTTGACACTGGGTTCAATCTAAATCAAGAAAGGTAATAAATCGGCTGGAATCCTATTTAGGCTTCAATCTTAGGACTTAACAAGGCTAATAGGATATGCCCTCTCACGGCCATCCGCTCACGCCTCTCCTGGGACTTGTTGTTTGGAACTCTGCATTTACTGTTCAGGTAGGGTACTAGTCCGTTAAACTTAGGGTTTGACATAAACGGGAGAACTGTAGATTTACTAACGAGCTTGACATAGAGTGACTGAAGGGCCAAGAATTTAAACAGTAAAGAGAGCATTTGATCACTACTACCATGGTTTGGCTGTGATACCAAAGATTCTAAGTGGTGGAGAATATAATGTATAGAGCACATTATGTTATATAGACACTAAGTACATTAATATATATATATATATATATATATTAGGGTCTATTTATATATGTTGTATATGTATGATATAATGTGAGGGTACATAGTGAATATAATTTATCATGCACATTTTGTTATATAGACACTAAGTACATTAATCTATTGCATAAGAACACACGCTAGAATGTATATTTGATTTATGATATTTAATTTTATTAAGTAAAACGATATATGCATAGTTTTGTATCTGAATCTACAAAAAACACTGAAATCACCAAATATGGCAGTGAAAGATGAGCAAAGAAAGAAAATGAAAAAAATGTCCCATTTGACTTATCATGTGATCTAAGTTTCTATCCTTTTTATGTTCAAATGACATTGAATGTCAAACAATCTATATGCATATGAATTTGGCACTCGCGTGGCAGGAAGCAGCAATGTCGCATTCGAACATTTTCAAACACTAGACTTAATGGTTATGGGATAGTAAACATAAAAAAAGGATAAGTGTGCAGACGGTAAAGCTTTAAAGAAAAAAAATTGTAGAAGGTAAAGCTCCGACAAAAGTTTCCAGACGACGGGCACTGACGCAGCAGCAAGCCACCTCTTGGTCACTGTTGACCATAGTCTAGACCGACTAGGCAAGAGTGATCCATCTGCTTGACTGGTTAGTGAGAGAGAGCTCCTGCCATAGCGTGCAGTCCATAACGAAGAGAGAGAGAGAGAGATCCTATCGATCTTATATGGGTCTTTTAATCGATTGCATTTTTCAATCCACTTTGGGGTAATGAACTTTACATTGTTGGGATGTTGTCTGGTATGAAAATCATCGAATATGATTGGATTTGGTTAGACAATATTTGGGGAAACTGGATGTGGTTAGACATAGAACGCATGTTGTTATGTGTTAGAATTAGTGGACATATTTTTATGTGTTGGAATTAGAAACCATGTTTTTATGTTGTGTGCTAAGCTACCGTAGTGTAAGTCCTACATCGAGCTTAGTTCTTTGCTACATGCATGATGGAGATATTTAATGACCGATGCGTAAAGCTTTCATATCATGATATTTTCTCATTAATATGGTACTGATTATTGATTGTTGATAAATTAATGACAGATTATTGTTATTATTGATTTGTTGTGAAATAGATGAATATCATGAATAAACTTAAGATTATTGAGTTCTTTCCATTGGAGGTTGTTGATCTGCTATGAATTTTGTCTAAATTTTTTCATATCCTGAACCTTCATATGGTCAACTTGGGTGTACGTGGTATATCTCGACACTATCATAATATGTGTCAACACTTTAAAATTCCTATTGGGTACTGTATTCGAAATGTGTTGACATATATAATATTATGTGTCAACACTACCAACGCTGGAGAACTTTGTAGTTCTATTGGAGGGTGTCATTTTCATTCCAATTCTTACTTAAGCACTTACAATGAAATATTTTGACATCTTAGATTATTCAAAGGTGTTAGAGAATACAAAGAGACTTTCAAATAGTATAGCAGTAAATTCTCTTGAAAAATCATTTGTTAGCAAAAGCGGGACGAAGAGTTTAGGTATTGGTTAAGAGATTTTTACGTTAAAGAGACCACATTGATTATGTATATTTAGCCAGCGAATATAGTTATACATATTGGACTTGAGAGAATCAAAACAGTGTTATGTGTAGGTGTGTTGACAATGGACAAGAGTTAGATGCAACTAAAGGATAGGTGTGGTAAGGATTACAACGAGTACGCGGAGGAGGTTAGACAATTTATAGAGGTTGCACGCGCAACGGTTGATAGTTAGGGTCAATTGAGATGCCCATGTAGAAAGTGCTCGAACATTAAATTCAAATGCATATCAATTATGGAGAGTCATTTAATTGTTAACGGCATTGACCCAACATACATGCATTGGATATTACATGGGGAGCCGTATGATCGCACCTCGAACTCTATAAGCGATCATGTACGTCATTTAGAGATAAACAAGGATGAGATTAATAATGAAATGCTTAACATGCTAGGAGACATCGGGACTGGCCTATTTGGGGTTACGTGGGAGGAACTGGGTAGTATGGGTAGTGGTGAAATACATGTTGCATCTGCTTCGGGGTCGAATTTTAGGAGTTCATGAATATGTAGGAAGTCGCACATCGTCCCTTGTATCCAGGCTGTGCGAAGTTTCCCAAGTTTTCATTTGTTGTGCGAATGCTACATGTGAAGACTTTGAACAACATTAGTATTTTTGCATTCAATATGTTCTTGGAGTTGTTCAAAGAAGCGCTACCCGCAGGTGAATGCTTACCACAGAATCATTACAAGACTAAACAACTAAAACGAGGTTTAGGGTTTGACTACGTGGGTATATATGCTTGCAAGAATGATTGTGTTTTGTTCTACAAAGAATACAGTTAAAGAGATGAACATTCAATATGTAGTGAGACAAGGTGGAAGAATGATTCAAATAGTCCGTATAAGATTCCCAAAAAGGTGCTTCGACATTTTTCTCTCATCTCAAGGCTTCAAAAGTTATTCATGTCTAGTAAGACTGCATCAGATATGAAATGGCATGATGTGAAGGGAGTGAAGGATGATAGGGAGTTACGGCACCCCGGCTGATTCAATCGCATGGAAGGAGTTTGACCGATTGCACGGATGGTTTGGTGCCGAGGCGTGCAATGTAAGACTGGGTCTGACCACTGATGGTTTCAATCCATTCAAGAATATGAGCACGAACTACAACATGTGGCTAGTTGTGTTGACGCCATATAATTTGCCACCGTGGAAGTGTATGAAAGAACCATAAATGTTCATGACGTTACTAATCCCAGGCCTTTGTTCACTTGGAAATGACATTGATGTGTTTATGCAACCATTGATTGACGAGTTGAAGCTACTCTGGGAGGATGGGATTCAAACATTTGATGAGTCAACGTCAGTCACCTTTACAATGCATACCGTAGTAATGTGGGCCATTAATGATTTTTCAACTTATGGTAACTTGTCTGGGTGGAGCACTAAAGAGAAATTGGCTTGTCCATAATGCAATAGAGAGACTGTCTATGAATGGTTGAAGCATAGTCGAAAGCTATGCTATATGGGCCACATAAAATTTTTGGACAGTGGTCATAATTGGCGAAGAAATAAGGCCATGTTCGAGGGCAGACAAGTGCATTGAATGGCACCGAATGAACTTATCGGGGAGGACGTTCTACTACAACATAGAGAAGTATTACATAAAGAATTTGGAAAATGATCACATCTTAGAAAGCGGAAGCGTGAGCCAAGAGAGTTGAACTGGACGAAGAAGAGTATATTATTTCATTGCCTTATTGGGCATCTTTGAAGCTTGCGTCACAACCTAGATGTAATGCATGTAGAAAAAAATGTATGTGATTTGATTTTGGAAACGTTGATGAATCATCCTGGAAAAACAAAAGACTCGGTCAACGCACGAAAGGATTTTCAATTGATGGGTGTTAAAAGAGAGTTGCACTTGCGAGAGAATGGTGGAGTGTATCTGATACCTCAAGCGTGCTACACGCTTTCAAAAGAAGAGCAGCAATCATTATGTGAATGGTTGAAGACAGTTAAATTTTCTGATAATTATGCGTCGCATATATCTCGTGCGGCGAATGTGGTAGACTGTAACATCACCTGCTTGAAGAGTCATGACTGTCACGTACTCTTGAAGAGTGAAAGCAGGATATTTTGAATGAATGTTGAAAAGTTGAATGAAGAAAAAATTGTGATTTTGAGACTTATTTTTTCTTTTATTAACTTAAAATATCGGACCTATTAAATATTAAGTAAAATAGGAAGTTTAGAACTTCTTCTTGGAATTTCAAAAAGTTTAAAAAAGATTTTGAAATTTATATTTTTCTTTTATTAAATTAAATTATTGAATATAAATTAGAAGTTTATTAAATATTAAGTACAATAGGAAGTTGGAAGCCTTAGGCAACTAATGCTTAATCTGCCTATACTTACAGACGCCCCTGGGTAGAGTGACCACTGTAGCTTACCCTCTCTGGGCGTGACTATAAGAAACTCCACCTACTATAGTATGACAGTCATCACCACCCTACAAAAGTGCAATTGATTTTGAAGCTGGAGGGTTTGATCTACAGATCTCCTGTCCCACACTTGTTCTTAAGGGCACCTTTTCAAACCCCTAAACTAATATATATATATGTCTTTGTTAGAGAAGTACGTGAATATTCTAGGGAACTATATAACATTTTTAAACTGAAGACTAGGAGTATATATATAACATGGGATAAATACATAATAGGTCCCTGTGGTTTTTACAAAAATAACTTTAGTCCCTAAACAAATTCGGGCATAATAGAAGTCTCTTACGTTTTCCCCCCTTCACTTTTTAATCCTTCCATCTGTCGGCGTTAAATTTTTTAACGACAAAGCCCATTCAGCTTAGCCATGTGGCCAACTTCGCCACCTGACAGACCACATCACACAGAACCGTTTTTCTCATGTGCCACGACAGTGTTAAACGCAGTACGCATTCATTCATTTGACTTATATGAAATTCAGACATTGCTGCTTGTAAACAAATAAAAGTCTAGAACTTTCCCCCCCGAGCCCGAGGTAAATACGAAATCCCCAAATTCTTAAAACACCCAACCTCAAACCCTTTCTCCCGCGACATTGTTGCTACCCATTGTCCCAATCTGTTTGTTTTTGCTACTCTAGAAGGTATCCTCTGTCGCAAGACCACTAACGTTTGCTACGGAGGTATTTTTTTCGTCTCTATCGTTTGTTATCTGTTACGCTTTTCACACTTATTGCTTATAAGAGTTCCGAATATGGGTTTTTGGTAGCTGCATTTTGACTCACAATACGATTGCAAAGCACTTGAAGTTACTTATATGTGTTGGTAGGCCGAATATTGACTCTGTTTGTGTTGTGGTCCTGATTTTGTCTGTTGTATTCAGTTACTTTATTGCTTGCTGTGTATTTTGGACTGAGGTGGTTATTGAGTTGTGTTTGGGTCAGTTTCGACTTTAGCTTAGTGGGAATAAAGTATTGTGTTGTTTGTTTTCCACTGACTCAAAGGTCCCTGTGTTCCACTACGTATTCTATTGTCCCCCAAAATGGTCCCAACTTTTCAAACTTTATGGGATGTGCATGTGGCATTCTGTTTCTGCACGTGGGTCACACAAATGACATAAATGTGTTATTATAGGTCCCTAAAGTCAGTGTTTTTTTTGAAAACGTCCCCATGTATATTGTTTGTTGTTTGTCATAGTGTTCTGTCCATATAATAACACGTGATATATGTGCATGTGTTTTGTCACAGAGATGAAACTGAGCATAGTAGTCCATCATGGTAGGACTCTCGAGGGCTCACCATTGACTTACAATGGTGGAGATGTTTATCATGCTTGGGGGGTTGAAACAGACTTTCTGACACTTGTGGATGTGTGGGATGTTATGGCAGTCCTCGGGTATAGTAGAGAGCATAGATATTGGTACTTGCTTGATGGTGAGAGCATGCACAAGGACTTGAGGCGTGTCAGCAATGATTCAGAAGTCATCGAGATAATCAATAGAGTAGAGAAGGAGAATATATGCTGCATACATGAACCGGAGGGAGGCATTTTAAATTAAAACCTTTAATTCTAGACATGAATGTGGGAACCATTACTATAACAAGAAAGCCGATGTAGATTGGATTGCACATCATTACATGAACGATATAAGAGACAATCCAAATTGGTTATTAACAAGCATGGTGGACCGTATTCGTAGAGGCATTAAATATCATCAATGGAAAATATACTGAGCATTATCAGCGTACTGTTGCCTATGCTGAGTCAATTATGAAGTGGAACCCTGGAAACACCATTACACTTGTGAGGGAGGGTCCACATTTTCAGAGAATGTATGTCTGTTTAGATGCATGCAAGAAGGGTTTCGTAGCTGGGTGCAGGCCCATTATAGCTGTGGATGGGTGCCATCTAAAAGCTGGGTTTGGGGGCCAATTACTTGCAGCAGTTGGAAAAGATGCAAATGGTGATATGTATCCAATTGCATATGCTATATGTGAAGCTGAGTGTAAGGAGACATGGATGTGGTTCATGACTATGTTACAAAACGACATTGGCTGGTATGATACGCGTGGATGGACCTTCATGTCGAACCGTCAAAAGGTACGTATAATCAATTATTAATTAAATAGAATACGTACATTCAATTATTTCAGATATATTACGTACATTATTTATCCCATGCTTATCTAATCTGTTTGGTCATGGTATATTGTAGGGGCTACTGGACACTTTTGAACAAATGATGCCAGGTGTCGAACATCATTATTGTGTTCGACACTTGCAGGGTAATTTTAAGAGCAAAGGTTATACTGGCAAGATTTACAAAGATGTTTTGTGGGGGGCTGCAAGGGCTGCCAATGAGACCTCGTTCAACAATCACATGAAGGATCTAATGGAGATGAATCCTACTGCGTATCAATACCTTGCTTTAATCAACCCAGCAATGTGGAGTCAGCATGCATTTAGATGGTTCTGCAAGAGCGACATGCTCTTAAACAATTTGGCGGAGTGTTTTAATTCTTGGATTAAGGATTCAAGAGATAAACCCATTCTGACTATGTTGGAGATGATTAAAAGGCAGCTTATGGTGCGGTTTCATCAAAAGAGGGAAGGAGCTGCAAAGTCAACCCATGTAATTTGTCCAAAAATTCAAAAGAAGCTGGAAAGAAACAAGGATCTTGCTAGAGATCTCATATGTAGGTGGCAAGGTCTTGAAAAGTTTGAGGTTGATCACTATTATGATGTGAGGAGGATAGTGGATTTAAAAGAGAGGACCTGTACATGTGGCAGATGGCAACTAAATGGGATTCCATGTCCCCATTCAGTTGCTGCCATCTACTATCACAAAGGCAAACCTGAAGAGTACGTCCATGCTTATTACCACATGGATATGTACAAAAAGGCTTACGAGCCTCCTATCCATACAATGCCGGGTCCAGAGGAATGGAAGGCCAGCAAAGAGGTCATTGTCCTTCCCCCAGTATTCAGGAATCAACCTGGGAGACCACGAACAGCCAGGAGAAGAGCCCCAGATGAGCCCCAAGAGAGGTACAAAGTCACGAGGCAGGGTTATGACCTTTGCTGCAGCAAATGCAAGGCAGTGGGCCATAATGCTAGGACTTGCCCTAAGCAAAAGAACAAAGGCCAGACCACTGCATCTACATCAAAGAATAAGAAGGACAAGGTACCCTCCTATTCTCTTTGCTATGTTTTTAAATAAAAATGTCATATTAATCTAATATGTAAATGAATTGATGCACATGGAATCAGGCCGTCTCTCAACCCGAAGCTGTTGAGACTGCAAATGTTGAGAGAACAAGTGCTTGTAGGAAAAAGAGAACTACAATTCACCAAGCTGGACCTTCTACTCAGCCGATGGCTATGAGGAAGAAAATTACCCCATGTACAGGGGAATATATGCCATCCACGCAATGAACTTTATAGGATGTTGGGATATTTATTTTTTGAAGACAATGCTGAAGGGTTTATAGGATATTTGGTATTTTGTGATGGATTTGCTGTTGTAATTATGACACTAGGCTAAAATTGGTTTTGTATTTGGTACCAGTATTTTGTTGTACCCCACTAGCTAGATGATTTGAAGCTAATGGTGAATGATCACATGAAACTGGTACCCTTTTGGTGTACGGTTTGGTGAATGTATTTGGTGAATATATGTTTGATATATTTTGGTAAATTTGGTGAATGTAACTGGTACCTATTTAGTGAATGTATGTTTAATATATTTTGCATTTTGTAATCAGGTACCCTACTAGATGATTTGTAAGTAATGGTGAATGATGTGGTGAAAGTGCTACCTTTTTGGTTTTTTGCATTTTATAATCTGGTACCTATTTGGTGAATATATGTTTGTTATATTTTGCATTTTCTAATTAGGTACCCTACGTAGTGATTTATAGGTAATGTCTCATGAATGTGGTTTGTTATTTGCCATTTCACATGCCAGCCGACAATAGATACTTTAAAGTGATCTGCTTTATTTATTGTTTACGAATCTGGTTTCATAAAACTACGGCACCTGCCAAACTACAATACATAATTATGGTCAGTTTGGTTTGTTATGGCCAATTTGGTTGTCAAGGATTTAATTTATAGCATGTATACTGCAAGGATTTTCATGACTATGTTACAAAACAAGGTCGATTAATACAAAAGTTACCAAGTACATAATTAACATCATCCACAAACATGGAAATTAAACATCAGCCACAAAACAAAATACATGCCTCCTAGGGCGAAACTACAATCCACCCCGAATACAAAAAGGGCTGTTAATGCATTTCAGGTCACAATGCAAAATCTAATGGCTCTGGGACGCAACGGCTTTAAGGGCAGCACAAAGAACGGAAATCCCAATCACCCATGAGACAGCCAACGCCACAACCAAACGCTTCTCCCTTCCTCTCTCTACCTCAAGTTGAGCCTCTAGTTTATTGATTTTCTTTGTTAGCCCTGGAATCACTTGGGTCGAACGCTTGCACATTGGGAGATCGACCCATTCAAAGAAATCGCAAGACCGACAACCCTACATTCAAAGAAATTGCAAAGCTAAGCTCATTGAGGCATTTCAACGAACATGATATTTGCAAAACCCATGCACAGAGGTGCCTTACCGTAACTAACCCATATCTTGCGCACCCAAAAAACCTACGTCCTGGATTCTTCTCCGTCCACGATGTCTTCAACAGAGCTTCTAAACCACAGTGACATAACACCTCCCTTGCAGGTTTTGAGCTCGCAGAAGACAGAGATGAAAAGGAATGCATTGGCACCTCTAGTTTCGAAGTCGTAGCTAGAAGGGGGACAACTTCAGTGATTTGCGAGATTGGGAGATTAGGGAGTGGGTAATGGGTCAGGCTTGACTAAATTGAGATTTTGAACAAATGATGCAGGAGTAGAGCCAGTTTCGTTTACATCTTTAACTTCAAGAGCAAAACGGTTCGTTTTGATGTGATCTGTGAGGTGGCAAAGTTGGCCACGTGGTGAAGCTGAATGAGCTTTACCGTTAAAAAATTTTAACGCCGATGGATGAAAGGATTAAAAATGAAAGGGGAAAAACGTAAGGGACCTGTGTTATGCCTGAATTTGTTTAGGGACTAAAGTTATTTTTGTAAAAACCATGGGGACCTATGATGTATTTATCCCATATAACATTTTCTGAGACTAGTCTAGTTAAGGTCCTAACTAGCTAGATAGTAGCTTGTTGCGGCAAATTCTTTGTGGATCGCAGGTTGGGTTTTAGAATGGTCGAAAGGACTTAACTCAATTAGAGCGAGCGTGTCCGGCAACTTGTCACACCAAGCAGTGTAGCTAGGCAGTTCGGGTTGTTTGCGAATTCAACCATATTAGGTGATAACAAAAAAAAAAAAATAATATATATATATATATATATATGTGTGTGTGTGTGTGTGTGTGTGTGTGGAGAGGACAAATTAGAAAGCTAAGGAACACGACCACGGGGGAGAAGTCAGAAGTGGCCTACTTCTAATAAAAAAAAAGCGCAATTAATTAGAAGCTACCCAACCAATTATTAAGCTTAGAACTACTATCATTACAGGTAAGCGTCCTAAGTAATCATGAGTCCGATATATATCATGATAATTACGGCCTACACGTGATCCTCCAAGCATCATATTATAATCCTTTAATCATGGTTATACTTCTATGCTCTTAAAAAGTGCATGCCATGCTTTTTTGCACTCGACCAACTAGATCTGAGGACTGGGTGTCATGCCCACACTCATTAAGCCGATTGCTTTCCCCACAGCTCATTCGGTGCCTGATTTCACCAAATGATCATGCTTAGTACTTTTTAATGAATCAAGATCAAGATCATGATCATGAGGAAGTGCATGTGCGACAAAACGTTCGTGATGCGCCTGGCAATATATTACTTTGGGAGGGCCTTCAAATGTGGAAACCTATTCGAATAAGCACCCAGGCTTGAACACGTACGTCGACGGCTTTTAGCTAGCTAGCTGTACGTACGTGGTCATAATTATACTTAACTTGCTTTTAGGTGTAATTATTGTGCTCAGCAAACACAACGAGACTCCATCGGCTCCCAAATGGAAGCTTTTGATAAAATAATATTGGAGACCACCTCCACCATATTATTACAAAAAATAACTACAAAAATTAATTTTGGTGTTTGGAACGTGCATGCCAAGGTCAAAACGGTTGATTATAAAGGCATGCACATGTCAAAGCTGGTTGCCACAATATTATTCATTCTTTGGAAGTTTGCTGTGATCTTTCCCGGCCCCGTTAAGTATTCTTTTTTGGATCACCACCTAAACAACTACATTGGAAGAACATATTGCAGAAAATGGATGTTCTGCACTGGTCGGTTGCAGTTGGGCTTTGTTTTTTATTTTATTTTATTTTATTTTATCACCAGGAATCTTCTGCGTTCTGGCCATTGCAGATAGGACATTTGTTCTGTGATTTGGCTGTTAATATTTGCCGATCGATGGAGTCTGAAACTTTTCCGCGTTGCATTTTTCCTCCACAAAGTTTGATGTTCATATTCATTTGTCTCTTTGCTCGAACACAGAACACGGGAGATTTCTCGAAGCTGATTGGTGAAGTTGACAACAGCGACGTGATCCACATGGCATTGAGAGCATGATTAAACCATAATTTGCTGACATGGCATTTGAAAATTTTGCTCCCGAAAGCAGCTCTTGGGAACTCATGACTTCAACAACCGCACCATAATCTACAGAAAAACACAAGTTTATATGAATGATTGATGAGAGCTCAATTGGAAGCCATCCACAACATTGGGAGGCTTCGTCAGCAATGATTTCAGCTGATTAGAACGTCTCTTGGGGCAAATATTCCAAAGTTCTAAGAAGCAAAGTTTGATTCATCGATCGACAGAATCTACTACTTAATGTAACCAACAAATTGCCGAAAGGGCATTGTCCTCCACTCAATCAAGATTATACCAATATTTATAGTACCTTTGTCATGGTCACGGCCTAGCTCTGATCATTATAATCTAAAATGCGAAAATGAATATAATTTACTGAGCATTTGAAAAACTTAAAAGGCAAATCATGAACAGGCCGTAACTGAGAGTGAAGACATGTTGAGGTCGATCTATGCATGTGAGAAGAATCATCTAGAGGCTAGAGCACTAGATAGGTAGCAACCAAAGAAGGCGTAACTGGAAAAAAGTTTGAGATCTACTCGACCAAACAAGCTCCCTAGCTAGCTAATTTGGACCTCGATCGATAGTCAACGTATTCACATGATTCAAAGATGATCCCAGGTAGCTTCTATATATATATATATATATTAGGAGAATAATAATTAATTTGAGTCAGAAAACATGTGGTTTGGATCTGCCGACACGTACGTTGACCGTGCTAATTATTGAGATTAGCATGGAGCTGAAAATGCAGAATGGGGGATGCAAATATCCATCAAAACCCTAAAGTTATATATATATATATATATATTTTTGTCTCCCTTCATGTGTCTGAGTGACATCCTTGTCTGAAACCCATTTCTTTCACCTGATTATGTCGCTTATGAAAAGATAGCTTCGGGGGCAGTTAGTGGCCTTCGTGTATAATCCATAATTCCTTAATGGTGAAACCCATCCTCTAAAGTTATAACCTGATCATTTTGACAACTACTCAATGATTCTTTTGGAAACAAATGAAAATCTATGTCAGAGTATAGGAACAGTACTTGTGAAGACATTGAGTTTGACAAGGATTTAGTGTCCATTATCGACTGTGTACTTATAATTGACCTCTGCATAATATTGATCGAAGTTCATCCTCGGCCATCCAAAAGCTGAAACGCAGGCATTCTTATCTGATAAAGTTGTAACCATTCATTCCAAGGTGACTAATTGGTTATTCATATACGTACACGTGCACTTAAGAAATAGTTTAAATCATTATATATATCGAGCATTTTGGCTTTTGCATAAGTGCTCTTAGTAAACATTAAGGTCAGGGGTTCATTATCAACGATGGGGATTCGACAGGTATATCTAATGGTATGTCTTTTAGACAAAAGTTAGACGTTAATGGTTTAGTTAATGAATGTTCTTTTTGAAAAGAGTTAACTTATGATGACTAGAGATGTAGAAAATGACCAAATTAGTTTCAGCTAGCACAATATAATAGGAAGTTACTATTAACTGTCTCATGGAGTAGATTTTTTTTTTTTTCAGTTTAAAATCACTTAATACTAGAACTATAACGACTTAAAGATTGCACTAGTCACATTTGCTATTTGATTTAAAAAAGACTAATGAAGGTTATTCTTAAAATTTTTTAGATTATTATAAAGTTCAATTCAATTTAATAAAGTCCTAATATGGGACTTACCATCTCTAATTCTTTTCTCTTCTCTCTGTCCAAGTGAGATCTTAGGTACCACAGGAACTCATGACTTTGCATGGGAAGGAGATAAAGATGAAGATCCTTAGGTAAGACACTTCTTCGCCCGAAAAGTAAATACATAGATATTCTGGGTTCGATTCGGGCCTGCCAACTCCACGCTGACTTTCAAGCTTTTGAGTGTCCTGCCTCAGTTTGGGCCACACCGGCTCAAAGGCAGCCCATAGACTTCTTACACACTGTTGCCCACAGCCCATATTCTGCTGTGGATTTAGCGCGCAATTAATGTGCATAAGAACTCCCAATAATTGAAGAGAATTCAATTATAATTGTCGCACACTCGCACATGTTCACGGGACTTTCTGTCATAATCTTTCACGCATAGAAAATGCCTTGCCACTTGTGAGTTTAGATAGTCACCGGTAGTCGGAGAAATCTTTTTTTTTTTTTTTTTTTAAAAAGCATTTTTGCATTTTATTTTTGGGTTTTCTTTATTCAAATAACTATATTCTCTTCGGGGGAATAAAAAAAGAAAATCATGTCAGAAGTGGTTTTAGTTGTCGGCTATTTTGTGACCACCACATATTTTGCAAGTGGTTTTTCTATTTTTTCTGTTTTGGTACGTTATAACTTGTCCGAGTCTTCCGCCTGCTGATCACATGCGCAACCCATGGAAGAAACATTTGATTAATTCCTCAGTCCTTGTTTCACACGCACGCGTTAAAATGTTGGATAAAATTAAGGATAAGATCTTTCAAGATTTGAACGAACTACTTGTTCTACCTCTCCCTATATAATTGGATCCACTTATACAACAGTGACGTAGGTATGTTAGAAACAGTCAGGGACCCGAGGAATTAAGAAAAAAATATTACACTTTACATTCCCTAATTACCACTTATTAGTAATTTAACTTAAAACTTACAAATTCAACATATTTCCCCTAAAGTATCAATATATTTACACAGATTGCACTATAAAATTTATAAAATAGTTATATAAGTAAGATAATCTTATCGATCAAATTTAATGTGAGATGTAAAGTATAAATCTATTAATAATTTGAAGTATAATGTGTTTAGTTTAATAGTTTAGGATGCTATAAAATTAGTGACAGTCAAGAGGATGCAAAATATAATTTTTTTTTTTTTAAAATAGAAATACTTAGGATAGTTCCTTCTTACTTCCTGATCACGTAGTCAAAGTTGTACAGCCATGCATAATTGTGACTAATTTATAATTTATTAATTAGAAACTTGTCAAACGGATGATGCACTTATTGTCACTACGAGTATGATGCTGGTCTATACAATATACATACCTTCAGGAGGCGAGGCTTATTGCGTCAGAGACTAAAAATCATCTTATACTTTCTACTTACAGATGCAATTTAAATAACGATTTCAACAATTAGTGACGTCAAGATACACGTCATAACGAATCATTAAGTGACACTTGTACACTTAATCCACCACGTCATCGCCATATGTCTGCCAATGTCAAAGTATGCTAAAGCTCTATAAATGCTTGCTTCAATGAAGATTATGGTAAGCTATGAAGTAGTGTAGTCAAAAAGTGATGCGTATAAGTTTCTAGGTTATGCATAATTTTTAAAGTCACTAGAGTGACAAAATAATGAGTTTGATTATTTAAAGAGAAGCTATGCAAAAATTAATGTTTGCACTTTTGTTTTATCGATCTTGGATGAAGCTGGATCAATACAAGCTAGGGCATAATTGTGAGGATTATAACGTCAAACAAACGCCTATGTCACTTTTGTCTTATCTCTCTGATCTCTGATATACAATATAGGAGGCGAGGCTTATTGCGTCAGAGACTAAAAATCTTCCTACAGGATCTTAACTACTGAAGACGTAACGGATCTAATATTTTGATATGTTATAAATTAGGCTTAATTGCATTAGGAATCTCTGTGATATGCAAAAGTTACAAATAGGTCCCTGAGATAACGATTTCAACAATTAGGTTTTTGAGGTTGAGTTTTAAGAAAAAACAAACCCTTCCGTCGATTTGCCGTCAAATCTACTAACGCCCATCGTTGATATGGTTTTAAAATACACGTCATAACGAATCATTAAGTGACACTTGTACACTTAACAAGAGTCCACCACGTCATCGCCATATGTCTGCCACGTCAGTTTATTTTCAAACAAAACAAAAAACCACTTAGTCAAGCGACGTCGTTGCCTCAGGGGCATTCTCCTCCATTGCTAAAGCTCTTTGAGGTGGGAACGTCTCTGGATGCACAGATTGCTACGGCCAGATCGTGAATGAGCTCGGGGTTCAGATTATGGTAGTGAGCTTGGTAAATGAGCTCGTAGTATTTGTCACCTTTTGAGCAAAGAAACTAACACAAGAGACTCATCTCTCTCTCTCTCAAAAGTGATTTTCTCTAGCGTCTTCTTAGGTTAAGTTTCTCCCCGATTTAGGTAAACCAAAGCAAACAAAATATGTGAAGCAACCGAAAGCAGCATCCTAAACGTTTTTAAAGCCATCTTTGTTTTACTTTTTGGTACTTGAGGAAATCTAGGAGTGGGAGAGCGCAAAATTGCTTGGGAATGTGGAGTTTGAGGCGGTTATAGGTTCTGTGTTGCCAAAGAGAAGCTATGCAGTTGCTTCTGTCAAGAATCACAGAAGGTACTCCATGTTCAGAGAGGCAAGCAGAGACTGCTAGACCAGATGGTCCAGCACCTACGATGATCGGCCCATGAACCCAGACACACTTTGCTGTTTCTTGTTCTTTTTCTTTGCAAGGACCAATGTTGGATAATCCCAAGAAAGGCAAAGAGAGATAAGAGAACAGCAAGAAAAGCAAAAAAATCCTCTGTTTTTTCTTTTTTTACTTTTCCTGCTCTTTTGGCTCTCTAGAGCCCAAGGAAATCTGCGGTTGTCTCGGTGGGGAATTTAAAGAGAGGAGGAGAAAGGTGACTAAAGATTCCGTGACTCCAGAAACCAGACGAGAATTTTGACCAGAAATCTAGCCATTCTAGCCTCTAGGAGCTATGCAGCAAAAGAGAGATCACAAGAGTCGAGAGATATAAGCCGTGCATTACAACTTTGCATAGTTCAATAACAAACAGCAAAAAAATAGATTTCTTCTTGGTTTCCTTTTCTTTTGGTTTACTACACCATTCTTGTATTCTTGTGGTTAGGAAAGCATGTTGTGCCTTAAAAAATACATGCATTTAACCTATTGCTACTGATGTATATATCAATTGTGTGACGTTGGTTCGAAAGTTGCTTGATTTTGGTACAATTCGTGCTGATTTCCAATCTCAAAATCGTCTGCAAATGTAGGCCTCATAAATGCAACAAAGCAAGGGATGAACTATTAAAGAACAGGCAATGGAAACATATTTTTGGTATCGGTGTAGGCTTAAACCGAAGAGGGGGGAATGCACTTGCTAAGAGAAAAACTATGGAAGAAAGGGAAATATAATTTGCCAGGAAATACATTCCAGCATCGAGAAGGAGATGGGAAAATGCCCTTTACGAGTCCTTGTTTCTGGGCTCTGAGAAATTTTATTGCCCCTACAAGGACTGTTCGGCTATGTTAGTTGGAACCATCTACCTACGTATGAAGCGCTGCGTAAGAAGTGGGTGAGGAGGAGGAGAAATTGGGAACCTAGGGTTTGGGGAAGAATGAGTTTGGGAAAATGGAGATTTGATCGTGCTATGGAGAAGAAGGCCCTTGACGCAAAGACGTCGCTTGACTAAGTGGTTGTTTGAAAGTAAACTGACGTGGCAGACACATGGCGATGACGTGGTGGACTATAAGTGGACATGTGTCGCTTAATGATTCGTTATGACGTGTATTTTAAAGTCACGTCAGCGATGGATGTTAACGGATCTGACGGCAAATTGACATAAGGGTTTATTTTTTCTTAAAACTCAACCTCAGGGGCTTAATTGTTAAAATCGTTACCTTAGGGGTCTATTTACAACCTTCGTATACCACAGGGGCCCCTGGTGCAATTAAGCCTATAAATTAATTATTACCCCTTAAATAGATTTCTTGCAGACACTTGAAAGTCAAACCTATATAAAATATAAGGCTATAGTCGAGTTGGTACCACCCACTAATTCACTATCTCTAAAGCTAAAAGTTCGAGTCAAAATATGAGTTGAAATTGCCTGCGAACTGAATATTCTATCGCTCGGGAAAATGAGATGGTAATCTAGTTGCATCCTCACTTTTTTGTCTAAAAAGAAACATAAAATGTATCCTGTTAAGTACAATAGCTGGTAATAATTGTCTCTTTCAGAGAAGGATTGATAAAAGTTAACAGCTGAAGACTTGGACCTGTTTTGAGCTTTAAAATTGGACGGGTACATGTCCTGTAATCTGCATATAGTGGCGTAATCGGCAGAATTAGTTACGAAGCGCGTGATCTTTAAGAAGTTATGAAGCCGTGATCTTTCTATGTGGATGTTTACGTGCAAACAACACGAGAAAAACCAACAAAACTTTGAGAGTAGTTTAGGTTCGAGAAAAACTTTTGCTTCCTCAACAAACATATGCTCGTGGAAATATTCAAATTATTATTATCTTTTATTCACCTAGTGTGCCTTATTGGCTTAGAAAAGAGAGTTTAAGATAAACTAAAATACATCTAAGAGAGTCCTAAGTTTTAACTAAATAAAATAAGAATATATATTCTCTAATTCAAATGACAGTAATAGCAGCTCTAAACAAATAATAAGAAATTATCTTAACAACTCATAACATTCAACATGTTAATTAACAATATATATATCTGTGTGTGCGCGCGAGCGCGTGTAGGACAAATTAGAAATCTAATGAACACGACCGGGGGAGAAGACGTGGCCTACTTCTAATCAAAAAAGGTGTGTAGCAATTAGAAGCTACCCAACCAATTATTAAGCTTAGAACTGATATCATTACAGGTAATTAAGCGTCCTAATTAAACATGAGCCCTATATATATCATGATAATTACGGCCTACACGTTATCCTCCAAGCATCATATTATAATCCTTTAATCATGGTTATATTCCTATGCTCTTAAAAAGTGCATGCCATGCTTTTTTGTACTCGCCCAACTGGATCTGAGGACTGGGTGTCATGCCCACACTCATTAAGCCGATCGATTGCTTTCCCCACAGCTCGTTCGGGGATTTCACCAAATGATCATGCTTAGTCTTTAATGAATCAAGAGCATGATCATGAGGAAGTGTGCAACAAAACGTTCGTGATGTGCCGGCTGTTACTACTGCTGATCTGTACTGGATTCGGATGCTTCTCAAAGACTTGAATGTTTCTTTGTCCTCTACTCCCATTCTTTGGTGCGACAATATTGGAGCTTTGGCCTTAGCATCCAATCCTGTCTTTCATGCTCGCACAAAACATATTGAAGTGGATTATCATTTTGTCAGAAAAAAGGTTGTTAACAACGACATTTCAGCTCGTTATATTGCTACGGTGGATCAGATGGCCTATATTTTTACTAAACCTCTAAGTTCTGCACGCTTTGTTCTTCTTCCCAACAAGTTTCGTGTTATTGCCTCTCCCCTTCGCTTGAGGGGGGTGTTAACCAACCAAATCTGCAGATAACAGAACCAGAAGATATGGCAACCAAACCACCAAATCTGCCAATAACAGAACAACCAAATCTGCAGATAACATGCCTAGAAGATATGGAAACAAAACAACCTAATAAGTCACAAAAGGATGAGGCTCGACAACTATATAGACAACGGTTATCTGTGTTTTTAATTTATTTTGAATTAGTTAGTTATCTGTAATTATGAAATTCAAATGTAAACGAACTGATGTACATCTTCTATATATATTGAATGAATACAAGCAACAAGTTAAGTTGCTCAAGCCAAAATCATATCTAGCGTGAGAAGTTTTTCCCCTGGCAATATATTACTTTGGGAGGGCCTTCAAATGTGGAAACCTTTTCGAATAAGCACCCAGGCTTGAACACGTACGTTGACGACGGCTTATAGCTAGCTGTACGTACGTGGTCATAATTATACTTAACTTGCTTTTAGGTGTAATTATAGTGCTTGCGTTTAGGTGTAATTATAGCGCTCAACAAACACAACGAGACTCGATCGGCTCCCAAATGGTAGCTTTTGATAAAATAATATTGGAGATGACCACCTCCACCAATCCATATTCCATAACATGGCCTTTCAAAACGGTTGATTATAAAGGCATGCACATGTCAAAACTGGTTGCTACAATATTATTCATTCTTTGGAAGTTTGCTGTGATCTTTCCCCGGCCCCGTTAAGTATTCTTTTAGGATCACCGCCTATAACAACTACATTGGAAGAACATATTGCAGAAAATGGATGTTCCGCACTGGCCGGTTGCAGTGGGGCTTTGTTTTTTTATTTTATCAGCAGGAATCTTCAGCGTTTTGGCCATTGCAGATAGGACATTTGTTCTGTGATTTGGCTGTAAATATTTGCCGATCGATGGAGTCTGAAAATTTTCCGCGTTGCATTTTTCCTCCACAAAAGTTTGATGTTCATATTCATTTGTCTCTTTGCTCGAACACAGAACACGGGAGATTTCTCGAAGCTGATTGGTGAAGTTGACAACAGAGACGCGATCCACATGGCATTGAGTACATGATTAAAACCATAATTTGCTGACATGGCATTTGAAAATTTTGCTCCCGAAAGCAGCTCTTGGGAACTCATGACTTCAACAACCGCACCATAATCTATAGAAAAACACAAGTTTATATGAATGATCGACGAGAGCTCTTGGAAGCCATGCACAACATTGGGAGGTTTCGTCAGCAATGATTTCAGCGGATTAGAATGTCTCGTGTGGAAAATATTCCACCAAAGTTCTAAGAAACAAAGTTGGACTCTTCGATCGGCAGAATCTACTGCTTATAAATGTAACCAACAAATTGCCGAAAGGGCATTGTCCACCACTCAATCAAGATTAACCAATATTTATAGTTCCTTTGTGATGGTGGCCTAGATCTCATGATCATTATAATCTGAACTGCGAAAATGAATATAATTTACTGAGCTTTTGAAAAACTTAAAATGGCATATCATGAACAGGCGAATCATCTAGAGCACTAGATATAGGTAGGAACCAAAGAAGGCGTAACTTGAAAAAAGTTTGAGATCCACTCGACTCGACCAAGCAAGATCCCTAATTTGGACCTCGATAGGCAACGTATTCACATGATTCGAAGATGATCGCAAGTAGCTTCTATATATATAATATATTATATATATATATATATCTTCCTTCATGTGTCTGAGTGACATCCTTGTCTGAAACCCATTTATTTTACCTGATTATGTCGCCTATGAAAAGATAGTTTCGGGGGCAGTTAAGTGGCCTTCGTGCATAATCCATAACTCCTTAATGGTGAAACCCATCCTCTAAAGTTATAACCTGATCATTTTGACAACTACTCAGTGATACTTTAGGAAACAAATGAAAATCCATGTTAGAGCATAGGAACAGTACTTGTGAAGACATTGAGTTTGACAAGGATTTAGTGTCCATCATCGACTCTGTACTTATAATTGACTGTAAAGTTTCAGAGAGTCTAAGGGAGAAGAAGAACCCGCAAAGAGAAATTGGAGAAATGCTGTGTATTCTGTATGTTCACCACCGAGAGATTGTACAGAAGGCTACATATATACATGTGAAAGAATAAGCTATGAAAGAATAAAAAGACATAAAAGACCCTATCTAAGCATAGCAGAAATAGGGGCCAGAATAACAGAATTGGGTATGGGAGTGGACACGGGCGCGGACACAGGAGCACTAGACTGCATAGGCTTCAACAGCCCCCGCAAGATGGAGAATAGATATTTTCTATTTCCATCTTGGACAGGTGTGCATAAAAAAGAGCCGAGGGGAGTGCCTTGGTGAAGATGTCGGCTAGTTGACATTGGGTGCGCACATGTGCAGTTTGCAACAAGCCAGCTTGAAGTTGATCACGAATGAGGTGGCAGTCCAGTTCGATGTGCTTCGTGCGTTTGTGGAAGACGAGATTAGATGCAATGTGCAGAGCAGCAAGATTGTCACAATGTAAAGTGGTAGGCTGAGGTTGAGGAACACTGAGAGCCTGTAAAATGAACTGGAGCCACTTGAGTTCACAGCAAACACTAGCCATGGCCTGGTACTTGGCCTCAATAGAGGAGTGAGATACAACGAACTATTTCTTGGACCTCCAAGAAATCAAGGAAGCCCTAAGAAAGATGCAATACCCAATGACTGAACGACGGGAGTCAGGGCAGGAGGCCTAATCTGAGTCACAGTAAGCAGTGAGAGATAAAGAAGAAGAAGATGAAAGCAGGATGCCTTGAGCTAGTGCACACTTGAGGTAATGAAGAACTTTCATAGCAGCTTGTAAATGAAGAGAAGTGGGAGCATCCATATATTGGCAGAGTGTTTGAGTGACAGCAAATATCAGGGCGAGTGATTGTGAGGTAGAGAAGACGTCCAATCAAGCGCCGATAGCATAAAGGATCAGACAAGAGAGTACCCGAGTGCTTAGCCAGCTTCAAATTTTGATCCATGGGTAGAGTAGTCGGTCGGCCACCAAGAACACCAGCGTCGGCCAAAGTCAAGGGCATACTTCCTTTGGCAGAGGTATATTCCTTTGTGAGAGCGAACTACTTCGATTCCAATGAAGTATTTAAGATCACCCAAAGACTTGAGTTTGAAATGTCCAGTGAGAAAATTCTGAAGACCCGAAATACACTGGAGATGGGAGCTGGCCACGATTAAATCATCAACATAGACAAGACCAGCAGTGAAAGTGGATGAGTCAACCTTGGTAAAGAGACTGTAATCCGCTTTTGATTGCTAGAAACTGAAAGCAATGAGGGAGCTGGTAAGTTTTGCATTCCACTGCCGAGAAGCCTACTTAAGGCCATAAAGACTCTTATGCAATTTGCAAACTTAATGAGGTTGACCAACATGATAACCAGATAGTTTTTGCATGTACACCTCTTCCTTCAAATCTCCATGGAGGAAGGCATTATGAACATCAAATTGCCATAAAACCCAGCCCTTAACAGCGACTACAACCAATAGAGTACGAACTGTGACTAGCTTGGCTACAGGGCAGAAAGGTTTCATGATAATCAATCCTTTCTTTCTGGGTAAAGCCTTTGGTCACCAATCGGGCCTTGTATCTTTCAATAGTGCCGTCTGAATGATATTTTACTTTGTAAACCCATTTGCATCCGATGGCCTCCTTATTGGGAGGAAGATCTGTGACTGTCCATGTACGATTACACTCAAGAGCTTGGAGCTCATCGAGCATTGCTTGAGACAAATGAGAATTTTGAATAGCTTCACCATAGCTAAAAGGCTCAGTTGTGAAAGAAATAGATGTGGTAAAGGCACAAAAGGAAGGTGATAAGTGCTGATAAGATAAAGTAGATGAAAGAGGAAAAGAGATACCTGAATCAGAAGGTTGCCCTTGTGGCTATGACTGGGAAGTAGACGTGAGACCAGCCTGAGAGGAGAAATGTGGATCAACATGTGGGCAGTGATATTCTTGGAGATAAGCAGGAGCAGTGCGATGTCTGGTAAATCTGCGAGGAGCAGCAAGAAGTGGAGGAGAAGAGACAGATATAGTGGAATCAGTTGGAACCGAAGTAGAAGTAGTAGGTTGTGAAGCTGTAGGAGATAAATGGTCAGAAGGTGATGGGGAAACAGGAAGAGAAGTTATAGGTGATGAAGGTTGGGCAGTTGGATGATCGGGAGAAATAGGAGAAGGCATGGAAGTAGTGTCTAATGAAGGAAAGGAGATTGTATCAGGTAAAGGATTGGTAAAGACAAGAGGAGAGGGTGTAGTGGAAGGTTGACGAAGATTTGAAATGGAAATGGTCCTCATAGAAAAGTACATCTCGGCTGTAAAAGATGGAATTGGTGTGAATATCCAAAAGTTTATAGCCCTTCACCCCATATGGATAACCAAGAAAGACACATTGTCTGCTATAGGGGTCAAACTTTTTCCTATCCCAAGATAATGTGTAAGCAAAGGCTAAACAACCAAATACCCGTAGGTGAGAATATTAAGGAGGAGTGTGAAAAAGGATCTCGTAAGGAGTTTTGTTGTGGAGAACAGGTGTAGGCATTCGATTAATCAAGTAAGCGGCAGTTAAAATACATTCTGACCAAAATTGGAGAGGCATGGCAGAGTGGATTTTTAAGGCACGGGCAACTTAAAGGAGATTTTGGTGCTTGCGCTCTACTAGATTGTTTTGTTGAGGGGTTTTGACATAGCTGGTTTGGTGTATAATGCCTTTAGTGGAGTAAAAATCAAGTAAATGAAATTCAAGACCATTGTCACTACGGAGGATTTTTATTTTGGAATTGAATTGGGTCTCAACTAAAGCAGAAAAAGATTGAATGCATTGTTGCGCATCAGATTTCCTTTTTAGTATATCTGGCTCGGGATAGATCGCCAACAATAGTGAGAAAATAGCGGGAACATCATGAGCAGTCTTGGAACATGGCCCCTAGAGATCACAGTGAATGATCTCAAAAAGAGCAGTGGTGCGGTGAATACTTTGTGGAAAAGGGAGTCTATGTTGCTGAGCAAGAGGACATGTAAAACAAGGTTTGTGTTTCTTTGATTTAAGAGTATCAGTTACAACTGGATCAGAAATAAAATGATGCTGAATATCTGAAATGTGCCCTATTCTATAATGCCAAATGTGAGAATCAGTGGCATCAAAACAGCAGCCGATTAAATTTACAAAATCGAGTCCAATAATGAGGTTGGTAGGCGAGACAGGTGTGGTGAGGTAAAGTTCTGCACGTTACCCTTCAATTGTTGTCCACGTGGGCCTGAATAAGACAAAAATCAAAGAAAAAGAGGAGACAACAGTGTAAGAAATTCGTTTTGCTGAAATAAGGTTAAAATTAAAATGTGGACACAAAGAACATTGTTCAAGGCATGTAATGTAAGTAACAAGTGTAGTTTCACCCGTGGGAAGCTTAACTGCATAGTTGACTGAAGCTGTAATGGAAGTAAAGAATGAGGTGCTACAGATCATGTGGTCAGTAGCACCGGTATCAATAATCCATGGTATAACCGATAAAGGGGAAATGTGTGAGCGTGTAGCTGAAAGACAAGTAGCAGTGGGCATTATTGTTATACCAAACATAGAACAAGCAGGCGGATTATGGGATGATGGTGTGAGAAAAGTATGAGTCTGGTTAGCAAATGGTGAAGTAGAGGAGAATTCCTTTGATCTGAGCAATGTTAAAAGCTCATTGTATTGCCCTTTGATGAGTGAAATCAGGTTCCCATTAGCATCAGCAAGATCTTGATCAGATTGTAGCAAAGCAGAGGCAGTAAGAGCAACATTACTACGGGCTTAACCAAAAAACTTATGGCCTGGAGGATAGCCGTGTAGTTTATAACATCGATCTGCAGTATGTCCTTTGAGATTACAGTGAATACAAGTAGGAATGTCAGCATTACCAGCCTTAAAACATTGGTCAAAATGATGCCCTTTAATCTTGCAATGTGTACAAAAGGGCCTCTTCCTCTTAACTTGTCCAGAGACAGGACAAGAATTAAAATTACCAAAGGTTCGACGAGCTGCTAAAGCAATTGAATCAAGATTAGGAGAGTTGGAAGCCACTTGCCTTTTGTGTTCCTGTTGTTGAATACATGAGAAAACTTTATTAACGGGTGGTAAAGGATCAATGAACATAATCTGGTCTCTAACATTACTAAAGGAGTCATATAAACCCATGAGAAACTGAATAACAGAGTCTCTTTGATACCGATCAACAAGAGTCTTCAACTGGCCACAGCTACATTCGGGAATGGGTTCATAAATCAAGAGTTCATCCCATAAGGTTTTGAGTTTACCATAGTAGACGCTGACCGAATCTTCTTCCTGAGAAAGATTGGATAGCGATTTCTTCAGTTCAAAAATACGGAGACCATTTTGCTAGGTAAAACGATCCTTCAATTCTGTCCAGATCTCACGAGCATCATTTATGAATGCAACGCTAGATCGTAATGGCAAGCTGATGGAGTTCTGAATCCATGAAACGACCATGTCGTTGCACCTCTCCCAAGCATCGACCAGAACCATTTCAGTTGCAGTTGGTTTGGGGATAGTTCAATTGACAAATCCAAGCTTATTTTTAGCTTGAAGAGCTCGTAGCATAGAACGGGACCATGTAGCATAGTTTTCAGTGGTGAGAAAATCAGTAACCAAAACGGTACCAGGGTTATCGGAGGTTTCCAATCGGTAGGGATTGGTTAGGTTGGAAAAAATTTCGAAAGGGTTTGAAGAAGGGGTTTTACCATTGCTATGATACCATGTAGAGTTTCAGAGAGTCTAAGGGAGAAGAAGAACCCGCAGAGAGAAATTGGAGAAATGTTGTGTATTCTGTATGTTCACCACTGAGAGACTGTACAGAAGGCTAAATATATACACGTGAAAGAATAAGTTATGAAAGAATAAAAAGACATAAAAGATCCTACCTAGGCGTAACAAAAATAGGGGCCAAAATAATAGAATTGGTGCGGGCGCAGACGCGGACGCGAGAGCACTGGACTGCATAGGCTTCAACATTGACCTCTGCATAATATTGATCGAAGTTCATCCTCCGCCATTCAAAAGCTGAAACGCAGACATTCTTATCTGATAAAGTTGTAACCATTCATTCTAAGTTGACTAATTGGTTATTCTTATACGTACAAGTGCACATAAGAAATAGTTTAAAACATATATATATATCGAGCATTTTGGCTTTTGCATAAGTGCTCTTAGTAAACATTAAGATCAGGGGGTTCATTTTCAACGATGGGGTTAATGGTTTATCTAATGGTATGTCTTTTTGACAAAAGTCAATTACTGGTTTAGTTAAAGAATTTTCTCTTTGGAAAGAGTTAACTCATGATGACTAGATGTAGAAAATGACCAAATTAGTTTCAGCTAGCACAGTATAATAGGAAGTTACTATTAACTGTCTCACAGGAGTAGATTTTTACTGTTTAAAACTAGTTAATATTAGAGCTAATAACTATAGTGATTCAAAGATTATACTAATCACATCTCTGTTTTAACTTTAAAGGGACTAGTTAAAGTTACTCTTAAAATTTTTTATATCATTACAAAATCGAGTTTAATTTAATAAGGTCTCAACAGATAGACTTTATTATTCTTATTTCTTTCTCTTCTCTCAGTCCAAGTGAGATTTCAAATATCATGCGAACTTATGCCTTTGCATGGGAAAGAGATTAAGATGAAGATCTTTGGAAAGAAACTTTTTTTCGCCCGAAAAAGAAAATACATATATACGCTGAGTTCGATTCGGGCCTGCCAACTTCACGCTGGTTTTTAAGCTTTTGAGTTTCCTGCCACAGTTTGGGCCAATACTTTGAATGTTTGGGCCAGATGAACCGATCGGAGGCAGCCCATAAACTTCTTACACACTGTTGCCCCCAGCCCATATTCTGCTGTGGATTTAGCGCGCAATTAATGTACGTAAGAACTCCCAATAATTGAAGAGAATTCAATTATAATTGTCGCACACTCGCACATGTTCACGGGACTTTCTGTCATAATCTTTCACGCATAGAAAATGCCTTAGATAGTCACCGGAAGTTGGAGAAATCCTTTTAAAAAAAAACATTTTTGCATTTTATTCTCTTCGGGAGAATAAAAAAGAAAATCATGTCAGAAGTGGTTTTAGTTGTCGGCTGCGTTGTGACCACCACATATTTTGCAAGTGGTTTTTCTATTTTTTCTGATTTGGTACGTATTACTTGTCCGAGACTTCCGCTTGCTGATCACATGCGCAACCCATGGAAGAAACATTTGATTAATGCCTCAGTCCTACGCGTTAAAATGTTGGATAAAATTAAGGATAAGATCTTTCGAGATTTGAACCAACTACTTTTTCTACGTCTCCCTATATAATTGGATCCACTTATATAACAGTGACGTAGGTATGTTAGAAACAGTCAGGGACCCGATGAATTAAGAAAAAAATATTACACTTTACATTCCCTAATTACCACTTATTAGTTATTTGACTTAAAACTTACAAATTCAACATATTTCCCCTAAAGTATCAATATATTTACACAGATTGCACTATAAAATTTAATAAAACAGTTATATAAGTAAGATAATCTTATCGATCAAATTTAATGTGAGATGTAAAGTATAAATCTATTAATAATTTGAAGTATAATGTGTTTAGTTTAATAGTTTAGGATGCTATAAAATTAGTGACAGTCAAGAGGATGCAAAATATAATTTTTTTTTTTTTAAAAAATAGAAATACTTAGGATAGTTCCTTCTTACCTTCCTGATCACGTAGTCAAAAGTTGTACCAGCCATGCATAATTGTGACTAATTTATAATTTAATTAATTAGAAACTTGTCAAACGGATGATGCACTTATTGTCACTACCGAGTCTTGATGCTGGTCTATACAATATACATACCTTCAGGAGGCGAGGCTTATTGCGTCAGAGAGACTAAAAATCTTCCTACAGGATCTTAACTACTGAAGACGTAACAGATCTAATATTTTGATTTATTAGATTATAAATTAATTATTACCCCTTCAATAGATTTCTTGCTAAAACTTGATAAAATATAAGGCTGTAGTCTAGTTAATATCACTCACTAATTTTCTAATTTTAAGATTAAGAATTCAAGTCAAGATATAAATTGAATTGAAATTACATGTGTACCTAACATTCTACAATTGCTCGCGAAAATGAGTTGCTATGCTGGCTGTAGGCTCTCCTTTTTGTCTAAAAAGAAACATAAAATGTATCCTGTTAATTACAATAGCTGGTAATAATTGTCTCTTTCGGATAAGCATTGATAAAAGTTAACTGCCGATGACTTGGTCCTGTTTTGAGCTTTAAAATTGGACGGACATGTCCTATAATCTATAGTGGCGTAACCGCCAGAATTAGTTACGAAGCGCGTGATCTTTAAGAAGTTATAAAGTACTCATGATCTTTCTATGTGGATGTTTACGTGCAAACAGCACGAGAAAAACCAAAAAAACTTTGAGAGTAGTTTAGGTTCGAGAAAAAGTACTATAGCTTCCTCAACAAACATATGCTCGTGGAAATATTCAAATTATTATTATCTTTTATTCACCTAGTGTGCCTTATTGGCTTAGAAAAGAGAGTTTAAGATAAACTAAAATACATCTAAAAGAGTCCTAAGGCTTAGAAAAGACTGAAGACGGGGGCAGTTAAGTGGCCTTCGTGCATAATCCATAACTCCTTAATGGTGAAACCCATCCTCTAAAGTTATAACCTGATCATTTTGACAACTACTCAGTGATACTTTAGGAAACAAATGAAAATCCATGTTAGAGCATAGGAACAGTACTTGTGAAGACATTGAGTTTGACAAGGATTTAGTGTCCATCATCGACTCTGTACTTATAATTGACTGTAAAGTTTCAGAGAGTCTAAGGGAGAAGAAGAACCCGCAAAGAGAAATTGGAGAAATGCTGTGTATTCTGTATGTTCACCACCGAGAGATTGTACAGAAGGCTACATATATACATGTGAAAGAATAAGCTATGAAAGAATAAAAAGACATAAAAGACCCTATCTAAGCATAGCAGAAATAGGGGCCAGAATAACAGAATTGGGTATGGGAGTGGACACGGGCGCGGACACAGGAGCACTAGACTGCATAGGCTTCAACAGCCCCCGCAAGATGGAGAATAGATATTTTCTATTTCCATCTTGGACAGGTGTGCATAAAAAAGAGCCGAGGGGAGTGCCTTGGTGAAGATGTCGGCTAGTTGACATTGGGTGCGCACATGTGCAGTTTGCAACAAGCCAGCTTGAAGTTGATCACGAATGAGGTGGCAGTCCAGTTCGATGTGCTTCGTGCGTTTGTGGAAGACGAGATTAGATGCAATGTGCAGAGCAGCAAGATTGTCACAATGTAAAGTGGTAGGCTGAGGTTGAGGAACACTGAGAGCCTGTAAAATGAACTGGAGCCACTTGAGTTCACAGCAAACACTAGCCATGGCCTGGTACTTGGCCTCAATAGAGGAGTGAGATACAACGAACTATTTCTTGGACCTCCAAGAAATCAAGGAAGCCCTAAGAAAGATGCAATACCCAATGACTGAACGACGGGAGTCAGGGCAGGAGGCCTAATCTGAGTCACAGTAAGCAGTGAGAGATAAAGAAGAAGAAGATGAAAGCAGGATGCCTTGAGCTAGTGCACACTTGAGGTAATGAAGAACTTTCATAGCAGCTTGTAAATGAAGAGAAGTGGGAGCATCCATATATTGGCAGAGTGTTTGAACAGCAAATATCAGGGCGAGTGATTGTGAGGTAGAGAAGACGTCCAATCAAGCGCCGATAGCATAAAGGATCAGACAAGAGAGTACCCGAGTCTTAGCCAGCTTCAAATTTTGATCCATGGGTAGAGTAACCAAGAACACCAGCGTCGGCCAAAGTCAAGCATACTTCCTTTGGCAGAGGTATATTCCTTTGTGAGAGCGAACTACTTCGATTCCAATGAAGTATTTAAGATCACCCAAAGACTTGAGTTTGAAATGTCCAGTGAGAAAATTCTGAAGACCCGAAATACACTGGAGATGGGAGCTGGCCACGATTAAATCATCAACATAGACAAGACCAGCAGTGAAAGTGGATGAGTCAACCTTGGTAAAGAGACTGTAATCCGCTTTTGATTGCTAGAAACTGAAAGCAATGAGGGAGCTGGTAAGTTTTGCATTCCACTGCCGAGAAGCCTACTTAAGGCCATAAAGACTCTTATGCAATTTGCAAACTTAATGAGGTTGACCAACATGATAACCAGATAGTTTTTGCATGTACACCTCTTCCTTCAAATCTCCATGGAGGAAGGCATTATGAACATCAAATTGCCATAAAACCCAGCCCTTAACAGCGACTACAACCAATAGAGTACGAACTGTGACTAGCTTGGCTACAGGGCAGAAAGGTTTCATGATAATCAATCCTTTCTTTCTGGGTAAAGCCTTTGGTCACCAATCGGGCCTTGTATCTTTCAATAGTGCCGTCTGAATGATATTTTACTTTGTAAACCCATTTGCATCCGATGGCCTCCTTATTGGGAGGAAGATCTGTGACTGTCCATGTACGATTACACTCAAGAGCTTGGAGCTCATCGAGCATTGCTTGAGACAAATGAGAATTTTGAATAGCTTCACCATAGCTAAAAGGCTCAGTTGTGAAAGAAATAGATGTGGTAAAGGCACAAAAGGAAGGTGATAAGTGCTGATAAGATAAAGTAGATGAAAGAGGAAAAGAGATACCTGAATCAGAAGGTTGCCCTTGTGGCTATGACTGGGAAGTAGACGTGAGACCAGCCTGAGAGGAGAAATGTGGATCAACATGTGGGCAGTGATATTCTTGGAGATAAGCAGGAGCAGTGCGATGTCTGGTAAATCTGCGAGGAGCAGCAAGAAGTGGAGGAGAAGAGACAGATATAGTGGAATCAGTTGGAACCGAAGTAGAAGTAGTAGGTTGTGAAGCTGTAGGAGATAAATGGTCAGAAGGTGATGGGGAAACAGGAAGAGAAGTTATAGGTGATGAAGGTTGGGCAGTTGGATGATCGGGAGAAATAGGAGAAGGCATGGAAGTAGTGTCTAATGAAGGAAAGGAGATTGTATCAGGTAAAGGATTGGTAAAGACAAGAGGAGAGGGTGTAGTGGAAGGTTGACGAAGATTTGAAATGGAAATGGTCCTCATAGAAAAGTACATCTCGGCTGTAAAAGATGGAATTGGTGTGAATATCCAAAAGTTTATAGCCCTTCACCCCATATGGATAACCAAGAAAGACACATTGTCTGCTATAGGGGTCAAACTTTTTCCTATCCCAAGATAATGTGTAAGCAAAGGCTAAACAACCAAATACCCGTAGGTGAGAATATTAAGGAGGAGTGTGAAAAAGGATCTCGTAAGGAGTTTTGTTGTGGAGAACAGGTGTAGGCATTCGATTAATCAAGTAAGCGGCAGTTAAAATACATTCTGACCAAAATTGGAGAGGCATGGCAGAGTGGATTTTTAAGGCACGGGCAACTTAAAGGAGATTTTGGTGCTTGCGCTCTACTAGATTGTTTTGTTGAGGGGTTTTGACATAGCTGGTTTGGTGTATAATGCCTTTAGTGGAGTAAAAATCAAGTAAATGAAATTCAAGACCATTGTCACTACGGAGGATTTTTATTTTGGAATTGAATTGGGTCTCAACTAAAGCAGAAAAAGATTGAATGCATTGTTGCGCATCAGATTTCCTTTTTAGTATATACACCCAAATGGCTCGGGATAGATCGCCAACAATAGTGAGAAAATAGCGGGAACATCATGAGCAGTCTTGGAACATGGCCCCTAGAGATCACAGTGAATGATCTCAAAAAGAGCAGTGGTGCGGTGAATACTTTGTGGAAAAGGGAGTCTATGTTGCTGAGCAAGAGGACATGTAAAACAAGGTTTGTGTTTCTTTGATTTAAGAGTATCAGTTACAACTGGATCAGAAATAAAATGATGCTGAATATCTGAAATGTGCCCTATTCTATAATGCCAAATGTGAGAATCAGTGGCATCGGGAATAACAGCAGCCGATAGAGGTAAATTAAGAGACAAGTGAGGCAGAAATCGAGTCAGGCAAGTAATGAGGTTGGTAGGCGAGACAGGTGTGGTGAGCAAATGATAAAGGCCGTTCTGCACGTTACCCTTCCTAATTGTTGTCCACGTTAAAAGGGCCTGAATAAGACAAAAATCAAAGAAAAAGAGGAGACAACAGTGTAGTTGGTCAGAAATTCGTTTTGCTGAAATAAGGTTAAAATTAAAATGTGGAACACAAAGAACATTGTTCAAAATTAAGGCATCAAAATTTTTTACAACTCTAATGTAAGTAACAAGTGTAGTTTCACCCGTGGGAAGCTTAACTGCATAGTTGACTGAAGCTGTAATGGAAGTAAAGAATGAGGTGCTACAGATCATGTGGTCAGTAGCACCGGTATCAATAATCCATGGTATAACCGATAAAGGGGAAATGTGTGAGCGTGTAGCTGAAAGACAAGTAGCAGTGGGCATTATTGTTATACCAAACATAGAACAAGCAGGCGGATTATGGGATGATGGTGTGAGAAAAGTATGAGTCTGGTTAGCAAATGGTGAAGTAGAGGAGAATTCCTTTGATCTGAGCAATGTTAAAAGCTCATTGTATTGCCCTTTGATGAGTGAAATCAGGTTCCCATTAGCATCAGCAAGATCTTGATCAGATTGTAGCAAAGCAGAGGCAGTAAGAGCAACATTACTACGGGCTTAACCAAAAAACTTATGGCCTGGAGGATAGCCGTGTAGTTTATAACATCGATCTGCAGTATGTCCTTTGAGATTACAGTGAATACAAGTAGGAATGTCAGCATTACCAGCCTTAAAACATTGGTCAAAATGATGCCCTTTAATCTTGCAATGTGTACAAAAGGGCCTCTTCCTCTTAACTTGTCCAGAGACAGGACAAGAATTAAAATTACCAAAGGTTCGACGAGCTGCTAAAGCAATTGAATCAAGATTAGGAGAGTTGGAAGCCACTTGCCTTTTGTGTTCCTGTTGTTGAATACATGAGAAAACTTTATTAACGGGTGGTAAAGGATCAATGAACATAATCTGGTCTCTAACATTATAAAGGAGTCATATAAACCCATGAGAAACTGAATAACAGAGTCTCTTTGATACCGATCAACAAGAGTCTTCAACTGGCCACAGCTACATTCGGGAATGGGTTCATAAATCAAGAGTTCATCCCATAAGGTTTTGAGTTTACCATAGTAGACGCTGACCGAATCTTCTTCCTGAGAAAGATTGGATAGCGATTTCTTCAGTTCAAAAATACGGAGACCATTTTGCTAGGTAAAACGATCCTTCAATTCTGTCCAGATCTCACGAGCATCATTTATGAATGCAACGCTAGATCGTAATGGCAAGCTGATGGAGTTCTGAATCCATGAAACGACCATGTCGTTGCACCTCTCCCAAGCATCGACCAGAACCATTTCAGTTGCAGTTGGTTTGGGGATAGTTCAATTGACAAATCCAAGCTTATTTTTAGCTTGAAGAGCTCGTAGCATAGAACGGGACCATGTAGCATAGTTTTCAGTGGTGAGAAAATCAGTAACCAAAACGGTACCAGGGTTATCGGAGGTTTCCAATCGGTAGGGATTGGTTAGGTTGGAAAAAATTTCGAAAGGGTTTGAAGAAGGGGTTTTACCATTGCTATGATACCATGTAGAGTTTCAGAGAGTCTAAGGGAGAAGAAGAACCCGCAGAGAGAAATTGGAGAAATGTTGTGTATTCTGTATGTTCACCACTGAGAGACTGTACAGAAGGCTAAATATATACACGTGAAAGAATAAGTTATGAAAGAATAAAAAGACATAAAAGATCCTACCTAGGCGTAACAAAAATAGGGGCCAAAATAATAGAATTGGTGCGGGCGCAGACGCGGACGCGAGAGCACTGGACTGCATAGGCTTCAACATTGACCTCTGCATAATATTGATCGAAGTTCATCCTCCGCCATTCAAAAGCTGAAACGCAGACATTCTTATCTGATAAAGTTGTAACCATTCATTCTAAGTTGACTAATTGGTTATTCTTATACGTACAAGTGCACATAAGAAATAGTTTAAAACATATATATATATCGAGCATTTTGGCTTTTGCATAAGTGCTCTTAGTAAACATTAAGATCAGGGGGTTCATTTTCAACGATGGGGTTAATGGTTTATCTAATGGTATGTCTTTTTGACAAAAGTCAATTACTGGTTTAGTTAAAGAATTTTCTCTTTGGAAAGAGTTAACTCATGATGACTAGATGTAGAAAATGACCAAATTAGTTTCAGCTAGCACAGTATAATAGGAAGTTACTATTAACTGTCTCACAGGAGTAGATTTTTACTGTTTAAAACTAGTTAATATTAGAGCTAATAACTATAGTGATTCAAAGATTATACTAATCACATCTCTGTTTTAACTTTAAAGGGACTAGTTAAAGTTACTCTTAAAATTTTTTATATCATTACAAAATCGAGTTTAATTTAATAAGGTCTCAACAGATAGACTTTATTATTCTTATTTCTTTCTCTTCTCTCAGTCCAAGTGAGATTTCAAATATCATGCGAACTTATGCCTTTGCATGGGAAAGAGATTAAGATGAAGATCTTTGGAAAGAAACTTTTTTTCGCCCGAAAAAGAAAATACATATATACGCTGAGTTCGATTCGGGCCTGCCAACTTCACGCTGGTTTTTAAGCTTTTGAGTTTCCTGCCACAGTTTGGGCCAATACTTTGAATGTTTGGGCCAGATGAACCGATCGGAGGCAGCCCATAAACTTCTTACACACTGTTGCCCCCAGCCCATATTCTGCTGTGGATTTAGCGCGCAATTAATGTACGTAAGAACTCCCAATAATTGAAGAGAATTCAATTATAATTGTCGCACACTCGCACATGTTCACGGGACTTTCTGTCGTAATCTTTCACGCATAGAAAATGCCTTAGATAGTCACCGGAAGTTGGAGAAATCCTTTTAAAAAAAAACATTTTTGCATTTTATTCTCTTCGGGAGAATAAAAAAGAAAATCATGTCAGAAGTGGTTTTAGTTGTCGGCTGCGTTGTGACCACCACATATTTTGCAAGTGGTTTTTCTATTTTTTCTGATTTGGTACGTATTACTTGTCCGAGACTTCCGCTTGCTGATCACATGCGCAACCCATGGAAGAAACATTTGATTAATGCCTCAGTCCTACGCGTTAAAATGTTGGATAAAATTAAGGATAAGATCTTTCGAGATTTGAACCAACTACTTTTTCTACGTCTCCCTATATAATTGGATCCACTTATATAACAGTGACGTAGGTATGTTAGAAACAGTCAGGGACCCGATGAATTAAGAAAAAAATATTACACTTTACATTCCCTAATTACCACTTATTAGTTATTTGACTTAAAACTTACAAATTCAACATATTTCCCCTAAAGTATCAATATATTTACACAGATTGCACTATAAAATTTAATAAAACAGTTATATAAGTAAGATAATCTTATCGATCAAATTTAATGTGAGATGTAAAGTATAAATCTATTAATAATTTGAAGTATAATGTGTTTAGTTTAATAGTTTAGGATGCTATAAAATTAGTGACAGTCAAGAGGATGCAAAAATAAATTTTTTTTTTTTTAAAAATAGAAATACTTAGGATAGTTCCTTCTTACCTTCCTGATCACGTAGTCAAAGTTGTACCAGCCATGCATAATTGTGACTAATTTATAATTTAATTAATTAGAAACTTGTCAAACGGATGATGCACTTATTGTCACTACCGAGTCTTGATGCTGGTCTATACAATATACATACCTTCAGGAGGCGAGGCTTATTGCGTCAGAGAGACTAAAAATCTTCCTACAGGATCTTAACTACTGAAGACGTAACAGATCTAATATTTTGATTTATTAGATTATAAATTAATTATTACCCCTTCAATAGATTTCTTGCTAAAACTTGATAAAATATAAGGCTGTAGTCTAGTTAATATCACTCACTAATTTTCTAATTTTAAGATTAAGAATTCAAGTCAAGATATAAATTGAATTGAAATTACATGTGTACCTAACATTCTACAATTGCTCGCGAAAATGAGTTGCTATGCTGGCTGTAGGCTCTCCTTTTTGTCTAAAAAGAAACATAAAATGTATCCTGTTAATTACAATAGCTGGTAATAATTGTCTCTTTCGGATAAGCATTGATAAAAGTTAACTGCCGATGACTTGGTCCTGTTTTGAGCTTTAAAATTGGACGGACATGTCCTATAATCTATAGTGGCGTAACCGCCAGAATTAGTTACGAAGCGCGTGATCTTTAAGAAGTTATAAAGTACTCATGATCTTTCTATGTGGATGTTTACGTGCAAACAGCACGAGAAAAACCAAAAAAACTTTGAGAGTAGTTTAGGTTCGAGAAAAAGTACTATAGCTTCCTCAACAAACATATGCTCGTGGAAATATTCAAATTATTATTATCTTTTATTCACGTAGTGTGCCTTATTGGCTTAGAAAAGAGAGTTTAAGATAAACTAAAATACATCTAAAAGAGTCCTAAGTTTTAACTAAATAAAATTACAATATATTCTTTAATTCAAATAATAATATCAGCTCAAAACAAATAATAAGAAATTATCTTAAGAACTCATATCATTCAACATGTTAACAATATATTCTCTAATATTTCAAATTACAGTAATATTAGCTCTAAATAAATAATATGAAATTATTCTTGATGATGCCAAAATCTCTAGGTATCAAAAGAGCTCGAATCCTATAGAGAATTACTGAGAGATGTGTCTATGATGCCTAAGTCAGAAATTGAGAAATAAGTAATTTGATAACTAATTGAAGACTAAATTAAGCATGAAAATATGTTGGGGGTGTACCTTACTTTTATTTGTGAAAAGAGTCATAGTCCTATTAGGGATCAACTACTCGCGTTGTTAGGACTTTCAGTCCTATTGTGAGTCTAGAGCTCATTGATCTTATTAGGCAAGAGTTAATCTTTCAGGATATGGGGATAACACAGGAGTCCGAGCTAATAGAGGACTCCCAATCATAAATTGGTTATTTTGCTGGGCCTCATGGGCTTATATCTATCGATCTGGTCTGAGCTGATTATATTATAGTCCATCAATTCTAATAGCCTACATCATTCAACATGTTATGCCTGTGACATGTGAGCCTATAATACTAAATTTGTTGGTTACCCAAATTTTTTTTTTTCTAAGCAACAATACTAATATATTAAAATCTGAGAATAGCAGCCAGTACAATAAGAGACACGTCCAGAGGGCTACCAGAAAAACCTAAACGGACCAAAGGTCCTACAATCAGTGGATCAAAAGATTTGGTAACGGCACAAAAGCCGAGATCAAACCAACCTCAAGGCTCGGGTTACAACACAGACTGGAAAAGACCACAAAGGTCGGGATAACAAAAACCAACAAGGACCACAAGGGTCTGGACAGACCATCGCTCAAGACGATGGCGGCTTCCACCTGAGGAAACACGGTCGTAGCACCGATCCGACTCCGTCCGGGAGATCTTCTAGCTTGAAAGGGCTACAAAAGGGATAGAAGATAGGACAATAGCTTCGAACGGCAAAACAACAACAACAATAGGAACCATCAGAGAAAAAGGCCAAAACTGACGAGCAGAGAGGAGGAGGTGGAGGACAAGTACGGTGGAATGAGTGGTTGCCTCCGAAAATCGCTCAAAACAGCTAAATCAATGGAGGTAGGGCTCGAGCACGTGAGATCCACGCGCGTGCGTGAGCACGCGTGGTCCGTTTCCCACCTGACTTGGCCAAGGATGAGGGCTGGGAGCTAAGGAAACCACCTATAGGGGCTGTGCACACCAAAGATCACTGGAGGTGCCGAGATCTAGGCGCATTTGATTCCGAAATAAAGGCCTAAGAGAAGGTCGGAAAAAAGACAAATAAAACATGATCTAGCCACCAGAGGTGTGGCCAGGAAAGGAAAGAAGCAGGGGAGGAGAGGGAGGAGCCGAAGCTCCTCCCCTGGCCGGCTGGAGGGTACAAGTGGAGGTAAGAAGGAAGGGGATAAAAGGACTCTAGAGAGAGAGAAGAGTCTCTCTCTCTAGAATCACGTTCGGGTCGGTTCTTTCTTGGTTACCCTATTAAACACCAATTAAATTTGTATTAGTAATAATAACAAATTTCTAAGGAACCATAGTGTTGAGGATCACGACGAAGACATGCTGATCAAGGGATTTCTCTACTTGAGATTCGGTCACATGACGACCCAGTCAATGCTGTTTTATATCTCAAAATTTGTATTTGTATTTGAATATTAATTATTGGTTTCAAATTCAATAGAGTAGTTAGTTTTTAGCTCATGTTTCAATTTAAAATTCCTTGTAAGTTCTTACCTTTTATAAGGAGATATTGAATAATAAAATAAAATATTATTAAATTTAATTTGAAGTGAGAGCTTTTCTCTCTCCCCCTTCATTTTATTTATTTCTTGATTTTCTTGGCGGGCGTCATCCCTTTCCTACGGTTGCAAGAGCGACACCGGAAAGGATAACGGGTCGTCTTACTTCTAATCATGCATGCATTAATAGCTCTCTCGGCCATTTGACTAAGATCAACTGATCAACTGTAGTTGTTCTCATCAGTGTAACGTACACATGCATCCTATAGAAATTCTATAAACTTAGGGACTAGGGAGCCTTTTAATGTTGTATCTTGGTTGGGAAATTGGGTTTTAGGTTTCATGTTTGAACCAGAGAGAAGGTTTCAATTTTTTTGACTAGGTGCGAATGCGGAAAGCCACGGTCCAGGCGTCCAGCCCCAAATTTCTGACCGCCGGCCTTTCGATTTCTACAAGAAAGATTCGAGTTCTTTGCCTTTTGAAAATTAATTAGGATTGTAAACATACTGTGCGCTATTCACAAACAGCTGAAGTTTGGCTATTTTTATACTTTGGCTCCGGTTCGGTTTCTTTCATTAAGAAACCAAATATAATTAGTAAATTAAATACCCAATTAACAACGAAAATACTGCTTTCCTAAAAGTTTTTAAGTACGGTCCAGGTGTTTCCAACAAAAGTAATTAGTGGATTAAGAAAATTCAGGGATTGGCCTAAAAGTTGCTTCTTCGGAAATTTTAAGTTCCAAACCTCGTAAGTTTTATCAATCTTTTGGAACTACCTCCAAAACATTAAGCAGCTAAGTTGAATAATTATCTGGTTTATGTGAGATTAGCTGAGGTGTGTTTAAGCTCGCCCGGACACCCGTTTAGAAAAATAAATTTAATGGATTAAGAATAATATAATTGGCTGCTGATTTAGTTTGATTTTCTTGAAAGGCACTTGCCTGCGGAGAAACCAATATAAGAATTAAAGGTGTTCATTTTCACCAGCGGTGGCAGTTTTAACCGCTAAAACCGCCACCACTACCGGTACCATAACTGCCAAGAGTGGTTATTGTACCTTAACGGTGCGGTGGCGGTGTCAAATATGTGATTCCGTCAATTTGCGGTGACAGTAACGGTTTTCGCCAACTATCACCTACACTACCGTTAAGCCCCTAGTTGAGACTTAAGATGATTATTAATTATGTGACATACTTTTGTTGGACTTTTGTTGGAATATTTTAGTTGGTTTATGTCACATTGTTGGACACTTTTATTGGATTTAGTCTTTTATGCTTGAATATGATATTATGTTGGACTTTTGGACAGCTTATTATATTTGTTATGATTATTAATGATTATGATATTATGTTTGAATAGGTTATGATATTTGTCCATTTGATATGATTATTGATTATGATATTATGTTAGAAATTTAAACAGGTTATGATATTTGAATGATTATATTTGTTGCTTATATATAGCATCAAATGGTCTTAAAGGTCCAAAAAAAATCTAAGGAAAACAGCCCAAAACGGTAAAAAAAAAATGAAAAGCCAAAAAAAAAATTTATTTATTTTTGGACTAACGGTTATACGGTTTAAGCGGTTATCGTATAACCGTTACCGTTAATACCGTCACCGGTAAGGGCGATTATTGTGTTTTAGTGGTGCGGTGGCAGTGTCAATTATGTGATTCCGTTAATTGCAGTGATGGTGACGATTTTCGTCAAACCGTCACCTACACTACCGTTAACCACCCCTAGTACGAATAAATACCACATAGAAAAACATGTCGTGTTAGGCTGGTCAACTGGTCAGGCCCAGTCAAACAAAGTCACCATGGGCTCGCGTCGTGTTTAAACAAGAGCAGAACGTGTTCTTTAAGGCCGTCTTTCGAAAGAGCAGGCCGCCTTCCTTGGACTGTCGAAAAAAGGAAACTACGAGGGAGGCCTCCAAATGTGCTTGCTTTGACGCAGGGGCTTACTTCAGTCTTCCATTATTGTGTATCTCCTTAACTTCAATACACACACAGTCTAACGATTTATATTATATACCCGTTATGTTTGAACGGAATTCCATCGTTTTGAAAGAAGAAAAAGAAGCATAAACTACTCTAGCATGGGATATCTAACGGTATAATAATACCCCCATTCCACACAAAATTCTGCAGAGGGGTTTTTTTTTTTTTTTTTTCTAAGCCTGCAGAGGGGTGTTTAAGATGGAGAAGACCAGTCAAATTGGAGCTTTTCTTTGTTTCCGCTTTTGAAAGTCAAATTTGCAATGCTACCTTGAATGATCGCCAATGGTTAGTGATTGAACTGCGCCGCAGGGGTAATCAAAATCCAATTCGGCCCCTTACATACCAATCAAACTTGTTTTTGTTTTTTTGGGTAAATAACCAAACCAGTATTTGAATACCCCCAAACATGGTATATCCCCTCACGTAACTCAAATAGGTTTATTCCTTTTCTGGTTTGGCTTTGCGGGTCAAATGTCTGCGTAATTCTCTCCCATCTTTTTTTCTTTTTGTCCCCTTTCTTTTAAGAATGGATTTTTCTCTGACAGTGATATCTAAGAACAGGACGTCACAGGAGATGAAACAGGCATGTCCACACGCAGGGTGGCTCCCTTGGGTGGGTGCACACGCAGGAGATGAGCCTAATGTACGTAGTATAGAAGGAATTCCCATAAGAATCCAGCGACGTCCCACAAATATGGTATAGAAGAGGGGTGAAATCTAAACACATACGAGATGTATGGAAAGAATGAGAAAAAAATGTAATTGAATGGTCATAATTCGAAAAGAACTAGCTCGTATTATACATAGAATAAATTAATGGATACGAAAAAATGAAAAGAAAAACTATCTACGATTACAAATGAGTGATCTGTATCAGAACATCAAACGAAGATCGACTTTAGGAGCCATCTTCCCAAACAATAGCTTCAAATCATTCTCCAGAGGTGTCAAGTTCAAGTCCAAGCACATAACCCTGGTACTAGTAGATCGTTTTAGCACCGGCACCTTTGCATCAATATTAGGGATGGAAGACAACCCTTCGTTCGCTCTATGCCGCCTCATATGCCCACCCAGAGCCTGCCCCATGGCAAACTCCAGGCCGCATATTGAGCACTCATGCATCTTGGGACGTTTATTCCCTGAGTTCTGGGATTTGGTCCGATCTCTTTGTTCCTGATCCCCCATTACTCTCGGCCTCTTGTGGCTGGCCCGGTGGCCACCCAACGCTTGGAACGACTGGAATTGGCGGTTACATGTCTTGCACTCAAAGACATCAACCCGTGAGGACTTTCTGGGGCCATGAGAGAGCAGCATTAGATAGTTGGCCGTGTCTATGTTCTCGTTGATCCCTCCGTCTTGTCTCATTCTCTTCGTGGCCATGTCAAAAAAAAGGAAGCAATGTTAGGGAGTCAGATGTATGTCAGAGTTGGCAACGTATGCAAACGTTATGAAATGGAGAGTTATAATGAAGAGGGCATAGCTTGAACGTTGTGGTATTTAAAGGTGTTGGGTGCCGTCTTGTCGAAGGACCAGAACGGTGTGTTTGACTAAACCAAGCGCGCGCGGTGCGTTACTGCCCATCTGTTTCACATCTAAGGACAATTGTGGAATGTACGATGCGGGGTTCCTGGCAATAGGCAGCTTTGGACTGTTTCTTTGACTCGAGGCGAGGCAATGACGAAACTTACAAGGTTCCTGTCAAGGAAAGGTAGCTCAAAGTTTCTTTTTCGTAGTTTAAGGATCCACGCGCGCCATATTGGTGGTTTACATTTCGTGCCGTGTCGGCGCTAGTCACATGTGAACACGGACTTTTATTTTAGTGCGGACTGGGCAAGCTAACAGATTGGCATGCGAGCTATGCCCGTGAAGAATCTTCGGTTTTTTTTTTTCCTAAGCGAATAATCCTCGTTTGAAGCTTCTAAAAAAGTATGAAGTCTCGAAGCATCATGCTAGGTCACCCGGTGCGTTTGCAACTCCTAAATTATCCAAAACTTTTTTTCTATTTCAAAATTTTAGTTTGTAAACACAATTAATCTAAAAACTTTAGTCAAAACAATAATAATAAAATAATTTTAAAATAAACTATTTTTCTTCCATCGAATCATTTTTTTTGTTACAATAAACATAAAAAATTTATTCAAATTATCTTGATTTTTACTTTTTTTTTCACCAACTCCCATGAAATTTCTCATATTCTCTTCATTTTTTTGTCAACATCCATAAAATTTTATTTATTTTTAATTATTTTCTTACAAAACCCAATAAAACTTCAATCTTCTTAATCTTCACAATATTTTTAAATATTTTACATGGTTAAGTTTCAAATAAGTCATTGGACGTGACTCTGAAAAAGTCCAACAAAAGCGAAAGATAATCTAATATTAGAGAAATAAATTACATACTATTCTAAATATACTTTTTAGAGAAGTGTGACAAAATAAAAGTCTTCAAATAATGAACCAAATGTCATTTTGAGTACACGCACTATCAATTTCATTACATTAAACTTTTAAACTATTAAAATTCATCAATAATTTCTTTATTAAAGAATTCAATTATCAATATTGTGTCACATAGTTTATTTTATGTATATTTCAACAGTAAGATAATTTAGAATGACAAATCTCAATGCATTTCGTAATTCTGAAACTAAATATAATGAAATTTGTAGTTTAAACCTGTAAATAATATTTGAGTAATATTTCGAGAGCAGCGAAGATTTTTCTAAAAATATTATTGTTAAATTATTATTTATCTTAAAAGTTAAAAAATTATTAAAAAATAAATAAATCTTATTATTTTATAGTAGTTTATATTATCCAAGTAAAGAGACAATGCGGTACTGTAAAAGAGGAGTTAGAAAGCAGACGCAGAATTTGATCATGGCTTGCGTTCTCGTGAAGAAAGAGAGTGGAAGGAAGTGGGATATAGCTGATGATACATGGATGCAGTGGCGGATCTAGGGCCAGCGAACTCTTAAAATAAATTTTTTTTTTGACCTGTTACAATCTGGGGCAGGGCCGCCCCCTGCATCCACTGCATGGATGGAGTCCCAAGGGGTTTCCACTTTGTTTCGTTTTCATTCCCTGTAGGTTGTTTTGTTTTTGTCGTTATGTTTTTGTTTCCGTCGGATGAATGCTGCAAAATGTTTGGTCAGATGGGCGGCTGGTGCAGTGGTCGAATGTTCTGCATCATCAAAGCGGACAGATTCGTTAGCCGCTTTCGGTCAAGTTTGATTAGTACTTTCTGTTTACTTCTTTTTTGTCATTTTGGGAGTTATTGGCCATGTTTAGTTTGAATTTTAAAACAGTTTTTTTATATTTATATTTTTTAAAAATATATAAATTTTTTTAAAATTATGAAAAATGTATTAAAAATTATTTAATTTTATAAAAAAATTATTAAAATAGATGAAAAGATATTAAAATTGATAAATAAGTGAACGTGAAAAATATTTGAAAACGAAACACTGATCAAACATAGCCCTTATGATTTGACATCCCGTGTCCTTTTCACACGGCGCTACTGTTCGGACGCGCTGCAACTATGTCTTCCCAGAAGCCCTCAGCCTCGCTCCCTCGAATCTTGACGTCTTTTCTTTCAAGCCAAATGCGAAACTTTGGCCCGCTGCAACTATTTCTTCCCAGAAGCCCTCAGCCTCGCTCCCTCGAATCTTGATGTCTTTTCTTTCAAGCCAAATGCGAAACTATGGACTCTACTTCCCCGCGGTTCTCCAATACTGAGTGGATCAGTAAATTCTGACTTTTTTTTTTATTTAGTAGTCCAAGTTCCCCGCAGTTATCAATTGCATCAGTACAATCTGACCTTTTGACCCTTTTTTTTTTTTTCAGGCTTATTTAGTTTACTAGTTTTTAAGTTATGATTTAATCACAAATTGATTTCTAGAGTAAGTTACGTCCTAAACTATTCCTAATTTTTAAGTTATGATTCAATCCCAAATTGATTTCTAGAGTAAGTTACTTCTTAAACTATCTTATGAAATTTTTTTTTTTTTTAAATAATCATTTTGTCAACTCTAGTGATACCGTAAATAGAATAAATCCAATGTAGATATGAAACACATATAAACTTTTAATTTCTAAATCACCCAATGCGTTATGTATGACTAGTCCCTATTAATATTAATTTCATCTCAAATTCTTTATGTCTCACAAGGAAAAAGTTCTCATTGTCAACTCTTGCATAAACACTAAGTTGATCCAACTTGACGTAGAGAATTTGAATTAGAATTCAAATTAATAAGGACTTGCTATACTTTGCATGCAGGGTGATTTGACGATTAATGGGTACACAAAGTTATTGACAAACTGTTAACACGTATCCTTGTTTATCAGGTTTAATTTTTTTTCATTTATGGAGTCATTTGATTTGGCAAAATGACTACTTCAGGATAAGAAAATTTTTACAAGACCAGTATAGGACAAAACTTACCATAAAGACCTGTTGAAATTAAATAATATCTTAAGAACTAGTGGACTAATTAAGCCTTTTTTAAAGTAGGATTCAACCTGTTAAATATAATAATGAGATTATGTTTGAGATTGTTTTAATAAATTAAGAGCCCAATGTGACTTTTTTCATTATTATTATTTTTATCGAGTCTCAAAATTTCAACTTTTAATCCTCTAAAAACATAAGGTCCGTCTTTCAGCCCTTCATTCCTTTAACAGCCAAACTGATAGATCAACAAAAAAATAACATTAAAAAAAATACTGATTTAAATAAAATCATAGAGTTTTGTTATCAATAATTTTTTAGTTTTTCAACATTATTACCTTCCTCATCCAGTCATTCTGCGCTATAAAAAATTATGATACTCTCTCCACTTGCCCTTGTTTTTCCGGTTTTAAATTTGTTTTCTGTCTTCACAGAAATCCTGAGGCGATGATGAAGGTGTACGCGTTATATCAAATTTGTTCAAGGCATCTTTCGTAGCTTTCTGTACGTCACACAAGTTCCACTATTTTTTTCTCAACTAGAAATCCAGCTGCTCAAGGAACTTTTTGACAAAAGATTGAAGCACGCAGAATGGTTTCCCATTTGAAGCAAAATTTAGGCTCACTGGAAGATGAAACGTCTGTGATGGGAAAACCTGTGCTGGCTCCCTTGAGAACGTATGTCACTCTGGAATGCCTCAACGTGCGGACCACGACATAACTTTAAAGAAGAGTCGAGGAACTTCCGGGCGAAAGTTTAGAAAACTTCCAACACACGTTGAGTACCACCGCAGGCACCAAAGCGGCGTAAAGAAATCACTTCCATGACCAACTTTTAACAGACAAGTCAAAGTTCAAGTTCTTGTTTGAAATTTTCAAACACCCTTCTTCTTTAGAGGATTTGGCAAACTCAGATAAACCTGCTGAAGAAATGTATACCAGAACTAGAAGCTACATTAAAAGACAAGCCACCAAGGGATTGTTCTACTTCTAGATAAGATACATGAAGCGTAAACAACACAACCACTATGGTCTTCTGAACGAGCAAGTTGCATAATCTACGTCATACATTTCGCTTTGAGAAGGTAACTTGGACTCATACCTCTCGCCAGCTGATGGGGGAAGTTGAGGGCACACTTTTCAATAATAAATGGCTTCCAACATGCTAAAAAGAAGATTCAAGGCAAGAAGAGCACGCAAAAACTATTCAGCGTCTTTTACACGACTGGTCTACTGCTGTATAAGATATATCTGGTCTAACCCACTACCTTGGTTTTCTGGATAAACTCTAGTAGTCTTTTCTAAAACATTCGACTCTTGACATGAAATATTTGGGCTTCTTACTCATCAGCTGATGAGCAGCACATTTGATTTTGACAAACGAGTTTGATTGACATTCGAAACAGTCCTAGCTTTCTGCTTTGGTTTCCTTTCGAGTATGCATTGGAAGTTTAACTTGTAGCCCTTTCTAGTCAGGATCAATTGAGATGTACAAAAGGAGTTCTTTGAAGTATAGGTGAGACTGCCAGACGAGGAATCTTGCTTTCCGTGGGTGCCCATTTCAATCTGTTCTCTGAAGTATCGTTTTCGTTGTCAATTGCAAAGGCAGGCGTTCTCATGTCCTCAATGGATGCCAAACTTGGCACTACTACAGCTCGTTTCTTAGGTGTTGTACTGTTATGGTCATCGACCTGTTCATGGAAACACCAGTACCCAACTTAGAAATTTTGCAACGATTTATCCAGATCTTTACCTTTTCAGTCTTTCTCAATCAAGAATTTGCGACTAACTTAATACAAAACGCAGGACCTCAAATGGATGACAATACATTTGCAATATCTAAATTAAGCTTCGGGGAATCAAACTGCATCACAATGATGAGAATACTCCTATGATGGAGAAATAAAGGAGTGTGAAGAAAGAGAGCCCACCAAATAATCTTTTACTAGGCATTTTTCTGCCTGGCTTCGGATATTTGATATACTTCCACCATGCTTCTCCTGTGTCATTTTAAGCTGATCCAAGCACAAGGTTGTCATAGTGTCCACTTTCTTCTTATTTTGACGGTCAACCATCAGTGAATCTGCCAAGTCAAGTAAAGTTTGAGAAGAGTGCGTACTCTAATAAGGAAACAGAGACCGAAGTCAATGTTAGTGAAATTTTAATTACCTTTAATAGCTGCGAGCATGTCACGAGCTTTAGCATCAAAATCTGCATCTAAAAAGGAAGATGCACACAAAAATTCTTCGTGCGCAAAATGGTTTGAATATATATTTGCCCTGTTGAAGCAATGATTTAAAACAAAAATGGTGTAAGAGGCCAGAGATGATAGGAAGCAGAATAATTCCGATAAAGCAAGGAACGAGGAAACTTACATCACAGTAGATCCCATCTCTTCAATACCAATCTCATTAACACTGTTTATGGCTGACTGGGCATTTTCCCACTGTTGCCCAGAGTAGTCCACTCTCTTTGAGCTACATATCACAAAAAGATACAACCATATGTTAGCAACACAGAATAAGATTATCAAGAATCAGAATAAGGATGCTTCAAGTCAAAAAGCGAACCACATGATTACTTCTTGGGTTAGTATTCCTCAACCATACCACGAAAAAAAAAAAAAAACACGCGCACACACACACACACACACACAATACAAAAGAAGATTAAAGGGAACGAATCTGATTGTGTGTAACCAGGGTTTGTCCATTTGATACCTGAATTAAATCACCACTCTTAACTATTTCATAATGGATGTGATCATAAAATCTTCCACCATCAATTCTAAAGATTCCTAGGTTGATTGTGCTATCTCACTATGAATATGTTGAGGACCTTTCTCCGGATCCAACAACAAGCCACCAATCTACATAATCATGATATCTAAATTAAGAATCTAAGGTTTATGAGATTTGAGGGTTTGGTTCAAGTAGGGATTTAATCTAAACAAATCAATGAGATTTACCTAGATTAAGGTTTGAAATTGAAGTAGAACGATAATCAAATATCAAGATAAAGAAAAGATGGTTGAATCAACTCTATTCAATAGATTGCAAGAGTACAGTTCGAAAATACAAAGAAAGATAAAATGATAGATTAGATTAAATTCTATTCAATGAATTGCAAGGATAAGATCTTCTAACTTGGATTCAATGAATTGCACCAAGCTAACCCAAGTTTGCCAAGAGTTATGAATCTTAGAAAACTAAAAGTTCAAGAGTCCCCAAGGCCAAAACAAGCCATCACCAATAATTAAATTTAACCTAGAGAAACCCTAATACTTAATTGACCGCTAAGCCTTTATTTACCCCTGTTCCAAATTATAAAACTATCATTAAATTAAATATTCACAAAATGTCATTAATGATTTCACGTGCTCCTCATATGTCCCATCCCTTTTTCAATAAGTCTTATGTTTCTCCTTCTAGGGCCTTCATTAGAATATTTTCAACTTATTTTTCTACAATTTTTACTTTTTTCACAAACTATAGATTCTATTTCCATTTCAGGTCTAATAATTTTTATTGAAATCAAAGCAAAAGTTGATCCATTTTTTGGAATAAGAAATAAGACCTTTAATTGTTCTATACCAACATCAATATCCATGGCTTGAAATTGTAATTTTCACTCGCTGATAATATAATATAGTATAGGGACATCACTCAACCAACCTAAAAGCTGAAGCTTATAGGTTTAGGCACAACTATGTTATATTAACAACCATACTAATGACTCTTTAATTTGGGATAGCATTTTTATCCTCTTACTCTCACACGTATATATTCAACAATCTTCCCCTCAGGCGTGAATCTATCCACACATTAGCCTCTCAATCCTACCTAACCCTTTTTCTTTACCTTAGACCTCTTTCTCCTAGAATCTACCTTATTTCATGCAATTTCACAACTTCACTTTCTCTTTCGACCCCCCTTGAATGGTAGCCCGATCCAATAGGCTACTTTTCTCTTGGGTCTCCTTAGTAGGCTCATAATATATTTAGAGACACCACTTAACCTAAAAGATTATCATCCTAGCATCTTCTCTAGTTGTGTTGTGCAATAACGTTACAAACAACTTTAGACCAAAAATCAAACCAAAGTCTCTCTTAATATTTTACGTGGCCAATCTCCCCCTCCAGCCCATTGAGGAAGGACGTTCTTCTCTAACATTCCAGTTAGAATTCATGCTGGCCAGTCTGGCACAAAGCTCAAGCTTCTCTTTGGCCAAAACCTTTGTTATCATGTTAATTAGATTCTTCTCAGTACGAATATTTTCCAACAGTATCTGCCACTACCTGTCGTAGCCAATGATATCTTACATCAATATGTTTTCTCCATGAATGGTAAGTTTCTTGCTCAAGTCTAATGTACTCTGACGCTCCTACCATACCTTTTTTGCTCACAACTTGCTTCTCCTTTCAATCCCCCTCGAATGGAAGCTCGAGATCCAAAAGGCCACTTCTTTTTTGAGCCTCCCTAGGATCCATCCCATGCTTCGCCCTGCACACCTTGCTCCCTTTCTCTAAAATATCTTTTTCCGATCTTACAAGCCGTCTCTGGATCACACAATTGGCTTTAATACAATTTGTTGAGGAGATAAACACTTGAGGAGTCTCATAGTGAGCTAGTAATATCGCACATAAGGACACCTCTCACCCTAAAAGCAAGCCTAGTTTGGGCCTAACTATGCGATGTTAACCACCTTTGTTATCATGTCAGTTAGATTCTTCTCGGTATGAATCTTTTCGAATAGTATCTGTCACTACTTGTCGTAGCCAATGATATCTCACATCAATGTGTTTTCTCCATGAATGGTAAGTTTCTTGCTCAAGTCTAATGTACTCTGATGCTCCTACCAGACCTTTTTTTTTCTTAAGGCCCCTCTCATAGGTTCTACTTTATGTGACTGCACAACTTACTTGCTTCTCTTTTCAATCCCTCTCAAATGGAAGCTTGAGATCCAAAAGGCCACTTCTTTTTTGAGCCTCCCTAAGATCCATCCCGTGCTTCGCCCTGCACACCTTGCTCCCTCTCTCTAAAGTGTCTTTTCCCGATCCTACAAGCTGTCTTTGGATCACATAGTTGGCTTTAATACAATTTGTTGAGGAGATAAACACCTAGGGAGTCTCTTAGTGAGCTAGTAATATCACACATAAGGACACCACTCCCCAGGTGTCCTTAATGTGGGACAACATATCTTCTCACACGCGTATATTCAACAATCTCCCCCTCATATATGAATCACCACATTAATCAACTCCCCTTTCAGCGGAAAGTCTTTTTTTATTGCTTGTTTTCCAGATCTTCTTTGTGTACCATACCACACAGCACACTCCCCCTTGAATAGAAGCCTCTTTATCGCCTTGGTAAGCTATTGCCTCACCAACTAGCTAATCAGACGCGAGCCCCTCCTCCTCAGGCGGATTCCTCCTTTTGCTCCTCAGCCTACGGGGTATTAGCGGCCATTTCCCACTATTGTTCCCCTCCCAAGGGCATGTTCTTACGCGTTACTCACCCGTCCGCCACAAGAAACACCACTTCCCATCCGACTTGCATATGTTAAGCATGCTGCCAGCGTTCATCTTAAGCCAGGATCAAACTCTCCATGAGATTCATAGTTGAATTACTTATAGCTTCCTTGTTCGTAAACAAAGCAGATTCGGAATTGTCTTTCATTCCAAGGCATAATTTGTATCCACACGCTTCAGATTCGCTTGGAGTTTGCTCCTAGAAATATAGTCATCCATCCCCCCTCACGTCAATCCCACAAGCCTCTTATCGATTCTCATTCGATCACGGTGGGAGGGCAAGTCAAAATAGAAAAACTTACATTGGGTTTAGCGATAATTAGGCTCAAACTGTACTGGGTCCTTTCTTCTCTTAAGGCCCCTCCCTAAGATCCACCTTGTGCAACTGAACAACTTGCTTCTCTTTTCGATCCCCCTTGAATTGAAGCCTAAGATCCAATGGAACACTTTTTCTCTTAGGCCTCACTAAGATCTATCCTGTGCTTCCTCCTTTCTGAGGGCCTCCCTAAAAGCCAATCGTCCTGCACACCTTGTTCCCTCCTCTCTCTGAAGTGTTTTTTGCCAATCTTACAAGCCGTCTCTAGATCACACAATTGGCTCTTATACCATTTGTGGGGAGATAAATACTTAGGGAGTCTCCTAGTGAGCATGTAATTGCAAGATCTTCATATTTTTGTTAATTTCTTTCTTGAAGGTCTTTATCAATTGTAGTCTTATTTTCCTTATCCAAACATAGCCTTAAAATTTGTTAATTTTGAACTTAGGCCATAAAAATAAAAGCTTACCACTCAGAAAGGCAATCTTCCATGATAGTCGTTGCCTCGGTTGTTGAGAATAGGTCTTCCAAGAAACGGCTTCCTAACTTTTCTACATGTTCTTTCAACTTCTTCTTAGCAACAGTTGAAACTTTCTGCATCTGGGACATCTCTTGCTTAAGTTTCATGCTTTCTTGGATACTTAAGTGTTGAATGTTCCTAGATGCCTCTGAGACCTGATATAGATAGCACATTAAGTTGTCAAGTGTATAAAACTTACAAAGCATTTGATGTTTCAGTAACATTTAAAAAGCAAAACGTTTAACACACCCTAGCAGTTCTCTTAGTTGTCAAACTTTCTAATATTGCTGCAATTTTCTCCAAAGCCTGTTTTTCTTCTCTAGCAGCCTCGTCCTGTTTCATAGCAATAGGACTACATCAGCATTCACTAGGTCAGAGTTATACATGGGGCACAACTCTAAACTTTACTTACCTTAAACGTCTTCTCAACTTCCATTAATTGGTGGGATCTCTCAATTTGGCTTTCTTCAAGAATTCTCATGACTTCAGAAGCACGATTGTGAAGGTTATTAAAGAAGCTCATGGTTGCCTTTGAAATTAGTTCTGCTGAAACCATAGTGCGTTGCAAACCCTATGATCCACGAAGTTTAACTATTCTCAATTCAAACTATAATGTTAAATATCAACATGAAGAAAATGAAATGAGGTTCATGAAGAAAATGAAATGAGGTTCATGAAGAAAATGAAAGTTTATAATCTACCTGCTCTTGCTGTTGAGCGAAGAAAGCCAACAATTGCTTTTGTTCCTCAAGAGAATTTTGGATGTTGTAATTAACCTCTCGGCCCTCCGAAACCAGAGTGGCAAGTAACTATAAAAAAACATAGTCTCTGTAATTAACTACTAATACATGAATCATAGAAGCGCAATAGGAAGAATAAAAGCTTCAAAAAAAAATTTCCTTTTTGATTTCATACATTCTCAACTGTCATTGCTTGTAATGAGATTGTAGAATTTATCTGCTGCAGGTCTGAGGAAGCTTTCCTTTGCAATGTATTGGCAAGCTCCTTCAAGGTTTCTACTCCTAAAGTATAAGTATTTGTCATTTTCCAAATCTTTGATTCCAGAGCTTGAATTGCCTAGCATAGCGATAGAAACAATGAATCCGAGAACCAGTATGAATAATAAGCATAAAGATGCCAATATTTTATTTCCTTACATCACATTTACTAGCAAGATATGAGCTGGCATGTTCTTCCATGCATCTTAAATGCTGCTGTTGTTGAGAAACAGACCCCAGGATAGTCCTATGCAAATCTTTTAAGCATTGATCAAGTTGAGAACCAAATGTCAAAACCATGCTCTGGTTTTGTGCTTCCATCTTTTCTTTCTGATCTGTAAAGTAATGGCATAAACATGAAGGCATAAGAGTAAGGCAATAACTGCTGAAGATGGAGTATAGAAGGCACATAAAAGGGTTATTTAACATTTTTTTTATGTTTCTATGTTCCACTTCTCCTGCTATTATAAAAGGTGAAACAGAAAAAGGGAGAATTTGGAACAATGCTATTCCGACATCACATCTGCATAGATTTCCAATGGCTGTGGAAGGCGTAGTTCTGTTTCTGTTGAGCAAGGGATACACACCCACGTTGACTTATCGTCTCCAATGTAAAATTTCTGAAAACTCAAACCCTTTGGACTTAAAAGTAGTAGGGAAAAAAGTACTTTTGAACACAATAGATTGGCAAGCTGTAGACACTCATCATACCTAATTTGGTAAATAGCGAAGCTATATCCTCTGATGCACTCTGCAAATTGGTGCGCAACTCCTTTGCACGTTCAATTAAAGAATTTTCTGTTCATGCACATACACATAATAATTTTGTAGATTGAACAATATACAACATGAAGCCCAAAAATTCGCAAGTGATTTTTCAGTTCTCTTACCTGAGCATAGCAGTTTGGAAATAATCAACTCCTTTTCCTTCAGTGTCGAGATGGCTAACCTGTAACTTTCTTGAAGATCAATCAATGCCTTGTTACTTTTCTCCAGATTTATCTGAAATAAGATAGTTCCACCTAGTAAATCAGATAAATGCACTGAGGAACTAAGCAAAGAAGAGAAAAAAAAAAATTATACCTTGCAATCCTTGAGCTCACTTTCCAAATCCTTTTTCTGTTCTTCCTCGCTTAAATAGAGCTCACGAAACCTATCCACTTGCTGCAGTAAAGAGAAGTCCATGAACGAATCTAGCAGTAGATCATAAGAGAACATTAAAATCAACAAAGAGCAAGCAAATCATACCTTCTCGCTGAGGTTGAGATCATTCTCCAATTGCTCTATCTTCTCATTCTTCACCTGCAGGGTTTCAAACAAACCAAACGGCATAGGGCTAAAGAAAATGGTTGCCAATACAGGCTTCAAGTCTCATTGGATTTTGAAAGTAGGCAGTGGTCTAGTTCGATATTGGGCTATTCAAGTGATACTTAGTACTTTATTCGCAGCTAATTGAGGTTTGCTTGACCAAGCTGAGTTATATCATCTGAAATAATTATTAAATAATATAATATTACATAAAACATAATCAGTTGAAAATCCCAGTTTTCAGAGAATTGAGGTTGGAATTTTAACCAGACATTTTTTTCAATTAAAGATGTAGAGAAACTGAATGTCCACCTTCTTTTCCGCCTCTTCCCTGGCAAATCTTTCATGCGGAATATAAACACCATTCTTTTCCCTTGCTGCTCGAACATCTGCATTGATATTCAAAAGTATGACTATGAGTTTGATCTTTTGTTGCACAAAACAATCGTAAGAAGTAGTGATAATCAGACCTTGTTTCATTTTCTCAATTTCCAAATACAAATCCTTGAGCAACACAGCTTTGGACATTTTCTGGTTGGCCTGAAAAGATAGGCTTCATCATTAGTACCAAAAAATTAAAAAATGAATATAGAAGATACTCTAAATTAAATAATAGGTAAAAGAAGTAGCAACAAACCTCAGGTTTGTTTTTTATGTGCTTGGCGCGAAAGGCATAATCTAGTGTGCTTAGAGTTTCTTCCAAAGAATGAGCAGAGGGAGAAATTGTAGCAATGATGCAAGTTTTCGTTTTCCCCCCTAAAGATTCCCTTAACAGCCTCGTGAGTTTGCTATCCCTGAATAAAATGTCGTCACACTTGGCAGATGCTTTGAAAAGGATTATGAGGATCACAAGCCATAAAGAGAAGAGATAAGATACTGAGATTAACCTGTACGGTATATGAGAAGAATGTTCCACAAGTGCATTTATAACGCGGCCTAGGGTGAGTAAGCTTTTGTTTATCTCCCCTGCTTCTCTTGCTCGACCCTGCAATTAGATATACTATCAAAATGTCATTCTTCTGTAGATATAGCCATAATTTTCACTTATGAATATCTGCCATGTTTTAACTAATCTTCTGAAAGTTCCTGAAGAGTTCCCTCTGCCAACAACTTGTTCTAATTGAAAGACAAGGGAAAGGATTCATTAGGTATCCTGAGTTCATTCTGATTCTGGCCAAAAATTCAGTAAAATTGTAAAGGATCCAAACTATCAGCATCAGAGATCACAAGTATTGGAGTTCACAGCCAAGTAAAGTATTATCATACCTCTCGTGCACCTGAGCGTGATATATTCTCTGATCCTGCCAAATCAACAAGATTAAGCTTGCCACATTTAATTAGTTCCTCATCGCCAACTGCTGCTTCTTTTACATGGACAGTAATGGTAAAGATTGAATGAGACCGGCTGAAACAAACAAACGAAATTGGTAACTCATGGTTTCCTATATATACATATCATCCTTAGCAATGACATAATTAAAAACCATAACCAAAATGAGGAAAAAAATTCACCTGCTGTGCTTGTTTAACAAGGTATCTGCTGTACGTCTTTTGGCTGCCCCTTGTTCCAAGAGAGTATAAATTTCGTTTACACTGTACACAGCTTCTTCTTCAAGGCCTCTTACAACCACACAACCCTTTCCATCCTCCATCAAGGAAATAGGCTTCTTCTGTCTATCTTCAGTTGATTTTGCATTCTCTTCTGGAGCCAGTAAATCAGTAATTTCTTCATTGTACAGCTCCAAAAATGTGACTTTCACGCTATAATCAGCATTTTGTGCCTCCAGCATATCAAAAATTTGACGAACTGCACGTGGAATAACTCCAGCCTCAGCAGGCAAATCTGCACCCTGTAGATCACAGCACAAAACATGGCTATGGTATTGTGCTAACATTTGCAAAAATAAGGATATTGTTAGATGATCCATATATACCTTGTTTCGCAGTCCACCTTCCATTGTGTATGTTTTGCCAGTGCCTGTCTGCCCATATGCAAAGACCGTGCAGTTGAATCCCTCAAGAACTTCAGTAACAATCGGTGCAATTGCTTGATCATAGATAGATCTTTGCTGTGCTTTGGGACCAAAAACCTAGGATATATTGCAAATTGGAGAGGAAGCTTATAACTACCAAATACAAATCCGTGGAGAAAAAAATATCATCATAAAGTTTACTAGAGGTACAACCATACCTTGTCAAAGGTGAAAACTCTATCTATTTGCTTGTTAGCTAGACTCTGCAAAACAGTGACTTCTCTTTTCTGTTCATTGCATGATATCACCTTTGGCACGTTTGACCATTGCTCATCAGCAGTTAATGGCCTGACATTAGAATCAAATTAAATAGTTCTAGATTAACTAGCCAAGTTGTTTTTTTTTTTTTTTAACAAAAATGTAGATGAGAAAAAGGTCAGATAACCAATCTAAGGATATGAGTTAGTGATATTTTATTGTGTTTTCTTTCTATATATGATCTAGTCCTCAAACATATCACATACATGAATTTCAGCAGAATCCTGCACCTACAGAACTTCAGCGGAACAGTGAATGCAAACATAAACTATTATGAAGACTCAAAAGATGTTTTATTGCATGACATGTGAGAGCTTCCACTTCTAGGATTTCCAAGCGCAAAATTGTCCTAGTTCATTGCAAAATTCACCGAGTGCAAACTTGACCTAGGACTCGTCAATATTCAAAACCCAACTTTCAATCCCCATTTTATTTCTCCTGCAATATAGTTACCACAGAAAAATTTACACCTAAAGTTTCTCAACCATGCATTTATATATGTTGTGTGTGCGCGTACTCACAAATACAAATGTACCAGATAATCATGCTTGAGACCAAGATCAAGGTTCTACAATTCAAATCATCCCCCTCCATATATGTTTCCAACCCACCATTAGCATTGTTAATTCCTTCAATACTATTTTCCAGAAGGCAGCACAAGCAAACTAATGATTATCATTTAGACATCCCCAGATTGGTATTGGACCTAACCTTCAGAACTCGACCCTGCCAAATAAAATCAAACAGAGAGCCAGAAAGAGCGAAACAATCACCTGCATCTTAGCAGAACTTGCACATTGCTCTCTTTATCCCTATCCTGACGGTTGGAGTTCCAGTCTATCACTCTCGGCTCCATTCGCCGCCGTTCTGGGCGAGGCGTGAGAAAGGGATGTGGAGATGGGGTTATCCCCAATCCCACTTTCTTAGACTGATCAGGAGTGAGTAACATCTTCTCGACTAATTCGGATGCAAGTGATCAGAACCACAAAATACCCCGAATAAGCGTCTTACCAGAACCATAAAAAAACACAGAAGATTTTTATTTCTCAAATTGCAAGAGTTTCATTCCGACCACGGAGATGCAAAAAAGATATTTTAGGGATAAACGTCAACCCAATAAGAATTACCGACTAGTGACACCGATTTGAAAAAAGAAAAACCCAATAAAGGAAAAAAGGAGAAGTCGCACTAGCAACTGAAGCCAAGACAACTGCTTCGCCTAGTTCAGATGAGATATCTTCCATTTTCTTCCCTTTTTCATAAAAAACAAGACTTCATTTTTTTAAAACTTCTTTTAGTTTCTCCGCAATCTAACAGAAACTGATTCCACGACAGATCTGTGCTACTCAAAGAAACTTCACTTACACAGTGTTTGTCTGAGAATAGATGATTTTGATCAAAACCAAAGATGGACCGGAGAATCTGATGAAAGAGCGCAATGAAAAGAGCTTTCAGTTTCTGCTTTTCTTTCTTGCCTTTCAGAGCTCGGGAAATTTTCTGTCTTTTGCTAATTCGGTGTGTGTTTTTCAAAAAACCAGACACGAAAGTGTGTTTCGAATCTCGAACGGCTACTTGGGTATTTGTAGGGGAAAACAGGCCAAGGAGACGCGAGGCGATTCTTGTCCTTTTTGAAAAAGTGGGGGCCCATTGAAGGAAATTTCAAATGGGGGCGCGGACCCTGGGTTGCAAATTGCAATCCCCTGCTTTAAAGGGAAAAAGGTCCAACTTCTGTGTTGATAGGAGAGATACATAGTAACGTCTCAGTAATCCACATTCAAGTGCGGCCGCATTTCAACTAAGCTCCTTTTAAGATCTTAAATACTGAGAGAAGATCTCAAGCTAATAATTAAGATTTAGACTTTAGTCGTTTGCTCTTTTTAAGATTTAGGTTTAAAATTTTATAAGTATTATCAATTCTTTAGAACTAATCTCAAGGCCTTTAGCCTAATAATTATTAAATTTGTATAGAACCAGACAGTACATATTTGACACTAATAGAGATGCGCATAAATTGACCTGAATATCCAATTTAAAAAACAAAACAAAAAATGTCGTAACTTTTGTCTGTCGTACTTTCAGTCTGGTCAGCTCGTTTTTCAGTTAATCCAGATTTATTTGAGCAAGATGCACCCTGCTAAACAAATCGAAACACTTGAACATGTAAGGACAGTACCAGTTCCACACTTATTTTCTTTTGAAGACGAAGAAATGGTTCAATGAATGAACTTTCAAAGAAATGGAAAATGGAAATAACAACAATAGCCACTCACAAGATGAGGAAGAAACTTTTACCCCAAGATGCATTATTGACAGAAATTTCTTCATGGACGATTTTGCTCAGTCAATAAATCAAGAAAACAAGCCCAAAAAAGTGAAAATTGATCACCATAAAGGGAAGTATTTTGTATAATAATTAGAAGAAAAAAAGAGATAAGGTAAAAGGACTTAAGAGAATAAACAGCTGCTTTATCCGCGTAAGAAAAGTAGGGGCCCTCCAAAAGTTTTCTTGATTGAATCATTACAAAGAAGTGCGCATCCGAGATGCGCGGATGTGTTGAAGGGAAAAAGTTATCCTGAGCATTACTACCTGCGCTCCACTCTGCAGGTCATCTATTAAGCTTAAGACCAAGGGGTACGTGGGACATAATAAAGCTAGCAAATGTCCCTGTAAGCTCAAAGTTCAGGAACTTCTGCCATCGGAGCAATACGTCAAGGTCAGCGAGCGCTCAACCTTGGGAGATTCAACGTTCATAATATAGCAATAAAAACACTGCAAAATATTTCAACCAGCAGGGATACTCTTTAAATGTAGAACATCCGTTTACATACTCCCTAGTTTTGAAAAAACATTTTAACAAAGATGATATCATAGTTGGACAGATCCATAAAATACAACTTCAGCTGGGCCTGTCATGTACACATGATTATCTTCTTCCCTCCACTCAATCTGCAATGGCCCTCCAGGTAGATCAACCGTGCAGTTCTATGTTAAAGAGATGGAAAAATATCAATTAGAGGCGAACTGTTAGGAAGAACAGGCAAACGCAAAGACAATGGGGGTCATTTGGAAACTAAGACAAAATATACAGTTCCCTTTCAGTTTTGCCATATGAAACCAGACACACACATTATGTACGAAAGTCTGACAATTTATAATAAAGGTTTCCAATAAGACGTAAAGCATAGAACCAGCATAGGACACAAACCTTTTAACAAAACAATAATAGATGATTATCAACATAAATGCTGCTGCCCAAGCATAGGGGACATGCAACAAGTTCATTTTATAATTATTGTTTATAGGTACCAGGAATGCAATTCAAATGTGTGCATATGTGTGTGCCAAATGCTACACTTACCCTTCCAGCACGACCTTCAAGAACTGCTGCAACAACGGTTGCACAAGCTCCAGTTCCACAGGCCAGTGTCGCTCCTAAAATTAACAGTGCTTGTGTTCAGCTTTTCAATCAAAGAACCATGGAAGGGCATGATGAAGTGCATGAGTGCATTCAATATCCCAACAGCTCGCAATAAGAACTAACCTGCCCCACGCTCCCAGACACGCATCTTCAGGTGTGATCGAGAGAGAACTTGCACAAATTCTGCATGTGAAATCAAATGGAAGTCAAATTTACAAATCACATGTTGAAACAATTGAAGACTGCACATAATAATTAAGAAGAAACCAGTGGAAATTTTGATTAAAAGCAGATATACCAATTTCATATGAATGACCTTTATGTGGTCAGTGTAACGTCTGCTTACCAGCCAAAAGCCAGTAGGAGAGTAGAAGCACAACAATTAGCATATATATTACTTCTTCTCATTTCAAACCCAAGGAAATAATTCTGATTTCCTTTTTGACTTCAGACTTCTCAGAGGCATTACTATTTCTCCAAATCCACTATATCCAGAATTACACAATCTTTTCTATACAAATATTGTGTATAGAATTATTTTCTGTCACTTCTTCATGAGTCGGAATATAATCTGTATATTAGAAGGCTCCATACGTTGAAGCTTCCAATGAGACTCTAGAAAAATATGCTAAAAATAGCAGGTCTGCTTGAGTTTCCTTTGAAAGCTTATTTAGGTTTAAAAAGCATAATGAAAAGTAACATTCTTCCTCAATGCAGAAGCAGTATAATATGGCTCATAACTGCTAAGAAGTTCAGATAACTCTCCACGGACCAATGGCCTAATATAGCTCATAACTGCTAAGAAGTTGAGATAACACTCCACTCCATGTAACGATGACATAAAGGAAAATTGGCCCAGAAAGTTGAAAAGAAGATGCATGGGGAAAGGCCACAGGCCCCCTGGTGACCCTATGCCAACATGCATTTTCTTTTTGTTTTGAACTTGGAGGGAGAAAAAGGGCAAGGAGGCAAATAAACCCAACCCTCTAAAAGGATTCACAAATTCTAACCTGTGTTAGTCCGTGCTGGGAACACTGCATGATTCTCAAACTTTGGACCGATATCGGCTAACTTTAATTCATCAACCTGGAAATCCTGTTTGATCAAATGCATAAAGCAAAACATTTAATATTAGCAGTTGTAAGGATGACGTAAAATGCAATATCACAACAAAGGATTAATAGATTGAATAACCTATGTACCACAGTCAAATGTTCCTAATTGCTTAGAAATATTTCCAGCTCATCGAAAAGAATATAAAAACTAAAAGGTCATATGCCGACCCAATGTTGTAAAAGTTACATATTTAATACTAGAGATGCATTGAGATTTGCATATGACCTCGTTCAAATCCTATCCCACTAACTATCCACAAATATCTCATCAAACAAACAATATTATCCATATTTCAAGATCTGTCCCTGAACTCTTTTTCTTTTGGTGTTTCTATTTGTTTACTTTTTATTCTCTTTTTTTTTTTTTTTTTTTTTGGGGGGGGGGGGGGGGGGGGGTGGCAATAAGATCATTAACATTAGATAGGATTAGCAGAAAAAAGGTCCAAAGGAGCACAAATTTCAAAGTAAAGACAGGATCGAGCTCCTACATGAACATGAATGACAAATCAGAACTTATCCTCTTGGTTGTGTGCAATACATACCTGGCCATCTTTTGTGCCAAAAATAACACAGTGAGGATTTCCCATACTAACACATGTCACATTCCAGGTTACTCCATCTACATCTAGCTCTGCCTTGACAACAGATTGATCCTTATTTTCAGATAATCTTGTAGGTACATTAGATGCTTTAAGTATAGGTTCCCCCATATCAACTCTAACCTGTAATCATAGATGTTGGAAGAGTTAAAAATAAGCACCAAAACCATAAATATGGTCGTAGAACACTATGGGTATCTAAGCAGGTCAGCGCTGGAGTAAATTTTGTATGGTTCTGACTAGAATATATGCTTTGGAAGCATCATATGCCTAATCACTAGGAAGCACCTCCCAGGATCAGAGATCAGGCAAATTCTTATTGTCCAGAATGATGTACCTTCCCATCATCTTGAATTTCTGGAACAATTAGACCAGCACCTGTGTGTATAGTGAAACTGCACGAATATTAAGAAAGGGTTACCATCACTCTAAATCAAAAAGCTGTTCAATAACGGAAACACTGCAGAAGATTAGGCACATTGATAAGCTGATTGCGCACACACTTGACAAAAAAAAAATAACCTGTGTTTCCCTTGCAAGTTCTCCAGTTCGGCAATGAATCTGGCAAGGCATCTGACTCCATTACCACACATCTATAAAAATAAAGACATCCATCAAAAACTTCACCAAACACATAGCAATAAGAGCAAATAGCTCAGTCAAGGCTCGATTTCAGTTGCCAGGCGCCAGCGTAGCATTACAACGAAGCAAAAGATCAATATAATGTTGAATATAACACATTCACAAAGCACAGCAATTCCAGTGTTTCGTATTCAAACTCACTAGCATATCAAATATTGTAAGCAAGATTGCGGTGTTGGGGACAATGAGAACTACCTCTGGCTCGCTACCATCAGAATTGAAAATCCGCATAGCGTAATCAGTGCCATTGATGCCCGGCATCGCGAATATCACCCCATCAGCACCAATCCCAAAGTTCCGATCGCACAGCATCACTGCCTGTTCCGGAGTAATCCGAGGCTCAGAAGAATCCCTATTATCCACCTATTAGAATTGAGTTAAGCAATAGTCAACACCATTTAAAAGATGAAAAAAAAAATCGCTTGACAAGGAAAAGATTACAACTTTTATCCTGTTCGCTATGCTGTTTGAAATTTTTACAGCAATTTTTTTATGTCAGCCAAGGAACAAATGTATACTCACTAAAATTAATAAGTTTGATAACTGAAACGTTACCAGGATGAAGTCGTTGCCGAGGCCATGGTACTTGACGAAATGAAGGAACCCACTCTCTCGTCGGTCCAGAAACGACGTCGGAGGCGAGGCTTTCTCGGGAGCTAGGGCGCTCATGGACGAAGTCGCTGAAATGCGAAAACTAGGGCATACGCGAGCGCTAGTTCTCCTGAGGAAATTCAACTGACTAATAAAGGAAGAACAAGAAGATCGAGTTGGATCGATGAGGGCAAGCGAGCGGCAAGTAGGGGATGTCAGAGGCAGAGAAATGGCTGCTGCTATAGCCATGGCTTGACGAGTTAGAGCTTGAAATTTCTCTCCCCACTACCTAGCTGAAGCGACGCCGGCAGATTAGTGCCCAAGCATAACAGTGCGGTTATATTGGATTAGCAGTTCGGGGAAAAGTGCGCGCGCGCGTGTGTTTTTTTATTTGTAAACGCATTCCTATCGAATTCTCTATTTTAAAATTAATTTAATAAAAAAATTAAAAAATATTATGTAACAATTTATCTATTATAATAAATTTTAATATGTGAACAGTAATTTTTATTTTTAGAAAATTATTATTCACTTCGCTATCTTAAAATATTGATATATAATTTTTTTTTTCTTTTTCTTCTCTCACTCTCCTCTCTTTTCTTTTCTTTTTTTTTTTTCTTTCTTCTCCAGATCTCACGTTCTCCCTCTCTTTTATTTTATTTTTTTCTTTTTCTTTTCTTCCTCTCATACCCTTAAAAACAAATATTTAAAAATATAAGAGAAAGAAATAAAGAAATTTTGAAAATAATATTTAAATAGAATAGTAAAAAATAGATAGTTAAAATAGAGAAACTGCTGGGAGTGTTTTTAAAAAGTTGATTGTTAAAATAGAGAAGTGTGCTTTTCGATTAAAGTAGAGAGCCAAATTTGAAGAAGCGGTTAAGAATGCTCTAAGGGGGTAAAACTTTGTCCTCTCTAATTTTAGAGGTCTTTAACACTTTAGGTTCTAATTTATTATTTTTATCACATTGTACTTACTAACTATTCACTTTGCACCATTGTCGGAATTTATTTTTTGTTCTCGAAAATTACAATTTTACCCTTATATAATAGTCACGACAAAAAAAAAGGGGACAAAATTGTAATTTTGAACATAAAAAAATCATTTCCGTCTAAATTAACCAAAAATTTTAAAAGAGGGTGCAAAGTGTGTAAAATCAATAGTTGGTGGGAGAAATGTGACAAAAATAATAGATTGAAGTGCAAAGTGTTCCATAGTTGGAGAGTGTAAAGTACCCTTATATAATATATATATATATATATATATATATATATAGGATAGAGGCCTAGAAATTTCATGTCTTGTATGATACAATTTGGAGAGAGAGACATAATAAGTGGACTCCATTATAAGACTCTTGACGTTCAAAACTTTACATCGACAAAATTAAATAGTGTAGTGTTTACCTATTGTATCTATTTATCTTTAAATTGCACCATATAATTCGGGTACATAATTGTACAACCTCTAAATCCGAGGGAGAGATTAAGTAGGGATTAATAATCCTTATGGACAGCACTAGAGATTTACAATAAACACTTCTCATTCTAAGAAGAAGCTAAGCCAGATTCTGAGAGTCGAGAATGGTGACGCGGTAATTAGAGCTCATAAGCCCATAAAGTCACAAGTTCGACTTATAACGAACACGCTTGGGTAGAAAGACATCCACAACTCAAGTAAAATTTTATTTATTTACTTCTATAAGCAAATTTGTTTAGAAAAATTATAAAAACAGGTCATTATTTTCTATGCATAAGTAAATTAGCCAATGTATTTCCTGAAAAACAGAAAATAAAATGTGCGTTTTAAACTCTTTTGAAATTAAGTCGTTTTTAGAAGAAGAAAAAAATACATTTTGCAACAACTAATTAGCACACTCTTTTATAATTTATATCCCAAACTATCAATCTAATTCATTGCATCATAATTTACAATTGATTTACACTTTACACTCTATATTAATATATTTCTATAAAAATCAATTAAAGATGTGCCATGTGACACAGGCATAATAATCAAATTGTGACATAAGATGTAAAGTGTAAAATTATCAGTAGTTTGAGTGCAATGTATGATGTTTAATAATTTATGGTACAGATAACAAAAAAACATGATAGTTAGAGAGTGCAAAATATAATTTCTCTTTTTCTTTTTTTCTTTACTTGCTCGACAAAGTGGTAGAGGAATCCTCAACTTGGTACTTTGGATGCATGAACTAATTAATAGTACGTTTTTAATCAATTAATCAATAAAAGGTCTTTTAGATGTTTGTTTAAAAGTCTGAAACATATAATAACTCGATCTCTATTAAATTAAGGTGCGAATTTCTTAGTGCACGATATCGTTTGTTGGGCCGCCTTTTCTCTTTTTTAGGATTGTGTTTCCCATTCTCTTGAGCTCTTTGATAACTACTCTGGATGCATTTGGGTTTTGATCCCTTTGAACACTTTTGTTTATTTTGATTATCATCAATGAAGTATTGCTTATAATAATAAAAAAAGAAAAAAAAAGTAAGAAGATATGTAGAAGCTTGTGATCAGTGATGAACACGAGCTGAGTTTGAGAGATAGGCGAGAGAAAAGAATAAAGAAAGAGTTTGTGAATTCTGTGTATATTCAATGTAATAAGTAATTGCATGAAAGCATTGCAGTACAAAGTTGCAGGGGTAATAATGTAACTGACTAATAACAATAAAGCTAACAAAGAAAAATGATTGACTAGCTCTATTACTCCCCCTCAAGCTGGCATGTGAATGCTATGAGTGCCAAGCTTGGATAGAAGAAACTAAAATTGAGATTTGCCAAGGGCCTTCGTAAAAATGTCAGCAAGTTGATGAGTGAGGCAACATAAAAGGTGGTAATGACACCTTTGGAAATCTGCTCTCTAATAAATGACAATCAATTTCCACATGTTTGGTACAAGCATGGTGATCGAATTAGAGCCAAGGAAAGTGCTGCTTTGCTGTCACAATACACTGAAGCAGAGGAAGAATGAGGAATGCAAAAGTCAGATAAAAGCTACAAGAACCAGACAATTTCGCAACTGAGGGAAGCAAGAGCCCTATATCTGCTTCAGCAGAACTCCTGAAAACAGTATGTTGTTTCTTAGAGCTCCAGGAAACTAACGAATCACCAAGTAGAGACAAAAACCAGAAATTGAATGCCGGCTGTCAAGACAAGCTGCCCAATCAGCATCACAAAAACCTTTCAACTGAGTGGAAGATGAAGAAGGAAAACAATAAACCATGAGCAGGTGTGGACTTGATATATCGAAGAACTCGATAAGCAGCAGCTAAGTGAGATCTACCGGGTTAGCCATAAACTGGGCTAAAGTATGAACGGAATAGGAGAGATCAAGCCTAGTTATAGTGAGATATAACAATCTCCCAACAAGTCGTCGATAAGAGGATGATCATCTAACAAATCAGCATCATCCTTGGAAAGTTTTAATTTGGAGTCCATTGGAAAATCTGCTGGTTTACAACCTAAGTAGCCACTATCCTCCAGCACCTCCAAGGCATACTTTCATTGATTAAGGAAAATTCTAGCAATACTTCGTGCAATTTCAAGGCCTAAAAAATACTTCAATTTGCCTAAATCTTTGATCTTGAATTGAGTATCCAAGTAAGATTTGACTTGAGTGACATAAGACATGTCATTAGAGGCAATTAGAACATAGACTAGAAGGGCAGTAAAAGAACCACCAGAAACTTTAGTAAACAAACTATAATCAGCCTTAGATTGCTGAAAACCAAGAGAAAGCAAAGCCTCTGAAAGTTTATGAAACCATTGGCGGCTTGCTTGCTTCAAACCATACAACGATTTAAGAAGTTTGCAAACTTTGGTCTCCCCCTCTTTGGCAAACCCAGGTGGCAAAACCATATACACTTCCTCATTCAAGTCACCATGCAAAAATGCATTGTTGACATCAAGTTGTTCTAAAATCCAGTTCTGACTAGCAGCCAATGCTAAGAAACAATGAACAGTGGACATCTTAGCTACGAGTGAAAAAGTATCTCCATAATCAACCCCTTCAACTTGAGTAAAACCCTTAGCAACTAAGCGAGCTTTATAACGCTCAATAGACCCATCAGCTTTGTATTTCACACGGTATACCCACTTGCACCCAATAGCTTGTTTTCCAGGAGGTAACTCGGTAACAACCCAAGTTTTATTGTTTTCAAGTGCTGCCATTTCAGCCTTCATGGCCTCTTGCCATTGAGAATGTTGCGCTGCTTGTGTAAATGTCTTAAGTTCGGCATGAATAGAAAGAGCTAAAGTATAAGCCTTGTGAGTAGGAGATAAGTGATCATAAGAAAGATACCTTGACAAATGAATGGGAGAACCAGGAGATGAACGCAAGGAAAAAGAAGGCAGTGTGCTGTCAAGAGAGTGAGCCATTCTGCAATGATAATCCTGGAGGTAAGAAGGAGTATTACGAACTCGATTGGATCTACGAGGAAGAACACAGGCAACTCATGATGTTTTGGACTATTATGGGCAGAGAAAAATTAAGAAGCTGGACAATTCAGGAGAAGAATTAGAAGGGAGTTGGATAGATTCAAGAGGAGAAAAATTAGGTACAAGAGTAGGAACAACAAAGTCTGAATGAGGAGAATTAGATGGAGACAAAACTGTTTTGAAAGGAAAGGAATGTTCATGGAAGATCACATCTCCGAGAAACAAATGTAGATTTAGACTCAATATCTAGGAGTTTATATCCTTTGACACTAAAAGGATAACCCAGAAAAACACACTTGCGAGCCCGAGCTTCAAACTTAGATTTATAAGTTATGGTATTGGTAGCAAAGCAAAGAAGCCAAATACCTTTAGATGAGTATAGGAAGGCTTGGCTTGAAACAACAATTCATAAGGTGATTTGTTGTGAAGTAATGGTGAGGGAGAGCGATTGATCAAATAAGTTGCTGTCATTACACAGTCACCCCAATATTTTAATGGAACATTGGAATGAAAACGAAGTGCTCTTGCAACTTCTAAAAGATGTCTATGTTTTCGTTCCACTACCCCATTTTGTTGGGGAGTGTAGGACAACTAGTTTGATGAATAACTCCTTTGAGAGAATAAAAAGAAGCCATATGGAATTCAGATCCATTATCAGATCTAAGGATTTTAATCTTGGAAGAGAATTGAGTTTCAACCAAGTTAAAGAAGGATTCTAGGAGAGCACGAGTTTCAGATTTGAATTTCATGAGATAGAGCCATGTACATCTTGTATAATCATCTACAATGGTTAAAAAGTAATGATTACCATTAGATGTTGCTATTGCAAAGGGTCCCAAATGTCACAATGTATCATTTCAAAGGGCTGAGAAGTATGAATTGAGCTAAGAGAAAAAGGAATTCGATGTTGTCTTGCTAAAGGACAAACATCACATGGTTTATCATTGGAATGGAATTTGATATCAGGTAAAACAAGCTGCAATTTTGAGATTGGCATATGACCAAGTCGATTATGCCATAAGGCAGCAACATTATTAGTAATTGAAGAAGAACAAGTAGGAACTGAAGGAAACAAAAAACCAGAAGTTGGATTTGCATCAAGCAGATAGAGGCCACCCTTTTGTTCAGCAACTCCAATCGTTTTCCATGCATGTAAGTCCTGTATTAAGCATTTATTTGACAAGAAAATCAATCCAATGTCAGAAGCTGAGGTCAATTTACTGGTGGAAATAAGATTGAAGGCAAAAGATGGCACATAGAGCACATTATGCAGAACTAAATTTGGAGATATGTTGACAGTGCCCATATGAGTAACCGGAGCTGTATGACCAGTAGGAAGACTTACTGTGGCATTTACAGATCTGTCTAAATTGGAAAAGAGGGATAGTGAACATACCATATGGTCAGTAGCACCACTATCAACAATCCAAAAATTAGAATTTTGTGCATGAGAGAATGTCGTAGATGACAAGCAATGAGTTTTACCAGCAACATTGGCAGAGTGTAATGGTTGCGAAACTTCAATGTCCAAGGGAGAAGCTGGTTTAAGTTGAGACTGTAAGAGACAAAGAAGTTGTTGAATCTGGTCTTGAGAACCAATGGGACTTGAGGTTGGACCAGATTGATATGCAGCAGTAACTTGATGTGCAGAAATCTGTGAAGAGTTTCTCAAATCCTGAGCAAGATCTCTTCTTATGTACCCAACCAGGGGGTAACCATGTAACTTCAAAGCATTTCTCACGTGTATGCCCTTCCGATTGCAGTATGTGCAAATTGGGCGATCACGTTGGTGAGAACCAGAGTTATAATGCCTTTGTGAAGCAGCAGCCACCATTATATCAGATGAATTAGCTGCCTTAGATGCTAACATGGCAAGATTTTCTTGATTGAGAACTGATTTCGAGTAAAAGATCGTTGCCTTTCTTCTTGAATGATTAAAGAGTAAATCTCATTTAAAGAAGGAAAAGGCTTCATAAGTAAAATATTGCCACGAACAGGGAGATATATCTCATTCAATCCCATGAGAAAAATCATGGTTAGCATCTTCTCTTCTCTGTCAGAAATTTTTAGAACACCACATGTGCATCTTCCACAAACACCACAACTACATACAGGCAGAGGTGAAAACTTGATGCAACTCATTCCATAATGACTCTAACCGAGTGAAATATTCACTAACAGAAGACTGGTCTTGAGTTATACTGTTAATAGCTTGCTGTAACTCAAAAATTCTAGGTTCATTGCTTTGTTCATAACGTTCTTTAAGCAACTTCCATATCTTCTCAGCAGAATCAATATACATAATTACCTGTGAAATTTCTGGAGAAACTGATGAACAAATCCAGGAGGACACCATCAGATTACAACGATACCATGCACCATAATCAGAATCGGTGGAAGCTGGTCGAGGAATACTACCGTCGAGAAACCCAAACTTGTTCCTAGCCCCAATCGCCATCAACATTGCACGATTCCAGGAGTAATAATTCTTTCCATTGAGAGGTGGAGAAACTAATGGAGTATTAGTAATATCTCCTGAAGTTAATCGTATAAGCACTATTGACAATTGCAGAATTGGGTGAAAGATTTCTGCTAACGACAGGAGGTTCTTCCGAAGACATAGAGTTAATTGAAGCAACAAATCTTCAATTCAAGAGGTGTAGAAGAAACAGAGAATGCGATTCAGCAGGAAACAAGTGTTTTCTCTCTGATACCATGAAGAAATTGGTGTTCGGTGATGAACACAAACTGCGTTTGAGAGAGAGTCGAGATAAAAGAAAACAGAGAGTTTGTGAATTCTTTGTATATTCTATATATGAACAGTAAATCAGTACAGGTGTTGCTTATATACAAGCAGAGCAGTATAACAAATAAATGTAACTAATCTAACTACACGTAGGACAGTTAGAATAGTCAACAAATAAAACTAACAAAGTCTTAGCGTGAATACTAGGTATTAAATTTTGAAGGGGTGCAAAGCTTCGACACAATTAAAACGAAGATGACGTCCAGAGCACAAAGCTGCGACGCAACAAATCTGTGGCAAGGTGGCAAGAAAGGAGTCAGCGGATATATATAGCAATAGGACCCGCTTTGCAGAGGCAATGACACAAGATTCGATGAGAGCCAAGTTAGAACAGATACAAGTGCGGCTCCGGATGAGGTGATTTGACAACCTCAAATCGACTTTCAAACAAGTACATGCGATAAAGAGGCCCATCGAGCCGAATTTAAACAAACAGATGGCACGACTAGAACAAGCATGAAAAACTAGTCGAGATTGGTCTGAGACCCCTCACCGGAGTTGTGTTGGACATGGCAGTCGAGGGTTGTCATAGGTGATGGAAAGTATCCAGAGTGGTGGACAGAATATGAACGGAATATGATTTTACAAAAAAAAAAAGAAAAACCAATATGTATTAATAGGTAATAAGGAGTAGAAAAGAGAAATCAAATAAAAAAACAAAAATAGCAGAACAATCTTAACTCATATTCTTAGCCTTAGCTTGTCCCTTCAAAAAGGAGTAAATATCTAAATTAGACTAAGGGGATGGCAGGGGCTGTCTTCCTTTAATACTTTAAGAACTTTTGTATAGCATACAATACGACTGACTTTCTATTGTCTGCTAAAGAACATAATAGATTGGATTTTTGAGATCCCTCGTTGGCATTTCACGAATAACACGTTTCCAAAAAATCAAAATGTTATACCTTGCTCACATGGACGAAGCCAGGAATTAAATTTTGGAAAGGCAGAGGAATGGGATCCGAGTGTGGCTTTGGATGAGGGTCAGGTTAGAATAAATACAAGTGCAGCTCCGACCGAGGTGATTTGAGAACCTCAAATCGACTTCTAGACAATTACATGCAATAAAGAGGTCCTACCAAGCTAAATTTGAACAAACAGATGGCACAACTGGAATGAGCATGAGAGGTGGTGGAAAGCGCCGTGAGTGCTAGATAGAGTGGCATTGGTGGATGGTGGTGTACCGTATCTGCCGGGCAAACAAGATGATGACGAGTGGTGCCAGGGAGTGGCAGGAAGTTGGTAGGGATTGAGAAAGCACTGGGGAGTGGCTGGATGTCAGCTGGAAGGCGCCAATGACTAAGGGCTACAAGAAGGTAATGACTATGATACCATGTTGAAAATATTAAACTAGAGAAGATTGAAAGAGAGAGAGAGAGAGAAAAGACTTAAGATGGTTACAAAGATCTAGTCATAGGAAGGCCAAATGGCTACATCTTTAATTCTCCTGGTGTGTTTAACTTGTACATATAAGAACCTGTTTATAGGACCAAATCACAAAGAAACATATTCTTAACAGACAACACAATTTACATTCTAACATCAAATTTAGGTAAAATATAACACTCATTAGGTTTTAGGCTGATTTTAAAAAACTCATTAAGCTTAAAAAAATTATTTTTAGTCACTTAGATTTGACCATTAGTAAATTAGGTCACCAAACCTAACTCCATTAGCGTGCTTTAACAGAAAACTTACCAAGTAGACTAAATAACAGCTCTCACCCAATTAGAATATGCCAGGTGTCCTAAAAAAAAAATTCTAAAATTCTAAAATTTATTAAAAAAAAAAAGAAGAAGATCAAGGTGGGGAGTTTCCTACCTTAACCCATGCATGGTGCGAGGGGGAGGGATTCGTCCTCCACCCTAAGTTGCGCAGGTCTGGTCGGCCCTGTGTGGAGGACAGGTCCCTTCCCCCACCACCAAATCAAGCCTAAGGGGTGGTTGAGGGGACCTTCCCTCCATTAGGGCTGTTTAGTGCCACTGGAAAAATCTGGTGGCATCGGCACAGGCACCTACACCGGCACTGGGTTGCTGATACCCCTCACCGGTGCCGGTGATTTTTAGAAAAATTTGGAGGTTTTCCCGATTCTCAGTTTACCCGGCACCGGGTTCCCAGGTACCGGGAAACCAGATTTTAATTTTTTAATTTTTTTTATAGTAAAACGACGTAGTTTCTCATTATGAAAAACTACGTCGTTTAATATTTTTAAACCTAAAAGGCTAAAACCCTCCCCCCCCCCCCCTCAAATGTCGACAACGGCCTCTCTCTCCCTCCCTTCACTCTCCAATCGCCCCCCACCCTTCGCCGACCACCACGCCGACTGCGCCTCCCTTCGCCGACCACTACAAGTACTCTCATCTTCTCCTCTCCATCACGTTAATTTTTCCGTATTTGTGTTCAATTTTTACATTTTGAATGATTAATCTCTCTTCCATCGACCTGTTGCTTGGCTGTTCATGTGGGTTTTAAGCATGGGAGAAACAACATAGCTGTTGGATTTCATTTGATCAGACGGTGGAGGAAGGTTGATTAACTCCTTTAGCTCAATGGGTTAATTGACTTTAACGTTGTGGGCATGTATTAAGGAAGAGAACATTTAGGTTTTACAGCCAAATCAAAAAATAATTAGCATTTAGTTAACTCGTAGATGCAGAAACAAATTTTATATATTCTCTTGTTACTCTTGCATACTACCATAGTACTTTTCCTTACCTCGTACTCCTAAAAGAAAATGCTGATAGTGATAGTGGATTCTATTTTTTTTATTCTTGATCAACGGCTTTGATAATTGATACTGAGTTTCTTTGTCCTAACTCCTAAGATATGCTTTAATGGTGACTTTTATTTCTTTGTAGAGAATTCCAACTTGTCTGCACCTTATATTTGTGGCCTTGTAGGAGCTCAGCAAGTTAAAAATAGTCTTTGTCCAGAAAGGAACTTATTTAGGAAGTCGATTTGCCTATTCTTGTTTTTGTGAATTTCGTTGTCTATGTGCATTTTATATATTATGCAATCACATCACTGCCCTTGAATCATATTCCAATCAAGTGCGTAAAATGTTAAAAAAAATGCCAATATAAATGTAGGTTAACCGGAAACCGCCACCGCTAAGGGCCGGTTTTTGCCCTTAACGGTGTAGGTGGTTAATTGATAACCGGCCTATCCAGTGTAGGTGCTGGTTTTGGCCAAAACTAGCACCTACACCGGGGTTGAACAGCCCTACCCTCCATCCTGCAACCTAGATAGATTGCGGGATGGGACCCTAGAGCATTGCTTGGGTGGAGGGGGAGGAATCCCTCCACCCGAGAACAGATCAAGGTAGGGAACTGTCTCTTTTTTTTTTTTTCCAATTTAATTTTTTTTAGTTTTTAGTTTAGTTTTAATTTACAATTTTTATGTTATAAATATTTAATTTTTTATTTATTTTAATGATACATGTCACGTTGCGATTGGACGGGATAAATTTTCTGTTGAAACCATTAAAATAAATGAGTTTGGTGACCTAATTTACTAACGGTAAATCTAAGCAACTAAAAATATTTTTTTTTTGAGAGCTAATGAATTTTTAAAAAATTGGCCTAAAGTCTAGTGAGTAAAAATGTATATTCTCTCAAATTTATGTACTTTGGGGTGGCCGAAAAGTTTGGTGGTTTATAAAAACCAATAAAAATGGCCAAACAAGCCAAAAAAAAAAGCTAAGAAGACAGGCTTTTTTTTTTTTTTTTTTGTTAAACACACTTTGCACTTTTTATGTTTGGAGTGTTGACACATTGCATTCCAATGCTTTACTTCTGAGACATTGAATTCGTTATGTTATCTCCTTTAACAATTTGTACTCCAAAATAAAATTTGCCTTCAAATTAGATGGTAATTATTTATTGTGTCTCTCACATGATCTTAGTCTGCACTAAACCATTGGTCTCCTGCGGTCCAGGAGCTCGTCTAACGGTGTACACTTTGCTCTCTGGGGATTCTTCTTTACCTGTTGATTTCGTTAATGCAGTCCCGGCGGGCCGGCCGGACCATCATCATCCATGATTCGACAGCTGCTGGTGCCTTCTTCTGCGGTTTACTAGTCGAAACATAAAATTAACGACGTTCCTGAAGCGGCGATAAGGCTTCAGAGTTCAGAGTGGGCCGGATCTGGTTGCAGCCTGCTCGTTAAGAAGGCTTCTTCTGTTTTTTTGTTGTTTTTTTTAGCATATATATATATATATATATAATATTTTTAATCATGCATTACTATTACTTTTAATCTCTTTTAGCAAGGCTATCTCGTGTATACATGAGCGAGAGAGATATTCAACGCGTAATTGCATTGGGATATTTTCTTTATTGCGCGCGTCTGCTAGTTAGAAGGGCCCCTAGCCAATTAAAAATGTATAGATAACTTTATAGTAAAAAAATTGTTACATTTCTCATCGATTTTTCTCTCATGCTGTAGTCCACCAAATAAGACATAAATAGCTAGATTTGGTGTCATCATTTTTGCGTTTGCGAACCTGGAATAACAACTATAAAAATTAAAGGGATAAATATATTGCAGTCATTTCCAGTCATCTCCAACTAGAGGGTATTGATGATTTACATCTTAAGCTATTATTTGTTACATTGCACTTATTAACTATTTATTTCAGATAATTTGTATCTTCCGTTATAATTTTCTGTGAATTTTAATGAAAATTAAATTTTTAACATTTTAAATGACAATTTTGCCCACATAAAAATAGTTTTGTTGAGTGCAATGTAACAAAAATAATAATTTATAATGTAAAGTAACAAAAATAATAATTTATAGTACAAAGTGAAGACTTCCATAATTAGAGAGTGCATAGTATAATATTAGTCTCCACTCTCCAAGCAATTAGTCTTTCCAATTCTGCTTTTTGGTACTATGTTTTGATTAGGAGCATATTACGCAGCCACAAAGCTAAGGGTTCTCTAAATACAGACATATGATCAAGTAATTTCAACTTCCCAAACGCTACTAATATCTGAGAAGTCAAGGAACTGACACTGAGTCAGCAAGCGCCAGGTCTAACTGGCAGTGAATTCTGTAATCCATGGGACACAATGAATATGCAGATGCGATGCTGACAAATAAAATGAACCGACCGTTTCATCGGATAATAAACTATTTTTAAGAATGAAAAGAATTCAAGAAGTCAATCAGAACAGAGAGAGTCAACGGTCCAGACCTTCCCAGGAGCTAGCATCGCTGACCCTTGATGCCTCCGACGTAATCGAACCCAGCCACAATCCCGGAAAAACATTCTGCATACAAAAAGAAGACATCTTCCTGTAACAAATAGACCGGGGAATACTTAAGGCTGCCATTGGCTATTCCAATATCAAAGAGGCAAGTATATTTGGAGCTTAAGGAAAAAATCCTCAAAGAAAATTTCTGGATGGAAATCCAAAATGTTATTCCATGCAGGTCGTGCTTGTCTTATCAAATCAGTTGCTTTGTCCCTGCTCATATTTGATGACTAGTTTTCTTGTGCCAAAATCTTATTGCCAGGCATTAGACAACCTTTTACGAGACTTTTGGTGGGATTTTCCTTTGGAGAAAAGCCGTAACTTTGTTCCAAAGTCATGGAATTCTATTTGCTTTCCGAATGAATTAGGAGGACTTGGATTTCAAAAATTTTATGACTACAATCAAGCTCTTATTGCAAAAATGGGTTGGCGAATGTATAATGAGGGTGATAAGTTGTGGGTAAAATTGCTCAGAGAAAAGTACTGTGGCCCCAACCAAATCATTGCTTCAAAAAATGTTCCACATTGCTCATGGTTTTGGCAGGGGATTATGCATGCAGAGTTTTCTAAGCAGAGGGTTGTGCTATAAGGTGGGTGATGGAAGAAGTCTCAATTGTTGGGCTGACCCATGGCTTCCTTTTATGGAGACATTCAGACCAAAACCTAGGATCCTTGGAGTGGAACAATTGCAGCAACCGAAAGTTAGTGACTTAGTGTCAAGTCAAGGTGGGGAATGGAATGTTATTACTCTTCGCCACTTGTTTGATGATGGTAGTGTGGCAGCTATCTTGAGAATACCACCTCCAATTACAGGGTGTTCTGTTAAGCGTCAATGGATGCTTTCCATAAAGAGGGAACTTTCTGTGAGGGATGCTTATGAATTGATTATAAAAGAACATCCACCTCCTTGTCTCTTCAGGATTGGAGAAGATTTTGGAAATTAAAGATTCAAGACTACTTGAAGCATTTCTTGTGGCGAGTTTTATGGAAAGCTATCCTGGTACGAGCAATAATCAGCCGCTTTGTCCCAAATCTCTCCCTAGACGATACCAAATCAACTGTGTGATCTTGATGAAGAATCTGTTGAGCATCTCTTTGTGAGATGCCCTTATGCTTGCTGTGTCTGGAGACAATCCCCATAGCCTATTAACACGACAATCATGGGCGATACTCCAATCAATGAATGGTTGAAGGCAATGCTTAACCCCATTTTAGATATGGGTGTTCGGTCTGAGGATGAGCATGCTTTTATTGTCTACGCTGCAGTAGCGATGGATCTCATCTAGTTTACTAGAAATCTCAAAGTTCGCCATGATCAAGCATCGGATCCCCATAGATTATTTCAACAGATCTAGAGATGCTTCAGAGAGCATGTTGCGGCATGGGAAGATGTTGCCTCCCAACAAATCCAAAACTGGGTGCCCCCTCCTGTGGGTTGTGTTAAAATTAATTTTGATGCTGCAATTCGGAGGAGTTTTACTGTTGTGTCATGTGGGTGCTATAATATGTCTGGGACTCTTTTATGGGCTCGAACGGAAATACTTCCTGCCTTGTCTCCTCTGCTGGGGGAAATGTTGGCAGCCCGTATGGCAGCTGAAGAAGTGAAGTTTAAGGAATTTGCATGCTGGTTTTTTTTTTTTTTTAAGGGACTCCCTTAGTGTTATAAATGGGATCAATGACCCTACCATGGACCTTCCTGGAATTCGTATCAGCCAAGTGTCTTTAGAGATAAGAGAGATGATGCAAAATTTTCCACTTTGGTGTTTCTCTAAAGTCTCCAGGAAAGCAAACTTGAATGCTCACTCACTGGCTACGTGGGGATGCCTTGGTAAATTTTATGGTGTAGTACCGTTTAATATTATCCCTAAGCATCTGCTAAGTCAGATCATGTTGCATAAAGACTCTTAATGTAACTTTAGTCGACTATCGAATGAAGTGAAGTTGCTTAGAAAAACAAAAACAAAAAGAAGACATATTTTAGAAGTAATTAACAACTAGGACGACTTTGAAAAAAGGTGGCAATTAAGAATAGAAAGCAAACATGATTAACTTTTTGGGCTGGCTTGTAGATTGAAGTGCAAATTCTTTTACATCGAGCTGTTTCTGCACGTTCTTGGCTAGCTTCTTGGGCCTCCTGGAGGGCTTGGACCCAGTTAACACGAAGATATCCTGCTCGATTTCGTTTCTGGATAGCGCAATCGAAGTCTTGGTCTTTTCTCCGGAATTTTCGTAGGGTATGCCTTCCGTTTCGGGCCTGAGACGAGTCAGCAGGACGCGCAGGCTGGGATTTGGTCTCTTGCGCCGGAAGTCCTCCTACTCCGTTGGCATTGCGACGCGCCGCCATCATCATCGACAGCAGGAGACTTTTTATTGTATCGGATAGGAAGACAGATTTTCGATTACGCTTCCGGCTCAAACCGGAGAGTTTTTTGACGCGGTGGTTATCTTTCTTCGGCCGAAAGACGAGCCGAGGTTCGGGGCCAGCAGAATGAGTCGACTCGGCGAGCTTTCGGATCACCTGGCGATGATAATCTTCAGCAAGTGGTCGTGAGTCGACTGTCCGAGTCTGCTGTGGAACCGGTGGTTGTGAGTGGCGGCAGTGGTGGCGGAATGGTTGAGTGGCCACTTCAAGTTGGAGAAAGCGTAGCTTTGAAACGGCTGACTTGGGTGAGGAAACTGCGGAGGCCATGGGTGAACGTGGTTGTTCCGGCGCTGCTGGTATTTTGGTTTCGGACAGGAACACCATACTCCGGTATCAATGTTACTGAATGATGACCTCAATATTAGATATCAGGCAGTCATATTCGCAGACGAGTAGAAGATGAAGGTTCTGTTCTTCTTAGCACAAGTTTTGCTATTTATTAAATCCTTTAACCTTGACAGGAATCACAAGCTGATGGTGACCCTGAACTTCTGGATGACTCTGAATTCCTGCAATTACCGAAGGAATTCTTTGAGACGATTTGCCCATCATCATCTGGTAATAACATTTTGTTGAGCCCTGTAGTTTTTATATATATCCATGTTTCTGCCTATTTGAAAATTTGTTTGGGCTGAAGACCCCAAATCAAGCTTCTGTATAGTCTAGCGCTACTGCATTGTTGAGCCTGACTTCAAGTCTTCGTTGCATTATTGTTTTTATTTTGTTGACTTGATGCCTGATATATTATGTCATATGATTTCCATTTCCAATATTTGTTTCGTTGGTGCAATGAATAAACATATAAACAGCGCCTAATTAGGATCTTTATTTAGAATTTCGATTTTAAAATTACTTGGTTCCATATATATGCTGGTGCAATTTTTAAGGGAGATACTGAAGTTGAAACCCTTGATAACAGACGAAAAGGACATGGCTTTGGCAGCTAGTACTAGCTAATGCTCCCTTGTATTATATATGCTGCTACAAAGTCCCACGTTTTGCATTGAAAGAAAAAAAAAATCATGTAGATTTCACAAACTCTAATCTTCCCTGGTTTTGCATATAAGTTACAACCGAATTGCAGAATCAAAAGAAGATCAACTGTTTGTGCAAAGTTCGTGGAGGATTAAATGTTCTTAATTAAGTGCCATTCTTTTTGAGGAACAACATTATTACATCAAACACAAGCCAGGAATCTGAAAAAATAAAAAATAAAATAAAGGACTGAAAACTAGAATGCAAAACCAAAAATAAAGCAACAGACCTAAAATCTATGAAGACGTAGAATACTTCAAAGTAGAACAAGCATGGATAAACTTTTTATCGGAAGAACATCGTTGACATCGAATATTGTAGATTGTAGTCAAAGGAGGCTTGGTATTAGGTGAACGAATCCGCATTTGCCCGTTTACTCTTTCCTCCACCCCTCTCATGAGAAACGTAAGGCCTAATGAAACCCCAGAGAGTGAATCCAAGGACTATAAGACCAACAACAGTTGCAGTGCCTCTCCAAATATTGGCGAAATACGCACTTTTCAAGGTTGCCATAGCGTGATTCCAAAAGTTTTCATAGTGCTTAATGAGCTTTTCAGAGAGATCGGAGTAATAGGGACTGACGTCCCCTATTTCCTCGCAAAGCCTGTTAATCATAATCGCAACTGCATCATTACTGCCCAGATGGTTCAGAATAATCTTTTTTCTGACAAGCAAATCCACATCTTTCTCCGTGTCGATAAGATGATCCAGGAGCACGATATAAGCGCAGATGTAAGTATGTTCAATTGGATAATGGCACTGCTCCAGGGCCATAAGGTTTCGGAAAACAGTCTCAGTTGAATTGTTTACCGAAAAGCGTGGTACTTCCAAGCAAGGTTCCATGCTCTTCAAGTATGTGCGTTTTAAGCATGGTAAGCAAGCCAAGAGCCATGAGCAAGTCAAGCACGGAATCCATTCCATGCACATACTCTTCTTGAACTCTATGTCAAATAATCCACCTTTTACCTTTCGGAATTCCACTCCTGCCCCGTCCAGATTTGATGCACTAGGCAGATTACAAAAAGCACTTGGATCAGCGTTTCCGGCTTGCCTCGTCTGGCTTTTTTGACGCACTGTTTGGTAGATTACTAGAAGGACTTGCTTCATTCAGGCCTGTCTCGTCTAGCTTTTTTGACGCACTGTTTGGTAGAATACTAGAAGGACTTTCTTCATTCAGGCCTGCCTTGTCTGGATTATTTGACGTATTGTTTGGAATCTTTGGATGATCACCTCCTCCACCTGCAACATTTCTTTTGAGTGGGAGAATGAATAAATACCTGAGCAAATCAGTCAAATGTTTTACTTCCTTCAAACCGGATTTTATCTCGTCATAAGAGGAGCGGGGGATCAAGTAGCTACCAGCAAGCGTAAGAAAGTCAGTTTTCTCCTTTATAACATGCAGCTTTGAAAACGTTTTATGTATTTCCTCCAGAATAAAAAATGGCAGCTGATTCTCGAGTAATATCAAGTCTTGCTTTATACCCTGGGTTAGCCAGTTTTTCGATAGTATATAATCGGATCCATCTTCTGCATCTCCGAAGGCCCTCAAGAACAACTCAATGATAAAGGTAGCATCCACTAGAATCATTCTCACGAACTCGCCATCCTTGAGTGGAGGACGCTCCGCATAACAATTGTGGATTTTTTCCCTGTTCTCTGAAACGATACGTGCAAGACGCTTCTGGAGTTGCACTTCCTTCTCTTCAGCTTTAGCGGTACTTGCACCATCCTCCTCGCCCTTCAGAGCCCGATCACAGTAGAGCTTGAAATATCTCACTTTCAGATTTTCCATGTCACTCAGCTCTTTGCTTCCGTGATGAAGAGGGCCTATTGAAATTAGCTTTGGAGTATAGGCGTCTTGATTTACCTTGCGAAGTTTCTTGGGGACCCTGTAGATGCAACACTCTGGCCACTGAGCAGGCTCCCTGATCACTTGTGAAACGTCAATGATCCAGTCTGGCGTTGAATTGGTACTGAATCGGTATCAGCAATCCCGGACATCTTTTCTAGTAGTCAACTTCCTTTTCCCTACAGTGACAGACAAACAACAAATCAAATGTCTAGCAAGCACTGCTATAGAGTCTTTAGCTCCAAAATCGTATTTCAAGAGGCCCCATTTGCAGTAGCTTCGGCTATATGTGATCTACAGAACACCTGCTCAAAAAAGCTCGACTTCAGACGAACAATAGAAAGTTTCTCCCCCCAAAGACCCTTCCCACCTTTTCCCTGCCAGCCCAAGTCTCATTTACTTATTTCCATCTTGATTTTGTGTGCGATTTTCTTTCTCTAGAAAATTTTCCCTATAGAAAATGATCAGCTATAGGCCTGCTGGTTGTTCCTCTGTTTTTGTTTTGCTCTTTTTCCTACTTTTTTTTTTTCTTTCGTTTAAGAAAAAACCAATCTCAAACTAAAATTTGCACTGTGCAGCCCCCAACGAACAGAAATTGCGTAGCTCTATTTTCATAGGTTCTTTTACAGCAATACAATCTCACTATACGTTGCAAAGGGGTTAGCCTAATGGTTAAGGCTTAGGCCTTGGTGGCATCCTTCCACCAAGGTTTCAAGATCAAAAGCTCTGTGCTACCAACCCTTTAGGGCCACCGTAGAGCCTTTAGCTAGATAATTTCCAAGTTTGTGTAGAATGGGGGGACTGCACATACTCCATGATCAATCTAAGTGTATGTAAGCTGTCCCGGACAACCGGTTAGGAAAAAAAATGACTTAAATATACTTTGCATCCTAAAAAAAATGGGTGGAATATGTCAACACCAAAAAAAAAAAGAGTACAAAGTGTATTTAACCCCAAAAAATATATAGACTCACTATGTCAAGCTATACTTCTGATCATTGGGTAAGCTTGATTTTTTGTGGTTAATCTATGTGAAAATGCAACTGAATGATGGAAAATATGAACTTAATTAAGTAGTGAAATAATTTGGAATAAACATTATCGTGAAAACTGAATCAAATGGAAGATTGGAGTAAAGAACCTGCAAGTCTTTGTTTGAAAGAAATCCTTCCGCGCTTGAAAGCACCTCCCAAGCGCCACACTGATAGAATATGTAATCTCTAATTTCTCACTGATAATTTTGAAGTCATCCCTTCTTGCACTTCTACTTATAGTGCGAGTTTGAGAATAATTAGCACCTCCTAAGCACGTTATGCTTTCAACGTCTTCAGGCTCACAAATTGGCAAACATATCACAACTTTACACTTCTCCCTTTTTCTGCATTAAAGATTACGATTGATCTCAAGAATTTAACATTAAAAATTACAAAAAGAAGAGCTCGTTGTTCTTAATTATTGCAGAAAATGGAAGATTAGCATTATCCCTTTACTTAACTTGAAGTTAGATTTGTGGATTTTTCAATTGTTATGATAATACCCTCCAAAGGAAGATGACTTCGTGTTTGCAGGCAAAGGGGAAAGGGAAGAAAAGGACTAGATGGGGTCACAAAGGGAAAAGGAAAATGGGTATGGCAGGGAAAAAAATAAAAAGGGTATGCCTTAAGAGAACATCCAAAACTTTCTTTAAAGCAAGTTACCCGTGATGATTGTATGAGCAGTTTTTCATTTAGCAACTACGCAATTATCTTTAATTTTTCAAGTGTTTCGTGCCCTTTATCCTTGAAGTTCTGATGTACTGTTCTTAGCAGCACTTTATTCCAGAAAGCATCGACCGACATGTTTCAACTTAAGAAACTTCATTTGGATCCCGCCCCGCTAGAGAAACTTCTGATATACTGTTCTGCTTCTCTCTCTAGCCGCTCACCCCCTCCCCGCGCCACTATCCGGGAGGAAAAGAGAAATCAAACAAACAAAAAGAGAGAACAATCTTAACTCGTATTCTTAGCTTTTCCCTTAAAAAAGGGGTAAAGATCTAAATTAGACTCGGGGGGATGAGAGGGGTGTCTTCCTTTAACACTTTAAGAACTTTTGTATAACATACAATATGACTTACTTTCTATTGTCTGCTAAAGAACATAATAGATTGGATTTTTGTGGTCCCTCGTTGGCATCCCACGAGTAACACGTTTCCAAAAAACTCAAAATGTTATACCTTGCTCGCATGGACGAAGCAAGGAATTAAATTTTGGAGAGACGGAGGAACAGATTTTGGAGAGGTTGAGGAACAGGATCTGAGTGCGGCTACGAACGAGGGTCGAGTTAGAACAGATACAAGTGCAGTTCCGACCGAGGTGATTTGAGAACCTCAAATCGACTTCCAGACAATTACACGCGGTAAAGTGGTCCTACCAAGCCGAATTTAAACAAACATATGGCACGACTAGAATGAGCATGAGAGGTGGTGGAAAGCGCCGTGAGTGCTAGATAGAGTGGCATTGGTGGATGGTGGTGTACGGTATCTTCCAGGCAAACAAGATGATGACGGGTGGTGCCAGGGAGCGGCAGGAAATTGGTAGGGATTGAGAAAGGGAGTGGCTGGATGTTAGCTGGAAGGCGCCAATGACTAAGGGCTACAAGAAGGTAATGACTATGATACCATGTTGAAAATATTAAACTAGAGAAGATTGAATGAGACAGCGAGGAAGGAGAGAGAAAAGACTTAAGATGGTTTACGAAGATCTAGTCATAGAAAGGCCAAAAAGCTACATATTTAATTCTCTAGATGTGTTTAACTTGTACATAGAAGAACCTGTTTATAGGACCAAATCACAAAGAACCACATTCTTAACTGGACAACACAATTTACATTCTAACATCAAATTTAAGTAAAATATAACACTCACTAGATTTTAGGCCAAAAAAAACTAACTAGGTATTAAAAAAAATATTTTTTGTCACTTATATTTGATCATTAGTAAATTAGGTCACTAAACCTAACTCAGTTAGAGTGATTTAACATAACTAAATAACAGCTCTCACCCAATTAGAATATGCCATGTGCCTAAAAAAAAAATTCTAAAATTCTAATATTTTTTATTTTACAAAAAAAAAAAAGATCAAGATGGGGAGTTTCTTGCCTTGACCTGCACGGTGGAAGGGGAAGGGATTCATCCTCCACTTGAGCTGCACAGGTCTAGTCGGCCCAGTGTGGAGGACAGGTCCCTTCCTGTTGAGAGAAATATCGACAAACAAACAGCGGAATAAATCTTCTCTCTAGATGAAAGCAAATAGAGCGTAATCTCAACAATTATACGTACTGAAAAATAATCAAGATAATCAATCACACCAAGCAAGAACAACACAAGCAATTTTTTACGTGGAAAACTTCCCCGGTGTGAGGAAGAAAAAACCACGGGACCTAGTCCAGTCAAATCTCTCACTATAAACCAAATAATGGGTACACAAAGTCTTCTCTAGTCACAACTAGAGGCTACAACTCAGATCTTCAAGATGATATCAATCTTGGCAAATACTACGGAAAAACAACGTAGAGAAAATACCAACAATCCGCGGTTACTGTTCACGTGTACGAACAACTGTTACCGAGCTCAAAATCTGATCTTCACCGTTCAGATGATAGCCCCTTGTGTCGTGAACGTCTCCTCCAAATTTCAGCTCGATCGGACCACAGACGAAGCGGGATCTAGCCTTTGATGAAACCTGGGCGTGAAAGAGAAAAACTGCTTTTTCTTTCTTTTCTCTTTTAATCCGTACAACTTAAACTTCTCCTTAGGGTTATAAGTTAAAACCCTAATGGGCTTTGGGCCTTATTAAAGACCCCATTGGGCTTTCCTTCACATAGAAGGAATAAACCCAACAAATCTCCCCCTTCCGATTATGTGGAGGAAATCGCCATCCCGGCGATCGAACAACAATCTTCAATCTTCTGCCTTGGTAGTGCTTTTGTCAACATATCAGAACCATTATCATCAGTGTGAACTTTCTCAAGTTCCAGTAATTTATCATTCAACACATCTCTGATCCAATGGTATCGAATATCAATATGCTTCGATCTTGCATGGAAACTGGAATTCTTAGCAAGATGAATAGCACTCTGACTATCACAAAACAACACATACCTTTCTTGCTTGAAACCAAGTTCTCTCATGAACTTCTTTGTCCATAGCAACTCTTTAGCAGCTTCTGTTGCTGCAATTAGTTCTGCCTCTGTCGTAGAAAGGGCAATACACTTTTGAAGTCTTGATTGCCAAGCAACAGCCCCACCTGCAAAAGTAATTAGATAACCCGAAGTAGACTTTCGAGTATCCACATCTCCTGCCATGTCTGCATCTGTGTAGCCAACTAGTAATGGTTGTCCAATTCCAAAACCAAGTCTCACACTGGAAGTGCCTCGAAGATACCTCATGATCCACTTAACTGCATTCCAATGCTCCCTTCCTGGATTTGACATGAATCGGCTAACTACACCCACTGCATGGGCTATATCTGGTCTTGTGCAAACCATTGCATACATCAAACTTCCTACTGCTGAGGCGTAAGGAACTCTTGCCATGTCTTCCTTTTCTTCATCTGTAGAAGGACATTGCTCGGTGCTCAATCTGAAGTGGGTAGCAATAGGAGAACTAACCACTTTAGCATTGTCCATATTAAACCTCTGAAGCACTTTCTCAATGTACTCCTCTTGTGACAAATACAACTTCTTAGCATTCCTGTCACGACTGATTCTTATGCCAAGAATTTTCTTCGCTGGTCCCAAGTCTTCATGGCAAAGGACTTACCAACTGCTTCTTCAGTTTGTCAATCCTTAAAGCATTCCTGCCAACAATCAACATGTCATCCACATAAAGCAGTAAAATGATAAAATCATCATCAGAATTTTTGAACAAATATCAGAAGTTGTCTTCTTGTAGCCTTGCTCTACCATAACAGACTCAAACTTCTTATACCACTGTCTCGGTGCTTGCTTCAGCCCATATAGACTTTTCTTCAGCTTGCACACGTAATCCTCTTTACCTTTTACTCTGAAACCCTCTGGTTGCTCCATATAAATCTCTTCCTCCAAATCACCATGAAGGAAGGCAGTTTTCACATCCATCTGCTCAACTTCTAAGTCAAGAGTAGCTGTTAGGCCAAGAACAGTACGAATTGATGACATCTTTACAACTGGAGAGAAGATCTCATCAAAGTCAATACCTCTTCTCTGATCGAAACCTTTGACAACCAATCTAGCCTTGTACCGTGGCCGTGAAGTGAACTCACTTTGCTTCACCTTGTAAATCCACTTGTTCTTCAAAGCTCTTTTACCTTTAGGTAGTTTCACCAACTCAAAGGTGTGGTTATCGTATAGTGACTGCATCTCTTCTTGCATGGCCTCAACCCAGTCTGTCTTATGTTCATCTTCCATAACTTCTGCAAAACACTCGGGCTCTCCCCCGTCAGTCAATAACACATACTGTTCTGCTGAATATCTAGTGGAAGGATGTCGGTCTCTGGTAGACCTCCTGGATGGAACCTCTGGTGGAATCTCTGGCACTGTTAACTGCTCATCAGTCTGAACATCTGCTTGAACTTGTAAGGGAACACCACCTCACTTGTACCATGGTGGTCATCCTGAACATCATTATCAACCTGAGTTGGCAAATTCTTCAATGGAACTATATCCATGTCAATCAAAATATCATCATTCTGAGACATAGATTTCTCTGCTTTCTGAATATCCTGAATTGTCTGATCTTCTACGAACACGACATCTCTGCTTCTCAAAACTTTCTTCTCAACTGGATCATAAAATCTGTATCCAAACTCATCTTGACCGTAACCAAGGAATATGCACTGTCGTGTCTTCACATCAAGTTTGGACCTTTCATCTTTGGGAATATGCACAAATGCTAGACACCCAAATACACGTAAATGATCGTAGGAAACATCCTTTACCTGTCCAAACTCGGTCTGGTACATCAAACTGTAGAGGAACACAAGGTGTAAGATTCAACACATGAACAACTTGTGCTCAACGCCTCACCCCAAAAGATCTTGGCAAATTTGCTTGTGAAAGCAAACATCTCACTCTTTCAACCAAAGTTCTGTTCATCCTTTCAGCTATGCCATTCAACTGAGGAGTTTTCGGAGTAGTCTTTTGATGCCGAATTCCCTGTTGTCTGCAATACTCATCAAAAGGACCAGAATACTCTCCCCCGTTATCTGTACGGATGCACTTCAGCTTTTTCCCAGTCTGTCTCTCAACTAGGGCTTGAAATTGTTTGAACACAGCTAACACTTGATCTTTTGTCTTCAAGAAATATACCCATAACTTTTCTTGAATGATCATCTATGAAGGTTACAAAATAGCTCGAGTCACCAAGTGTTCTCGTCTTCATAGGGCCACATACATCTGAATGCACCAAATCCAGTATCTTTGTCTTTCTCAAATGAGAGGAATTCTTGAAGGAGACTCTGTTCTGCTTCCCTGACAAACAATGACTGCACCTTTTCAGATGTGTATTTTTCAACCCAGATAGTAGACTTTTCTTCCCCAGTATGGCTAATCCTTTCTCACTCATGTGAGCAAGCCTCTTGTGCCATAGTTCTACTGTACCATCTACTTCCATCGCATTAACAAGGTCGTTGAAGATCTTTGCCTGCATAATGTACAATGCAGAGAGCTTCTTACCTCGAGCCACAACCATAGCACCCTTAGTAAGCTTCCACTGGCCATCATTGAAAGTGCTGCAATACCCATCATCATCAAGTTGACCTGCAGAAATCAAGTTCAAACGAATGTCAGGAATATGTTTCACATTTCTGAGAACCAATCTCGTGCCATTATTCGTCTCCAGATACACATCTCCAATGCCAATGACTTTAACCAAGCCATCATTGCCCATCTTTACAGTTCCATAATCACCAGATCTATAGGATGTAAAGAAATCCTTTCGAGATGTAGCATGAATGGAGGCACCACTATCAATCACCCAACTGGTCTCATGGCATGCAACATTTATCACCTCATCTTCATAAATAATGAGGAAGTCTGCAGGAGTGGTGGTAGCAACTCTATCATCACCATCTTTGTCAGTCTCGTTCTTCATTTCATTCCCTTTCTCATTCTTGTATTCTTTTTTCAATTGCCTGCAATATTTCTTGATGTGTCCCTTTTTCCCGCAATGATAGCACTCGACATTAGAGAACCTGTTGGACTTGCTTCTGCCTTTATCTCTGTTCTTCGGACCTCTGCTCTTGCTTCTCCCCTCTTTTCTGTAACCAAGACTTCTGACTGTGAAGAGGATCCCTGTGATTTTCTTCTCATCTCTTCGTTTAACAGACAACTCTTGGTCATATCCATTGTAATTACACCATCTGGAGCAGAGTTGGACAAAGAAGTTCTGAGTGTCTCCCACGAGTCCGGTAATGAACCAAGCAACCATAACCCCTGTATCTCATCATCAAACTTAATACCCATTCCAGCTAACTGATTAATAATTCCTTGGAATGTATTCAGGTGATCAGATAAGGGAGTCCCATCCTGGTATCTCAAAGCCATCATCTGCTTAATTAGAAACATCTTATTATTTCCAGTTTTTCTAGCATATAACTGTTCAAGCTTACTCCATAAGTACGTGCATGTGTCTCCCCACTAATATGGTTCAAAACATTGTCATCTACCCACTGCCTGATATACCCACACACCTGTCGATGTAACAAAGTCCATTCTGCATCGGACTTGTTAGCCGGTTTTTCAGTAGCAAACACCGGTAGATAATAATCTTTTACATAAAGAAGATCTTCCATTTTTCCCTTCCATATGTGATAATTTGAACCATTGAGGTTAACCATTCTACTCACATTTGCTTCCATAACTCAAATTGTCAACCAAACAACTTGGCAACCTGGCTCTGATACCACTTTGTTGAGAGAGATAACGACAAACAAACAGCGGAATAATTCTTCTCTCTAGATGAAAGCAAATAGAGCGTAATCTCAACAATTATACGTACTGAAAAATAATCTCAATCAATCACACCAAGCAGAACAACACAAGCAATTTTTACGTGGAAAACTTCCCCGGTGTGAGGAAGAAAAAACCACGGGACCTAGTCCAGTCAAATCTCCACTATAAACCAAATAATGGGTACACAAAGTCTTCTCTAGTCACAACTAGAGGCTACAACTCAGATCTTCAAGATGATATCAATCTTGGCAAATACTACGGAAAAACAACGTAGAGAAAACCAACAATCCGCGTTACTGTTCGTGTACGAACTGTTCCGAGCTCAAAATCTGATTCACCGTTCAGATTATAGCCCCTTGTGTCGTGAACGTCTCCTCCAAATTTCAGCTCGATCGGACCACAGACGAAAGGGATCTAGCCTTTGATGAAACCTGGGCGTGAAAGAGAAAAACTGCCTCTTTCTTTTCTTTCTCTTCTTTTAATCCGTACAACTTAAATAACCTCCTTAGGGTTATAAGTTAAAACCCTAATGGGTTTGGGCCTTATAAGACCCCCATTGGGCTTTCCTTCACATAGAAGAAATAAACCTAACACCATTCTCCAAGTTGCTAGGTCCTGAATGAAACAATGATTATAAAAGAATAAAAAACAACAGTTGCAAGATTTAGTAAGTTGGTGTACCGAAATTAAATTGAAACCGAAGGATGAAATGCATAAGACATTTGTAAGAGTGAGATAAGAAAGCTTTACTGAACCGATGTGAGTGACTGCTGTAAAATCTTTGGTGTTTAACATGTTTAGAAACTTTTGTTAGGATCGAAGTGTAGATAGAGGGGCAACAGATCATGTTGTTTGTTGCTTCTGTATCAATGATCCAGGGAGTATTTTTGACCTGTGAAGAAATGTGAGTGGAAGCATTAGAGCATGAAGACATACCAGTCATGTGAGATTGAAGGTTTTCGGAATGGGAAGAAGAATTAGATTCAACATGATTTATAGAGGCATGTGAGGTTTGTGATTGGAGAAGAGCTATGAGTTGCTGAAGTTGATCTTTTAGAATTGACACTTGAGAATCATCTGAAATTGCATCTGGAAGAGTGACTTGGTTCGCATGAGAAACTGATCTCTGAGTAGGCACATAAAGCTTATGACCCGGTGGATAACCATTTATCTTATAGCACTTTTCTCGGATGTGTCCAGAGAGATTGCAATAAGTGCAATGGAATTCAAATGATCAAGGGGAGAAAGAGAAATCTATTTTCTCTTTTCTTCTTGTTGATGTGGTGTTCTTTTCCCTAAAATTTGGGGTATGAAAATTTTCAGCAAAACAAACACACTCCAAAATTTCTAACTTTTACACATACACTCTACTTTTCACAAATCCTAATAAATCTTAATAAAGTAAAGATTCTCAAAATTTCAAAAATATTCCCCGAAATTTTGGCAAACGAACACCCCTTGAACCAAGGCATAAACCTCACTAAAACAAGGTAGAGGTTTAATTAATAAGATTTGAGCCTTAATAGAAGTGAATGATTCATTGAGACCCATTAGGAATTTTAATACCCAATCACGTTGTTGATTTTCTAGCATTGTCTTGAGTGCTCCACATGAATAGATAGGAATAGACTCAAAATTTTGCAATTCATCAAAGAGACCTTTCAACTTTGAGAAATATGCACTTACAGAATCATCTCCGTGAGTAAGAGAGTGCATTGCTTGCTTAAGCTCGTAAATGCGCGGAGCACTATTCTGGGCAAATCTCTGTTCTAGCTCTGTCCATAACTCAGAAGCCGAATCTATGTAAATAATGCTATTTTCGATTTTAGGGACATAGCATTTTGCAGCTAAGTGATGACCATGTCATTACATTCCAGCCAATTCTCTAAAAGAGGATTAGAAGGATTGGTAGGTTTAGTGATGGTTCCGTCGATGAAGCGCAGTTTCCTTTTGATTTGGAGTGATCGTCGAACAGTTCGTGATCAAGAATGATAGTTATCGGCTGTGAGGAGATGTATAGTGAGTAAGGTGGCTGGACTATTGTTTGGGTTGAGGAAGTAAGGGCTTGTTGAATCTTTCGTTTGATAGCAGAAGAGAAAAAGGGTTTTCTTCAAGGATTTCTGTTGTCATTGGAATGGCTCTGATACCATATAAGAATTGAAGATAAACGAGGTAGAGGCTATTGAGACTGAATGCTAAATCTTCATTAAGTTTGGTTGAAAACTTTACAGAGAGCAGAGCATTCCTTTTATACAAGCTTACGCGTATAGGAAAGCTCTAGAAAACAAAATAACATAATAACAATATCTATACAGCAGAAAGAATAAAAAGGAACGAAGAAATGCATAACAGTAAAAGATTCTTCTATCCAACGTCATTCTGTTGAGCTGGGTGAGAATCATCTGCGGCTGTTTTGTGTGAGCTGAAGCAGCTGCTGAGAGGGGCTGACTCCAATAGTGCTATATTGTTAGGACAATCATATTCTACTCCCCAATAGCTTGATGCTTAGCGTTAATTTCTGCAGTGGTTTGATTTTGTGCCGCTCGGTCTGTCATGGTCTCTCAAGGATCAGAATGGCCAAAACATATTGGGCACGTTAGTTTTATAAGTAACCAAGCTTGCATGTTGAGCTTCGTCTTGGAAGTGTCCCTTCGAGGGCTCATTTCAGGTCCTCCAATAGTCCAATTTCTGCTCATCGTTCAGCAGGCCATTTTGGTAAATCCAAAGAGCAACCAGGGTTATATTAATAATTATACAGCCATTGAGAACAAAAAACAAACCCTAGGCCTAGCACAATCGAACCCGAACATCTGTCGCCAATTGTTCACTGTTTCCATATCAAAACCAAACCTTAATCTCTCCGAGAATCTAAACCAACCCTTAAAGCAAAAGGGCTCAAATGGCTTCAGGAATTTCTTTCCTTTCCTCCGTAAGCACCCCGCGGCCCCAAAAATGCCATCCTCGTTCTTTCTTGTCCACGACTCTTTGGAACAACAAACCCAGAGCCCAAATCCCATGCACCAACAAAATCCGTGATGCGGAGCTCTCATCAGATTTGGCTTCAGAGGTGGCGAAGAGAAGCACCCATTTGGTGAGAAGAGAGGAAGCCATGGAGAAAAGCAAAGAACTTCTGTTCACAGAGCTGTGCCAGTACCTTGCTTTGAAAAGAGAGGAAGTGAAGACGAAGTGGAGGAAGATGGATCAAGAGGAGAAATGGGCATTGGTTAAAGGGTTCGTTTCAGAATGGAGTTTGAATTTTCATCCATTGTCTGCAAGGTCTGTGAAAGAGATGGTTGAGGAATATTTGAAAGAAGAGAGCCCATCGGCGTCTCCTCCAGTGTTACTTCCTGGGTTGAAGAGGATAATCGGGATTTCAGAACACAAGTGAAGAGAAAAGTAGAGAGAGGCGGAGAAAATTAGAGAGTCGGATTCAGAATCGTGATTCAAAACTTATTTTCCTGTAGGGGCGTAGTTCTGTTGGACTGTGTAAGGATTGCAGTCTCTGAAGTTGGGATGTATCATGAGTTTGTTTGTGAACACAATTGAGTTTCATGAAAGAAATATTTGCTGGTGCTATAGGATCATCTAATTGTCTTCTCTACTTATTTCACTGGGTTTGTGGCAGGAAACCAGAAAAACCAAACAAGCTCATTCGATCACAATATGGAATAGGATGAGAAGAAGAATCCTGATTCAACGTTGCCTCTTTTGTTATTGGCATACGGATTATAATTTATAACCCACACAACACCGAACCAACAGAACTCAAAGGACACAACTGTTTTGGTTGTGGACCAATTTGATAGTTGGCTTCAAACAAGTATAAGAACAATTGGCTCAAGCTTCATTGAAAAAAAAAACAAGCTTAAAAAAATGAAGAATAGAATGGTGAACTTGCTGATCATAAGTTGGTGGTTCCCAATTCTGAGATGGAGCACAGGCCACCAAGTTGTCATTTTGTACAATTAATTTCACATATCAATACTTCCACTATGTCTCATTTAACAAAAAATTTGAGCTCGGAAAGGGAAACTTGAAGAGAAAAAATTTGGAAGCTCATAGAAAAAGGAAACTTTGAAACTGCCCCTCAATCGAAAGCAGGACAAGATTCCGAGAGTCCATCGAGGACTGCACTTTGGCTGGTTACCGCGTATCAGCAGTCACGCGTCTCCTTGTTAATCTTTTGAGGATGCAGAGAGACCGACCTGTGCGGTCTCAGCCTGAGCCAAATGACCTTCAAGCGCAAAGTGGCTTTCTCACAACCCGCAGGGGTATTGATCTTACAGGCGAGCATTTAGAGTTGCCAGCATTTGTATGCGGCGGAAGAGTCTGCTCACTTGCCTCTTTTGCACTCCATGCTCTTCATTTGACACTAGCGCAGCTGCTTCATGATTTTGAGTTGATAGCCCCACGGAATAAGCCCCTGGACATGACGGAAAGCCCAGGCTTATAACCGTTCCAAAAGCGACTGCACTCCCTGGCAACCCCTATTGGCTGTTAAAGCGTGTCTGATGCTTGTGCCAACTGCAAAGGCTTTCTATAATATGAAGTAGTAAGCTTTAGCTTCTTTACTTTGCAGGTCCGCCATGTTTCAGTTGGCTTGGCCACTTCTAAAACATCACCTAATAAATGAGTACTTCCAAAAGAAAGTCTTTGACATTGGCAGTGGGTACCCAAGACCGTGCCGGATGATTGGCTCATTTTTGTCCCAGTATAGCGGGAACTATTACTCAAAGAATGGGTTGCAATGTTCACAAAGAACCCATTTTAATGCTCTTTCTTGTCAAACCTCTCTTTTTTTTTCTTCTCCTCCTTTCTCTCACTGACCGTCTCTTTTCCATCTCTCTCTCTCTCTCTGGACACGGAGCAACCAATTCCACTTTCTAACAAGTCAGGCCAGTCCGGCTTTAATAACAATGTTTCACATTCCAAGATGTACATACCAAACTCTTTATGAAGCTCATATGACGAATGTTCCTGTGTCCCATTTTTTGTTTTCCCCCTTTTTTTTGTCTTGCTGTGTCTTCTGAAGAAATATTTTTAGTACAGGACCTGACACTGCCCTGTGTACAGTCCTTTCTTTTACGGGCATACCAGGAACATCATGGCACTAGCTGGCAAATAATACGGGCGCACCCCAGAAGAGTCACGTACGAAAAGGTAATATTTGATGGAAAAGGAGACAATCGTCCACGCCATTTTTGTTCCCACATTGAATACAAGGGAAATCAGTTTATTGAAATCAAGCAGAGGAAGACAAAGGCAAGCTTTGTACCAACATGTTTCACCTGAGTAGATGCAAGGCTTCCCTTTCGAATTTAGTCCAATGGGAAAACAATGGAACCGGTGGCCCAAGCTCACCGTCTCACTATAAGCTATTAGTCTATGAACAGCTTGTCTAGATTATCAATTAACTGATTAGTCTTTCACAAACCACAAAAAGAACCTAGAAAGAATTTCTATACACAAAATGGTAGACAGACAGAGTGAACGCAGCCATTGCATCACCAGAACAGCCCAAACTGACCACATCGTTGCCGCCACACTCTTTAGTCAGTGAGAGCAAGATTCACAAGCTCACTTCAAAAATACAGTTGCCTCCATTGTCCAACTGATGTCTCTGCTGGGCAATATGGACACTTAAATGACCGTGTGCCACTTTTTGACAGCTTCATGATTGATTGCTTGCAAAGAACATGCGAACAAGGCATTAGCATTGGTGGATTCTCTTCACTTCCATGATCCCTACTCACAGGACAAACAAATATAGAGTGGAACTGAAATTCTTTTCCAAGTTCAACTGGTACTGGCAGCTGTTTCATCGCTAGCCACTCCTGCTGCTTTGCAGCCATTACATTTGCCAGCTTCAAAAGAGTAGGCAAGCCTTCAACCCCAGCTGCTGTTGCCACTCTCAATGGGCTTCCGTAGGACTGCCCCAAAAGGCTACAGAATTGCCGAGTCAGCTCTTCAGCCAAATTCTCCCAATGGGATGGAGAGGTGATCTCACTATATGGGGAGCTGTCAAGCCGTCCCACCCACAGGAGGCAACCCATAAGCTTCTGGAACTCCTCCATGTGAAGGGAAGAAAAAGGAACTAGGCACGTTCTAGCATAGTTGAGTGCATCTGCTTGGGTTCCTTTCTCTAAAATCTCTAAAAACTGCAGTCGGTTAAGTTTAAGCTCAAGATTCAAAACATTCTGCTTGAGCTTCTCACGGTTGGCACAGGCCCACTTCAAAGCAGGCTCTAGGTTCCTAACTCTTACAGCCCCAAGAATCTTATGCAACTCCAAGAATTGAGATTTTAATTCAGTTTCCTCTGGTTCTCCAGCCTCGTTCAGGATGCTATCTCCAATATCAAACAAGCCCTCCCGGTAAAAATGGCTTGCAACAATCTGATTCATAATGTGGAAGTCAAAGTCGACACTTCTATATGCCTTTGATATGTTCGGATTGAAGAAGTTATGGAGTAGTTTCTGGTACTTGCTAAGGTTTAAGTTTAGTTCTTTCTGCGACACTTCTAGCTGGTGGAGTGGGTCAATTGCATTGAGCTTGAGTTTAAGATCTGTGAGGAGGGACTTATAATCAAAAGGGCAGGTGAGGTCATTAGCTGCCTGAATTTTTCCTAAAGCTTGTTCAATTTCTCGGCCAACTTGGTCAATAACTTCTTGGGATTTGGTAGAAGATAATTTTTGCTTTTTAGTAACACGACCAAATGCATCTCTGATGGTAATTAGCTCCATCTTTGAGTTTAATTAATAAGCTCCTGCAAGAAAGTGCATTTAAGTTCTAATGGCTTGAAAAACCGCATAGGAAGACAAAGTAAATTCTAATAAGCTCTGCAAATTAATTTTCTTGAGTGAGAAACACCAAGTAAAATCGCAATTTTATGCTTAGGAATACCAAAAAGAATCACAATTTCACATTGGCAATGAGATTATCCAGATATTAACAACAACCAAGAAGATGTATATATATGTAAATAGTTAACATTATAAAGGAAAAAATTGTTTGTGCAGGGCATTTTTACATTCCCTAAAATTCTCAGAGAAAGAGTCTGGCTAAGAAAGAAAATCAAGAAAACTGTGTGCTCAAATATTCAATAGAAAGAATAGCCATAGACAAGCTGAGACAGGCCAACCTGAGACAGATCTCACTTGTCCGAGCTTCCTCTAGAAAACAATTAACACAAGCTCCAGATGTCAACTGGGCAACCAAGATCCACTAAGCAAACTATTGGTATTGTGAAGTAAACTGGAATCACCAGCCCATTCCTAAGAAAATAAAATCAAAAGTTTTAGCTGCCACATTCATAGAACTGAAAGAACTAAAGCTCACTCAATTGGTCCTGTCCTTAAAACCTATTTAATCTGTAAAGGAAATCCATCTGCGTCTTCCACTTTCTCTACAGTCATATATTATAAAGAACGTGATTCACATTCTAAATGTTAGCCTGAGGTCCAAAACCAAGTGTAAACATATTCGTCAAGACATTTCTCCATTCTTCCAGTTCTGAAACCTGGTGAGATGGAGACCCTAAAGCAATCCATACATTGCCACCCACACTTCTTTTCACCAAGAACAGTACAGAATACAGACACAAACAACAAAACAATCCTGCTGACTTCAAAATGCATACGAAAATTCCACAAAATCTGACCTCAATTTCGATAATGCAACATATTTACCTTGCTTATAAAATACACAGCACAAACACATATCAACATTACCGCTAATCTTTGAAATCTCTACCTTCTCTCTAGCCTTTACCGATGGTAATATGATCACTTGGTAAGGATGGAACTAACATCAACGCGAAATTTAAGCCTTTTCGAAATCACAATAATAGTAACCTATGACTCAAAGCAATTCATAGTTAAACTCGCCCTCCACAACCCTGACGAAACAGTCTCTATTTGGTTACCCAAAAAAACCTAGGAAAAGAAAGGGAAGAAAAGAACTTTGGCTTGGTGGCATTTAAGTCGCTAAACTACAGAAAATGCAATTGCATTTTACAAATTTTACCCCTCTGTGTTTGATTATCTTCCTCTGTTTTCAGGGCAACAGAACGGAAAGTACAACCTTGAAAATGAAGCGAGCATAAATTTTCAAATACTTGAACTAAACTAAAGGAATTGGAAGATGATCGAAAATTGAGGAGAAAAGAGATCTTACGCACAAAGCTCCAAGTAGCGGGGAGAGAGAGAGAGAGAGAGAGAGAGGGGTTAAGAGAGCAAGTGCGCGAGTGTGGGAGAGAAACCCAGTTAGGTGACGACTGACGAGCACAGGTGTAGATATAGTCATATAGAGGAGAGCCAGATCGTCCTTCAAAATTGCTTAATGCCTATTGTATCCTGAACTGCTTACGCACGCAATCACAGTATTCGACGTGTCGTTGGAGTAGTCAGACACAATGAACAGAAGAGGTAAACGGTAGTCGTGGGCTGAGCGCCGAAAGCCGCGGGGGGAAAATAATAATAATAGAAGACTTAAAACTCTCGTAGAGCTGAAGTCCTCTTCAATGTCTCTTATGATAGAAATGCAATTCAATAAAAAATTTATTTTAAATCGTTTTTTCAAGAGTTGTCTTGGGATGAACCTGGGAAACACTATATTAACAAGGGACACACATTTGCCTTCAAAAGGTTACGGCAAACGTGCTTACCTTTTAGGTAAAGAAACGGTATCAACTTCCACTTGATTCATCATTTAAGAATATAAAGAGAGAAACAAATTAAAAGACATGAATGATCGACATTTAAAATTTGAAATAATCCGTGAATTAATTACAAAGAAACTCATGGTAGTCAGCAATCAGGACATGTATCTGATAGCCAGACCAAACTCATCTCAAGATTTCGAAGTTGTTTTCCTAGGATGCCGGATATATATGACTATGAAGCACAGATAAAAAAAATTCCCGAGAGTGAGGTGCAGAATCAATAACCAAATAGCCTTCAGTATGACTGTCAACATCTATCTGAATGTACAACACCAACATGGAAAGGAAATTGCCTCTGATTCCTCCAAAATGGTTTAGTTTGAGAATGATAAAACTGTATGAAGCACCTACTTACGGTTCTGTTCCATTTTGGCTTGGAACTTCTGTTCCAGAATAGACTTGTCTGTCTCAAGGTCAAACATTCTATTAAGAGCACGCATGTTCTCGAGTATTTCATTCAGACTATGAGCGTCATCACATCTCAGATTCTCCATTGGACCATGAAGAATCTTTTTTACTATAGCTACACTTAGGTCGTAAATGGCTTTTTTTGACTTGTCAGGGATATCGTCACCTATCTTTGAAAAACACTTGTTAAACTCAGCATCCCTGATCCGTTCGAAATGGCCTCTCAACCTCTTGATAGTAGGCACAGTCTCAAGGGAATCTTTCCAAGCTTCAAATTTGTTCAATTCCTCCAGTATTATTGCCTGAGCCTCCATTGCCTTTTGGCGTCTATCCTCCTTGTTAGCTGCCACAACTTCCTGGAGGTCATCCACATTGAAGAAAACCGCAGTCCCAAGATCTGACACGGATGGCTCCACATTCCTAGGAACAGAGATATCCACAAAAAGCCGCCTTCCAATTTCTGGTCGCACAGCAGGAAGCATCTCTACATGCTCTTTCAAGAATAATGGGCTTTCTGATGCAGTGCAGGTGAAAACTACCTCAGCTTCAGAAGCACATGCTAACATTTCTGAGAAGGGTTTGTAGATAATTTCAACACCCTTGAGCTCTTTACGGACTGCAGCAACTCTCTCTTCAGTTCTGTTCATAACAACCATGTTTCTGCACCCTTTTGCAGCTAAATGTTTGATCACAAGTTTCCCCATCTTCCCCGCTCCAATAACCAGCACTCTGGCTGTAGCATAAGAAGAATCTGGAAGCTTCGTTAACGCAAGTTCCACAGCAGCAGAACTGACAGAAACTGACCCTGAGGCAATATTTGTTTCACTTCGAACCCGCTTCCCAACAGTGATTGCATGCTTGAATAGCCCACTCATATTCCTGCCAAAGCCAGCCACTCCTTGTCCAACTTTAACTACTTGTTTTACCTGAGCAAGAATTTGACCTTCCCCTAGAACAAGAGAATTTAGCCCAGCAGCTACTTCAAACAGGTGCTGGCTGGCGTCTTTGTTATACAACACAAATTGGTGCTTACAAAGCTCTGAAACAGGAATCGCACTTATCTGCAGTCAACAAAAGATGATATTTGTTATTTACAAATTGCTGGCTATGCCCAGTAGGAATTTGGAGCTCTCTTTTCATAGATGTCATGAAGGATAGATGTTAATGGGTAGTCTGATAAAGGTAAACATACATAAAGGTAAACAAAGAATGGTCTAATGGAATCAAATCGAAGCTATTGTGTACCTTGGACATCCATTCAGTAACTTCTTTAACCCCACGATGCTGAGACAGAGCCACGACATATATTTCCATCCTGTTACAAGTACTAAGAACAGCAGCTTCTTCAATATGTTCATAGCACAGAGCTCACTAATGCCTTGAGGCACTGTGCTTCTGGGATGGCTAGTTTTTCTCGTATCTCAACTGGTGCAGTGTGAAAATTAAGCCCAATGACCACAATGCTGCTCCTTTCCTTTGTATATCCTAACAGAAAAAACGAGAATAGTTCGAGAGATTAGCTCCCTGATTAAGTTACAAGAAGGTTTTGTTCAGATGCATAGCAATGTCATGGAAGTTTACAGAGATTGTTGAAAAGGAGTATGGCTAGATCTTCTCTAACTCCAAAGTAATCGATCTCTTGTTCATCTACTATAACAAGCAAAAGCTTCACAATGATGAAACCATTAGACCCTTAGCAACATAGAAAATCTGCCTATAGATTTTAAAACCTGTAAGGACCTAGGAACTCAGAAAATTCCACCTCTCTAATATGAGATTTTCCTGCGATGTATCATTCAAAATCTCCACTTCACAAACTTACCCGGCATTATAGTGATGCGATATATATTTTGGTCAGAATCATCTTACTCGACTATTGAAAAATCTACACGGTTATTTCGTTCAAAAACACACGGCGAGGACTAGCGAAATAGAGGTTTGACAAGTTGTCATATGCAAGATCCCCAATCCATTTGGGGCACCACACCCAACGTTGGATCCATATAGTGTAAAAGTTCTCAAGGCACCATCCTCGAGATCGAACACATTGAAATACTGTGATTAGTGGAACTAAAAAATAGCGCAGGTCAAGTAAGAGTTGGCTGCAAATTTGACTTTCATATTAGAAACCGTAAAAATACTCAAGGTTGAATATTGACTCTAAAAAACCAATTGCCAAGTGCTCTGTTCAGAAAACTAATGTCAACTAAACCAATGAGCCAAAAATAAATAAAAACGCATCTTCAGCAGAAAACAAGGATCTCAAATGGGGCTCACTATTAGCAGGGGAGGACTTGAGCATCTCGAGGGGCGAAGCAGAAGCACTGGGCGTTCTCGAATTGATCTCGTCTGGGAACAAGATCTGGCACCTGGGATTCAGACAGCGTTTTCTCTCCAAAACAAGAGACCTGCTGCTCTGAAAGGGCTTCAACAAGATCGGAACTTGATCAGAACGAGAGGCCGCCGAAGAAAATGCCGTTGCCGTTTCCGTGATGCGGTTTACAGTTAGAGATGAAGGATATAAGTCCCGGAGCCATTCACAGCGACTGCCATTGGAAACTGAGAGAGCCCCGAGACACAGTAATCGTGAGAGCAGCCGATTACATTTTACATGCGTCTATCGTGTAGAAATATGAACATATATAAGGTGTATGTACGGAGAGAGGAGGAGAGAGAGAGAGAGTCAGTCAGAGAGGGAAAATTCCAACTTTGGGTTAGGAATTGGCGTTTGGGGCGAAAGATTTGACCAAGGGAAAAGCGTGAACTTGGGACGCGTCGTGTCCACACGCCCCACCGGCCTGGAGGTAGGACAGTCGACTTCGTCTTCCATGTGTTCTTCTTTGTCTGCCTCGCCCTTTCCTTTTACCCCTCACGAGCGTTCCGTAATCTCGGACGTCACCGTTCTGTCTTTATATTAATACGTTGTCGTCTTCGGGGCAGTCAATTCTGTCTTCCGTGTTTCCTTCTAAATTCCGTATCAGATTTCTAGCAAGGATCAGAGTGTGCGCTAATCGCACACGTTATTGTTCTTTAATTATGTAAATACCAAGTTGTCTTTTGCTAATCAATTTCTGGAAGCTGTAAATTTCAAAAAATTAACAACTGCAGTCCCACTCATATCGTGGTAAATAAAAAAAAAATAGGAAAAAAAATGGCCTGTTATAATTTATTTAAAATTTGAAAGACTTGAGATAATAATTCTTAGGACCGTTATTCAAAGAACTGTGAATGTTTCAAAATTTATTTTCTCCATAAAAAGACTTTTTGTTGGAAAGTGTGAAACGTTATGTTGGAAAATGTAAAACTTGTTGGGCCTGGAACTTATCGATACATCCACCTCGGTCCAAAATTTGCTCGGGCTTAGAGATTTTTCCGGCCCAAAGATACTGTTGTGTTTGGTTGGCCCAAACCCTATCTGGTGGAAAAAAAAAATATAGGAATAATGTTTAAATTTTTTTTTTTAAAAAAAAGAGCTGTAAGGGGAATTATTCTTAGAATTCTAAGAAGAAAATAAAGAGGACTTTATTCGCTAAGTAAAATAAATAGGAATAATGTTCGTCATATTATTATAATTCACTGGAACTAGTCACCATCGGTTATCCCAACCACCTCTTCTAATCGTTAAGAGATCTGAACCGTTGGTGAACATGAGTCGCACATAATTGTAGGGTCCAGTAGAATGCTTTGTGGAAAGTACCTCTTTGTGGAAATAGAAAAGTGTTGAAGTTGTTATACTCGGTTATATTTCTCCTAAGAGCCGAAGTGGTGATCTCGAGCAGAAACAAGTCACATCCTCAGTACTCCCCCTCTCAATAACTCGAAATAGGGTCTTTCATTCCGAGAGAGAGACAATCATCTCTCTCTCATACAGCGAGAACAACACGTAGCTTCTTCGGAATGTCTGCAGCACGAAGCGCAAACCGACTTCGTCTCAAACACATCAAGAATCAAGCAAAATTCTCCTTCTAGTACGCTGTCGTCTGTATGCAACCTCGATCGTCTTCAGACCTAATCTTACAAGCCGAATCTACGCTCGCAAAGAGACGAATCTAGTATACCCTATTTACTGCCAGTGGACTCATATTATGATCGGCTCTGCGTAAGCGCAAGTCAGCCTTAAGGACCGCTGAGCCACTTACTTCCGTCGGCGTGACTCTTGTCCCGACTCGGTCTAACACACCTTGCTACGACTCCGTCACTCCGAGCACTGTAACTAGCATATATTCCTTCGGCTCATTCCTCTCTAGGTCTGTATACGTATTCACCTACTTGCCTAAGTCAAACAAGCTCGCAGGAGGAAAACGTGAAATCTAAGATCCAGTAGAAATTGTATGATTCGTATACTTAGCGCATATGATATCTTGTATTCCGACGCTGTAGCAACTTTGAACATCAGCTACTATTTTATGAAGGTTGTCATGGTATATAACTTCTTCTGATTAGAGAGATTCTCTCTTTAGTTGCCAGAGACCTTCAAATGCCCGATCTCAGCGCATCTTTCCGGCTGAATTAATAGGTCTCATATATGGTGTCGGTTATATCGCTTATCTTATCTGACTATGCAATAATATAAATGTCTGCTGGGTAAGTATCTTGCTTAACATGACATAAACTATTTAGCTCTTGCTTCTCTCTTGCCAACAACGAGAAGGATCGCCAGAGCTGTAGCAAAAGATTCACGAACTACTAGATTAATGTATGAGAATTGATAGGAAACCGCCGTGGTCGGCGCACGCTAAAGATTCGATAGTTTCCAGTCTCTGTGCTTTACCAACTGTACTGGTTTCTTATATTCTATAACACAATTGAATGTCACCAACAACCCATGCTATATGCGGCTAAGTATACTTCTCTCTCTTTTTCCTCTTGCCTCCTAAACATTAATATCAAGCGGACAATTTTTTGATTGTTTGTAGATTGCAGTAGTTTCTCCCCCTGGCGGTTATCGAGGAAGTTCATGTTGTGGTTTTAAGTAAAGTTCTGTTGTTTATATGTAATGTCTCCCTTAAGCTCCCATTGTGTGAATAATTCTCAATCTGATACTACAGTCTACCTTATCAGCTCCATACTTGCCCTCTTTCGAGTCTCTTCTCTCTGTGCGATCATTCCGACTCTTTTCTTCGTGGTGAATCTTATTGCATACCTTGCACGGCTTATTATGCTTGTCAGAAAGAGGACGCAATTAGGCATCATTAAAACGTCATCAAATAGTTCAGACATCATCCGAATCTATATTTTTTCTCGCCAGATAGTCGCGACTATATGATAAGGGCATACTAGACCTTATCCCCTCCTCTAGAGAATGTGATCTATTTAGAGACAGGAAGAGCTTCGGCTGGTTTTATACTATTTTCTTGTCAAAAGCGTTAACAGCGTTAGCGGATCGATTATTGTCCTTTATTACTCCTTCTGTCTTATCAGTCATCTCGTCTTTGACCTACTTTGGACTAACGAGAAAATACTGGTCTTTAACTTCTTCGTTCGGCGTAGGAAGCAACTGATTCTATCGATTTTCTCATTCCTATTATGATATTGATTATGATATAAGATGGAATAGTTATATCACACTTACAAACTTATATGAAGAAGAGCCCCTAGGAGAGATTTTGACTTACGATCTGTGTGGATTGTGGATAACTAGGAATTTGAGAATTATTTCATTTGTAGCCTGTAGCTTCTTTCAAGAAAGACAAGACCTGATCTCTACTCTCTTTCCAAGCCAGTTATTTGATGTAACTCTTGAATGGTTGAAGTCTGTTTCGTGCGCTTACACGGACCATTATCCAGGGCAGGACAATCTGCAAGTCTTTTAACTCGCCCGTCACAGTTGGTGTTCTATCTGTCCTGTGTGCCCTGCTATTCTTTGTCTGAAGAATTCCCTCTCTTACTCCTTTGCTGGTCGTTCATCCCGACCCAATATTTCCTAACTCTGGGTAGATTGTTGATCGTTCCAGGCTTTCTAAAAAGGGATCGCTTTCCCTGGAGCCTTCTTTATGTTTCGTCTTATATTCACTCTCCTCTAGATCCAGCGACCTCTTGCTTTAATCCCGAGTTCCTAGCATAAATTCTTCTTTTACTGTTATTCTTTCTCTCCTATTATGCTTTCCATTACTATCACATGTGTCACTATAGTGAGTGAGATCTGAGATACAGCTATATGTGGTATTGCGCTAGATCGTTTGGTTTCATCGGCCAATAACAGATCTGTGCACCATGACTTGTTTATCGCATGTCATTCATAGTTCTTTCCTATCTCTATGAAGCTTGTGAACTTGTTTTTGAGACACCTCTATTGTTTCAGGTCAGATGAAAACACACTGACTGGGATTTCATTCCTGCATAAGTGATATATATATCTACTATAAAATCTGTCGTCCTGCGATTTCTATCGAATCCTTTTCCATGTTCAATTTTACAGTTGTATTGTCATTTCTAGTCTACTTCTTTCAATCCTATTCCGCTAGTTATTGACACAAACTGTTTTATCATATACGCTCAGCTCGTTCTTGTTTCATTACGGCATTTACTTCCCTAAAAGACTTGATGGTCCTATTCCACGATTCTGCCGTGATCTTCTATTATTCCTCTTTTTTCGTTTTCTTTAACGTGCCCTTGTATACGTGTATCTCCAGTCATATTTATGACATTCTTCTCTCCATGTTTGTCATCTCTTATAAACAGAGCCAAGGATTTTTGCATTTTATTGTTAGTGAAGCACAATTTTGCATAAGTGAGCCATCCTGGAACTTGCTTCAAGTACGCCGTGAACCGCGTGCTTCAGGTTGGCAGAGGGTGTAAGCTTAATTTAAAGTCCCTTCTCCTTGTCACCCTTTTGCGTGTACTATACTTATCTTTACCTATAGTATGCATATTCTGCCTATCCCATTGCCGGCCTGTACAATTCCACCACCTACCCCCCCCCACCCCATCTCCACGTTCTAAGTTGCTGCAACTATCATTTGAGGTTATATCAAACGCTTGTCTTTACCACTGAGGCAAGGTGCTATCGAACTCTTAAGTTTGTTAATGATATCACGTTTTTCATCATTTGGGTATCCTAATCAAGAGTCCTTTACGTAGCCACATTTTACTCGCCTTCTTAGATTGGTCTCCGTTTGGGTTCCATTCGTTAATCGATGCTTGTTTTTGTTTTCTAGTCAACATGAATCACGACACATGAAGTAATTACACAGATCTACTTCAGAAAAAAATGAAAAGTGGTCATAAATCTGTCATATTGGCGAACGAACGACGAAAAGATTTCACTTTCGGACTTGCCTGAATCTCAACTAAACATGGAAGTTTTACGCTCTGACTTGATCTTATTTCGATCTTTTATCTAAAAGATGATGTATTTCACTAGAACTTCCATTTAATTGATAGAAGTGGTCTGTTCTCTCTGCGTTTTTTCACATATTTCCAGGTTTCGATCCATAAATCCCTCTAAGGCATTTGAATGGGTTTAGTGAGATATGGTGATTTTTACCAGTAAGCTGTACAACGCGACACATCCCTTCAATTCCAATCTTCATATGTCTGACCATTAGTCGATGACCTGAACGATGTCATCCTTCGTTTCTACTTTACTACCCCATTCCGTGTTAATGCTATAACCTATTTCTATTTTATCTTCATGTTATCGGTCTCGTCGTTTTATGCTAATAAGAAGAAAAGGAAATTATCGGGATTATACGACTATGGCCTACTGGGTTTTTATTTATCTTATATCTTATCTTCAATCAATAATTAGTAATTAACCTCATATTAGTATTTTTTTTAAGTCCTTCTCTTAATATTAATTAAAAATCTTATGGTCCTAAATCATATAGTTTGTCAACTCTTAAGTTTCTTTTGGATAATATACCACTCCACATCAAGTTCGTCCTCATTTACAAACACGTGATATACTAACTTCTACACAACATATCAATATAAAATTTTATATTCAATTAATTTATGTGGACAATGTAAGTTTCAGATGGACGCTGTACGAGGATCTTTTCCCAGCAGATTTGCGTCATAGAAATTGTTCGTCCAATCGAAGATGAGCACAACAATATTAGTGATAAAGCCCCAGTTCATAAAACGATCAGTAGTCACTACTTTGTGACCTGCATTGATTTTGAGCTAACAAACATGCTTTTCTCTCTTTTTATATGCGTTCACCTTTAACCCAAGTCACTGCCTTAGAATTCTAGGCACATTTTATTCACATGTCCACGTATTTTTCGAAATTCTATACATAGGCCGTTCTACCTTTGTAGGATCATCTATCTATATCATGTCAATCCCCTTTCTACTTTTTTGCTCTCTTTATCCTATTTTCTTCTGTTTATTTACATATGAGATCTTTAAAGCTACAAGCTATGCCGACTATTCAGTTTTTGTTCCTGAATTTTGTTGTATGTTCCGCATGTTTCATAGAGAAACTTTTTTTGCCCTTGATTCCATCTGTGTTTAGTCCAGTTCCCACATGTTGTTGCACGTGAACTTCTGTTGCCCTTCTTCAGCTATCACAGTTACCTGCGATTCTTGCCATTTGGCGTTTCACTCCAAACAAACACGACTATCATAGCATTGACTTAGCAATCATTACTCTCATCCTTCAATTATGTAATATTTTTCTGGTGTGCTGTGTTAATAAAAATGCAAGTCCCATATGTCCACATCACGCGCGCGCTGAATCTGTGCCACACTGTACCTACAGCTCAATTATGCCATCACACCCTCATCTCTCAGTGTTGTAGGTGCTAATGATGCCTTGGTTTTGACTCATCCCCTATCTTCTTAGCTTAGTGCGCAATACCAAAACCATGGCACCTGCTCAACCTTCTCTCTCTGTTCTTCCTCTCTCGTCTTCACCCATGATTCGCTCCCTAGTGGCAGCTATAGTTGACAATCACCATATAGGTTTGTTGCCCACAGTACTCTAAATACTGATTCGTTCGCTCTTCACGTTTATTCATGTGTTTTTTTTTTATGCTTCTTATTTCAATCAATCATGGCTTTTCTTGTTTAGATTCTTTTTTGTTGTCGATTCAGCGCAGGCGATTTTATAGAAATACCGGAAATTCTTCTGGAAATAGTTTCACATTCTGCTTCACATTAAATACCATAGAGTAGAGCGGGGGAGAACCAAGATTCAAAGAACCCAACAAATCTGTTTTACTCGTTCGATGTGCAATTGTATTCACTTATCTTGAATTTGTGCAGATAGATTCATGTGCTTGATTGCCTACGTACTTGTTCTTATTAACATCATATATTTATTCCGGGCCAGAACATATTCACCCATTGTATGATGTAGCTTAACATCCGGATGCATATCTCTCCTTTGGTGCTCCTCCATTATGCATAGTACTAGTACCACCATCCAGAGCCAATTTTCTGTGCAGTTTAATACTAGACTTGCCATACTCTTGATTCCCTCTCTAAACAAGCTTACACACCGTATAGTTCCTAACTTAATTGCAAACCCACTCTTGTTTTTTACACCTCTTTAATCAAGTAGATTGCTTTTTCATGATCCTAAGAGCAAGCTCAGAGTTTAAGCCAAGACTGGATAGCAAGTGCATTCGATTTAGATCTACCATCTCCATCGTCGGGTTCACTCTTCTTAGTTCAATGTTTCTGTCGATATTTATGTTGGCCACTTTGTGTGTGAAATAGCTCTGATTCAAAATCATTGTCTCCATTCAAACTTTCTATCTATTTAGTCTTTGTGTTGTTCTCGCACATGTTGATACGCATACATAATGCAGTTGAAAGCTCGGAACCGTGGCTTAAAGTTGGCTGACTTAATAGAAGGAGTCTATCTTCTCACCTAAGAGCTGGAATATTAACAGTTTGCATGAGTCCTGTGGGTTCTTCCTGCTCATATTTTGTTCTTGGGAATCATCCTTCATTGTTTCTACTTGTATTCATAATTTACTGGTCTTATTAACTATTGGCAGGTCTCGACTTTACATGACTATCGGATTTTGGTTATCAACGCGCTTATGCTCTCAGGTATCTCCATCAATCCCTTCCATGTGAATCAATAAGCTTCTGATTACAAGTGTCTCAGTTACTTCTTATATTATCCTTCGTCGTGGGATCCACATTTCTGCCGTCAAGTTCATTTTACTTACTATTTGCAAATTCAATTCGTGCTAATTGTACAATGCATTAGTGACTTAGTCGTACGATATCCTCGTTTAAAACTTATGTTTTCCTCTATTTATTACTACTACCTATACAGTACTTGCGATTACATCGTATATATGTTACGTCGATCTAGCACAACCGTTTTTAGACGAACAATACGTTTATAATAACTATGTTTAATCTTGCTATTCCATATATTATGTAGTGTTAGAACGATTCCAATGTGCTTAGACATTGCCTAAAGTAACAGGTGACAAGCAAAGTATTTGATTATTATATTATCCTGATCGTATTTGTCTATCACTTTGTTTCGTTTTTTTTCCTTTTTAAAATGTTCCCCCATCGGTTTATTCAACTTCGGTATCATCCAGCAACAGAATCTAGCAACTGTGCGGTCATCTTATGATATTTTGCACACGCTATGGAATCAACATTTTACTGGAGGTGTTCCGTAGGGTTCACATCCTTAGTCCCTCGACATAGTAACCTCCATGCACTACAAACTCGACTTCTCAGCAGTTACTGTGTCTCTTGCCAGATAAGACCTCAGCAGCACAAATCCACAAACTACACACCACAATAACGCCCACAATATGCGGTAAGTATTATTATTTTGTCTCTAGATTTATAATTATCGGATCAGCGTATCCAGTTGCAACTACCTCTAATTGTTCCCAGCCTGACATCAACATATTTTGCATCCTTTAGAGTGAAAGAAATTTTCTGTTTTTCTTAATGAGTCTAGTCTGGCCCTCCTCGAAAGATCACGTCGTATTTGCAGCACTTATGTCACCACCTTGCTACATTTTATATATATTGCTATTACAATGATAGTTTAGGCATTGATTATAAACCTTGTACTCGGTTCTTCTTACTGACCTGCTTGTATTTCATCCTATGTTCTGCTAGTCCTATCCAAATCAATCTCTTAGCCTAGCGCTTGGTGTACATCGGAATAGCTAGTACTTCCATCTTGCTGCTTTAAGAGTATTTATCGTCTCAGTCTATCTCCTTCTTCTTTCTCATAGTCGTTCTTGATATATTCCTAGATACAACCCACATCTACTACTTCACTGACGTAAACACCTCATCTTTGCTGCATTCATTCCCAGATGTATATGTAAAAGTCTTTTTGTATACTTATTATTAAAATTTTTGATCTTATTGGCACTTTGCTTCATTACTTAATACTTCTATTTTTATATATGTGCAGGTTACCACTGCTATTAATAATCTAATAAACGCCTCTATTACTCTCTAATGTATGGTCGATAACTCATGACCTTCTGTTATTTCTGTGTGTAGAGATGCTGATTATTTCGGAGCGTTTGGTGAACTTGGATGTAACGGTGAAATATTTCATGCAGCCAGACAAATATGGCCAATAGTACACAGAAAGTATCCATGTCTTTGACCGTGTTGTTGGTGGTCTAGGTGAATGCACTAGAATTCTGATCCATATGGTTTTTGCTAGTCTGATATCCATTTCTATAGTCCTACTTGTTCTGTGATATAGATGCTTCACCTATCATGACTTTTATTTGCTTATACTAGTGATGCTCATGTGAGCATTTTACGTCTGAGAATGACACATTATGCATATCTAGACTGTATGTAATTCGTTAGATAATTCTTTATAAAAACTTTTAGAAGAGAACTACATACGTATTTCCTGTGCTTCGATTTGAATCATCTCTTTTCTTTTGACATTCTCACCAAATCATACTTATAAATGTAATGTATAAGGAAATATTGAAGAAACAGGTTTAGAGCCAATTCGTGACTATACTCAATAATATTTGATCTCAAAATTATATCTAGAGCCGAGCGTTATGACTGTCACGGTATTTTGCTACATAATATTCTTTTTTTCTTTCTCCGTACGATTACTAGGAGACTTCATACTAACACTCTATGCCGTGAACCTAAATGTTGTCCTTGTGGCTTATTCAATTGAGGCACCTGATTATCAGGAATACTAGGTATTCCTTCACTATGTCTGTGTGCTAAATTTAATTTCGTATCTGTCTGCATAAACAGCAAGATTATTTAAGCTCTGTTTACAGTGTATATAGGCTGTAATACTTAGGTAATTATCCAATAGAGTGTGCGTAGCATAGATATGTGCGACTTAATCCACAAGGAAAAGTCTCTTTATTGGTTAATCGTTAGTGACTCATGTCTAAAGCCTCTATATTGCCCTTACTATATCCAGGTGTATCCCACTATATCTGCAGCCTGACATTATGCTATTTATACATTTACCGGGTTCTTTATCTATATATTCTATACACACCCAATTACTTGTCCTATTCTTCATTATCATTGCAATTACATGAGTGTACATAATAATATAAAATCTGATGCCTATCCATACATGCTCATATAGTTGTCCCAACATCATATTTTGTACAATACACAATCAACTATTCTTTTGAATTGATTATTATAACGTCAGTGTTATGATATACACCAAGGACATAGGTTGCTTCTTAAGTTTCCTAATATAGTTTGGAGCAGGTCCTTTACCTCCCCACTAAATGATAATCTTCCGAGTTTGTGCTAATCTTTATTATCATTATCTATCTTTCTGGCCATATGGTGATAATAGCAGTATCGTTCATGAGAGAAGACACAATTGCCTATTAAACTCATTGTCCGCTTCTGTAGTACGCATTGTAAGAGTTATGTTAGCATATTTTCATTTGGAATATAGACTACTTTTTGCATTATGGGAGCGGTCTAATGTACTCTTCTATCATAGCTATGGCTCAGATCCTAGATATCAGTGCTAAACACGTCTTGAAAACGCCGGCCCTCTCTTTCCTGCAAGATAACACCTGTTTGCGACGTAACTGAGAGGGAAACTGGCACCATTATTCTTACTTCCTAAAGGCTCTTTCAAATCTACACTAACTTCGTTTGTTTTAATCTTTTGAATCCTTTCAACCTTCGTTCATGTCTTCCTTAACTCATCTTTAATTTTGTACTCCTCTGTGTTCACCTAGCAAATTCTAATCAGATACAAGTCCTAAAGATCTTATTAATTTCTTTCTGATTTTGATTGCAACTTTCTTATTTTGCTTATCTCACTTTACACAGCCTTCATATGAGACTCTCCCGCATAAAATATATTAAAGCCGCTAATTTATGTTTCGCTGCATAGTTTTAAGTCGGAAGAAAATTTCTATATGATCCGCTTAATCAGCCCATTGGTAAAACTTTTTCTCTCTTTATTTTTAGGTATCTATCTTAGTTCACTTCCTTTTATGTTATTATATTGTTATGCCATGCCAATGTTCCTTACACATGCATGTATTGTGCCTTTAATATCCCATAAACCTGATTAACTCCTGACAATTTTGCGCAGATGAGTGTGTATCTATCTTGTTGTTCTTGATTGTACGCAGTTGATAGTCTCTATTGTATCTGTACGTGATTTTAGGTAGTTATCTAATTCAATGTTGCTATGTAGCTCAGTTTGTTTGAAGATGGTTATTATAAGGCTAGTCCAATTAATAGTGCACTGTCTAATAGAGGCTATTGCTCTCAATGCTTTGTCGGTCTTGACTTTTCAAACAACAAAGTCCGCGATTGCCACGTATTGATCGTGAGTTTAGGTAATGTTTTTCTTGAGTGAACTGAACCATCCAATTCTAGCCCGCTACCTATTCGTCTAAGGATTAGCACAAGTGCATAAAGTAGAATACTGGACTTCATTAAAAATCTTCCAAGCAATTCAATACCCTCTATTTGTCTAGCAAATATCTTAATTTATCTCCTATCTCAAGTTGACTTTACTAATTATAAATTTAGTGAGACATTATGGTGTGTTTAAGTTGATTTTCCTTTATTAATGAGCGATCCATCTACTTTGACTATTAATTTCCTCGTTACGTTCTCTAGAGTTTGGAAGATTTCTGCCTTTTATTTTCCAATCTTATAGATATGTTCCATTCTCTAAAATACACTACTATCTTAACCTTGTGTTTGTATTTTTGCGATTTAGTGAACTCCAGTCCAATATAGCGTCTCTCGCCTCCTGAACATGTCGACTGTTTATTCCCATCTATTTGCGTGTTGTGTCAAAATGTTGTTCTGGTGTGAAAGGTTCAAGTGTCGTTGCTTTTCCTTTCTCACTGCTTTGAAAATATGTGCATCAATTCCTGGACTAGTTAAGAGCAGTGGAATAGCTGAAATAACTTGATTTGTTCTGCTCGAGTGGGCCTCAGGCTGTCAATTCTCTAATCCTAGAGGTTTTGAACCCAAGAGGGTTGAAATTTGAGTAATAGGAGGGGAAGGAGATTTTGTGTTTTGGGAGAGGATTCAAATGCTACTGTATAGTGTTGCCATTTAATTGTTGAGTTCTACTTTTTTTTATTTGTCTTCTGTTAAGCAACAGGAGGTATATATCTCCATTTTGGCCTCAAAGCTCTGAAATGATAACTTGCAAATCCTTTCATTCTCATGTCGAATTTAGGACTCATAGCTTCAGCATGTGGGGAGTTGGATGCTGCCTTACAAGGCTCTGGAAGCCAAAGGAATGTCCCAAAAGGAGTAGGAAGTGATCCGCCAAAAGTCAAAGCCTACCAAAATGGAACTGCAACTAAGCCCATTAATCTGTTGCATGATGGCGTTTATAGCAATGGCAATGGGATCTACGTGTGAATGATGTTGGTGCCTTATGTTATAGGATCTTTTTTGTTTTTTTATTTATGATTTTAGGTTTGGTCTGTACAGTTATTTGGGTAGTGGTAGATATAGGTCTCCCACGGACTCACAGAACAGAGTTAGATCCCGGTCTTTTATACGGGATTGCTTGCTAAATTCACACTCGTCTTGCAATGGGAGGGTATTGAGGCTGCCTCTCTTTGCGGAGTGTTCTGTTCTCTCGTTTTTTGTGAACTTATTGTATCCTTATTATGGACGGACTCGTGCACTTGCACTGTGTATACATCGTAAAACACTGTGCAAGGCAGCACTTCCTTTACCTAAAAGAAATTTCCCTGCCCCCCTTTCTCTTAAATTCAATCTTCTGTTTTGATTGTTTTTTTTTGTCTGAACTTTTACCAGAACAACCCCCCCCCCCCTTTTTTCCTCTTCCCTCTCTCTTGTTGGTGTTGAACTTTCCATTGGCGAAGCAGTGAAAGATCTTGGTACCTGGCAGTATCAAATTAATGTTGAGCTCCAGAGGTCCTTCAGCATTTGCAGTCAAATGGTAATTTCTCAATACTGATTACTGAACTATAACGACTTCCAAATATTATATTACAATGTACGAGCATGTCAAAAGTAGCTTCTAATTTGGCCTGGCCTTCGTAAGTTCATGGACATTGTTGTTGGGCTGAGCTTGTTAGAGTAAGGTAAGCATTAACATTCCAGTTGCTTATTGAGGAAATACAGGGAAAAGGGAAGATCTTGCAAGTATGCAATTGTGAAGAATGCATCTGGTCTGCTCGAGAATAATTTTCCTGTGACTCAACCATGTTCGATCCACTGTGCTGGAAATAAATACTGGAAAGTGGGCGTTTTCAAGCTTTTTGTTACAATCCGGAGGAGAATGGTGCAGGATTGACGGTAACAACAATCCATTGGACCCTTGATCTCTGAGTATCTACAGGCCGCGGTGGAAGTTGCCCTGCAAACCTTGAGAAGTGCCAGGTGAGAAATGCTGAGGAGTTTAGTTTATATTCCTGTATGACAGATAGACATGTTTCTTGTGGAGTGCAGATTCCAAAGCAAGAGCACAGGCCTCTCGTGGATCTTTAACTGCCAAAGTTGCTTCCATTTGGTTGAAGTGAGGGCTCCCGCGGTAGAGCAGCGTTGGGACACAATTTTTGTTGTTGTTGTTGTCTGTGAGCGGATGAACCTATTCCCTTGCCTAGCTAGGTTGCTTCTGTACAAAACTCTGCAGCACCAGAATCTTGTAGAATGGCCTCATTTAAAATTTGGTGAACCTAGCATTTACCATTTGGCTCTTTTACAGCCCCTAGCTCCATACATACAATCTACAGGAGAAGTTTTTGGTCACTGAACAATACAAGGAACGATGCCTATCAGGTGGCAAGTTTGATGATTTGACATTGAAAAATGAAAAATTATAAGCAACATAATTGAACATATTTGACATTATAGGTCACACTTAGCAAAATCCAAATCTAACGATAACTTAACAAGCCTCCATAATGACCCAAACTTTTTGTGTCCTACTAATATCTTGGAGGTCTCACGCTATATATGTAAACGGATTTAAGAGGGTTAGATTATGATACCACTGTACGGATTGAAGGGGGCGAGACTATGATACCACCGGGAGCCTTGAGCGTGTCAGGACGAAACAAGGGTTGGCTTCTTTGAGGGAAGCCAACAAAGCTCCTAAAATGGTTTAAATAGAAGAGAACCGGCCTTCCAAATAAACAAAAGTTTTTATCCATAAATTTCTTCCATAATAGAACTATTCAATCATTACTTTATATAGACTTACAAATAAAGAGTTATGGGAATCAATGATTTTAAAACACAAAACACTCCTAACTTATCAAAGCTAAAGTTATTGAGACACTTCATAACTAATTATCATCCCTATCCATCCTAAATGTATCACAAGCTAGATTTTTAAATTCAAATAATCAAATATCAACGTATAGATAAAAAAAATTGTACCAGAGACCTTTTTCTTTTTTTAACTAAAAAAAATATAACTTAATACTTATTTATATGTGGGGCATAGGTATTACCAAATTGATTAGTTCTGTAACTTATTCATACCGTAGTTTGACGGAAATCTTGCTTGAATATTCATTAAGCACCAAAAGTAATAAAATAACTATACGACGTGTGCAATTTATTATGAGATGAATATTGCGGGATTAAATTATGATATTTTTTATATTATAAATAGAAATTAAATTATAAACCATCAACATATAAACATATATAAAAATATTTGTATAATAAATAATACTAGAATTTCAAGTAATCACCTATTTTTAATAAGGGTTAAATACTATTCTTATTGTTCTTGAATTTTGACCATTCTTAAAATTGGTTCTTTAATTCTTCAACTGATCATAAAATATCTATATATTTGCAATCTTTGTCAATCAACTCATTCGGTTAAACTTCCGTCAGTAAAGTAAGCGGTGACATGCTAACTCCAAAACCTGTCACGTCAATTAAAAAGACTAAGTCATATAAAAAAATACCGCATAAGTCAAATAGAAAATTACAACAAACAGAATAATTTCATCTATATTAACAGGATCTGTAAAACTACATCATAATTTTTTTAAAAAAAAAAACAAAACAATGTATGCTGCCGTGAATGAATAATATTTTAATTTAAAGCTATTGAGATGGAGGGAGAGATCCTACGGCATAATGGCAATGTACATAATTATAGTGAAACCGTCTTGCTTTGTTTTCGATTTTCAAAAATAATTATTGATCGTTCTTATGTTTGTGTTCTAGAAAAATTAAAAAATCTGTAAGTTTTCTTAAATAAATCAAACTCGGGCATTTATAACTTTGATTTGTTAGATCTCATTAATATTTACAATTAAGAGAAAAATGATCTAAACTCGATATTTTACATCCAAATTTATCAATATATTTATATTTTATATTTAAATTAAGTTTTTAATGATAAAATTAATACAAAAATTGTGACGCATGGTACAAATATAAATTGTAAAAGTGTAAATAGACAGATAGTTTAGAATGTAATACGTGGGGTTTGGTAGCTTGAAGTTTAAATTGCAAGAAGAATGATAGTCAGGTGCAAGATTTTTTTTTTTTGGAAAATAAAAAATCAGTTAATAAAAAAAAAAAAACCCAGTAATTATTGGGTATAGTCGGAAGAGAAAAATTTAATACGCCTATAGTTTATTTTTTCAATTCGTTGTTGTTAAACTTTGTTATATTTATATTTTCATGTATGTTACAGATGTCGTTACGGCCGTTTAGGGTGTGGGTGGAAAAGTGTGACAGTACGCATAAGGAAAGAAATATGAGTGTCTTTAACTTTTTACGTGATTACGTGATTTGGAAAAGACCGAAAAAAAAAGGGAAAAATTACACAGAGCCCATTAATTTTTAGGCCTAGGTCAAAAGTTTCACTGGATTTTAAAAAAATTCTAAAAGCCCACTTGGTTTCTTAGTTTAGTACGAAAACTAACTCGAGTCAATTCTGTTAGCAGAGATAACAGAGCCCAATCCACGTAATATAAATGAACAAATCGTTACTTGACACGTGCTTAAAAAAACCACATAAGCTTCAGCCTGTCATGTTGCACCCACATCCTACCACGCCAACCATGACAATCTCCTCTATACTAATAGAGAAGTCTTGGAGGAAGCCCCTGGTTTATCGATTTGAAAATCTCTTAAAATTCTTTGCCCTTCTGCAAAGCTTTTAAAGATTTAGTCTGTCACGTCGTTTTGCCTTGGAGGTTCTTTAAGAAAGTTTCAGTCTGCCACGTCGTTCTCCCATTTGCCGTGTGGGTCTTTCTCGACAATGTCTTCCTTGAGCTCATCATTTGCTTGCTACAGATGCTCAAAATTTGGACACGGATTAGTTCGGGTTAGTTTTCGTACTAAATTGATAAACTAAGTGAGCTTTTAAATTATTTTTAAAACTTAGTGAGGTTTTAATTTGGGTCTAAAATTTAGTGGCTTCGTGTAATTTTTTTTTTTTTTTTAAAAAAAAAAAAACCAGTTAGCAGGGACGAGGGATAGGAGGCAAACTTCCAAAAAAAAAAAAAAAAGGAGAAAAAAAAAAGAAAAAAAAAAAAAGACAGAAGAAGGAAAAAACTAGAGGCAGGATTAACCTGGGAATACTCTGGAGGGAGTTGACAATTCGGGGGAGAGCAGAGGGCGTCATAATCAATCCTCCTAGTGACGTGGCTGTGGTGGAGACTGGGGAAAAGTTCACTGGGATACCTCTGGGAAGTTCGGGGGCATTTGAATCGTCAGAGAAGTCTCTCATATATTTGTTACTATTATATCTGAGAGAGTGAAATTCCGAGAGTCGTTTCGGAATTTCGAAAATGGGCATAGAGGATGAGATATCTCCGGCGGATGCGCGCGGGAGTACTCCTGGACAGGATCAGCAGGCGGCGGGGGTGGGTATCCTTCTCCAGATCATGATGCTCGTCCTCTCTTTCGTCCTCGGTCATGTCCTACGCCGTCACAAGTTCTACTATCTTCCTGAAGCTAGCGCCTCTCTTCTCATAGGTATCTGCAAATATAACATTAGCAATTTTCCCGCAGCCTTTTTTTTTTTTAATCTTGTTCCGTTCTTACTGATTAGGGCTTTTCGGAAGCGATTTATATGGATCGTTTCCAATTGCAACAAACAACATTAACATTATTAGGAAACTTTAAAAGGGAAATGTGTGTAACCATGATGTATATATTTTTTCTTTCTTTATGTCAGGTTTAATTGTGGGTGGCCTTGCTAACATCTCAAATACAGAAACTAGCATCAGGTTCTTTTCCATGGTTTGCTGTGCCATATCTTTCTCCTTTACCCAGAATCGTCCCAGCTATACGCTTCTTTCTCTTTTCGTTTTTGGTAGTCATTAATCCATTGCTATTCCCAAAAGTATTAGCCAAATAGAGAAAGAATAGAGAAGATACAATTCCCGTTTGTTTATTGAGGCGTCAATAATATTTTTCGTTTCATTTCTGCAGGACTTGGTTCAATTTTCATGAGGAATTTTTCTTCCTGTTCTTGTTACCCCCCATCATATTATATCCTGACGAATCATGGATGGAATTTTCATTTATTTTCTTTTATTGCTTTATCACTGCTTGTTCATTGCCTTCTACTTATAGTTCTCCTTGACACTTTTGTGCTTACTCAATCGGGGTTCAGTCTCTCACCTGTAAGTACTTAGTAAATTCTGCATATGTGCATGTGTTTGCATGCAGTGAAACCAATGTACTCCTCGTGTGATTTACTCCATGACTTTGGCCTTTGCAGAAACCTTTCTTTTCGAATTTTGGAGCCATTGTGACATTTGCTATCCTTGGAACATTTATATCTTCGATTGTTACTGGTCTTCTAGTGTAAGTTTTTCATTATTCATTGTATGCGTACGTAGTTTCCATCCTCCTGCCTTATGCTTATTCCTTTGTGCTTTTTTGTCTGTTTTGTTGCAGCTACCTTGGTGGTATGATGTACCTCATGTACAGACTTCCATTTGTGGAGTGTCTGATGTTTGGTGCTCTTATATCAGCAACAGATCCAGTCACTGTTTTATCCATCTTTCAGGTGATTTTGCACTCCACTTCTGGCTCTCATGCAATAATCTGTCACCACATATCTTTAGTAAGATTAGATATACTGTTATGTAAACGAAATTGCTCAACTAGTTGTGTACAATCCTGACCATGTGCTCGTCATGTGTGTTGACATGAGCACTGCACAGAGTTGCAAGTATTTTGTATATGATAATAGTACTCTTTTAATGAGCTATGTAACTTCAAAGCTATGTAAAAACTACGTTGTCTTTTGATGCAAAACAGGTTTGCTTCTCAGCATAATGTTGTTGGAAATTCCACTGATGCTTTTATTGACAGATAATAGTCAATCCCACACATTAATACATCAGGCATTTAGGTTCTTTCATTCAGCTTGTCCAAAGCTTCAAGCAAATATGCATTTCTGGCGTCAATTGTCTTACCTCGATAAAAATTCTTTCCCACATTAATGCCATTCACTATTGAAGAGCCAAGTTTTCCGTGTTTGGACAGTTCTAAACTTTTCCATGTCTCTCAGTAATAGTAAACTTCAGGGAAGATGCTGCAGATGCCCTGCCAAAGCACAGAGGAGCCGGCGACTTGAGCCATAGTGATCTCAAAACCCTCTGTCTCTCCCAGTAATCTGAATGCAAACATCTATCATCTGATGGAGATGAGGTTCAAAGGTTGTCAACTTGGTTTGAAGAAAGCCATAACCCATATCTTATTCGATGAAATTGCTCAAGTCTTTACCAACATCTACCATCTTAAAATAAAGGGAGCCAAGTGCACACTCTTGTCCTTTTCTATTATGGTTCATAGACTCCAATTATGTAAACCAACTTGATTAATGTGGCTTAATTTTTTTCATTAAATTAAATTTTTTTTATCCTTCTTTTTTTTTGGGGTTGGGGTTTCCCGCCCCCGGGGGGGGGGGGGGGGTGGAGGATTTGGTAGAGTGCATTCACCATCTAATGGTATCAATTTTATTTCGCTTTTCTTTTTCCATGTGAGGACATGTGGGTGGTGTTTGCAAACCAAAACTTTGGCCATTCCCAAAATTTTGATTCATGGAAGTTGGTGAAAAAAGTGGAGAGAAATAATTAAGTGAATTTTTTATGTTTATTGCAATGAAAATAGATGATTTGATGGGGGGAAAGAGATTATATAGTTATTTTATTATTATTTTTTTAACCAAAATTTTGGAATGATGTAAACACCCCTGTGGAATCATTAGACATTTACAAGTTGGTACTATGGGTTGTTTACCTTAGCAAAGTCTCTGTGCCTTAGGGTTCTCAACACAGTATATGGTCACTTGGTTACCAATCAACCTTATGGGTTGGGGGACCCCAAAGTAATGAAGTGATGCTGAACCTTTTGTTTCAAGGACTGTATTTGGAGATATGTGGGTTTGATATTATGCAAAGAGGCTGAGGAGCAGCTTGGTTAAGGCGTAAAGGTGTAACAGGGGAGAAAACTTTTGGATTATGGAAATTAATGGCACAAAAGGGGAAAGGGGTTTGCAATTGTATCAAGGAAGAAAACCAAGGCATTTGTTTGCTGTTCTGCATCTGAGAACAGTTGTTGAGAGCAGACATTGGTTGTTTTTGGAAGTTTCAGGCTCTACTAAGAGGCTAAATGGATTAGGACTTGGTGAAAAGAGGGCTTTACAATTGGGTTGTGGGATTTTAATTGGACTTTTCGTGTCTTAGGAGATCTGATTGATCTGAGCACCTAGTCAATTCCGAGAAGCATGAAGCCAAAGAAGACAAATCTAGGCGCCTCCAGAAGGCTTTCCTTGACAATCACACCAGGAGAAAGAATTTAATCAAGCAATCATAAGCATTTGAATTGTTAGAGACCTGACCATTCAACTGTAAGTAATTGACAGATACCTTTCCAGTTAGTACTGAAGCTACTAATATGAAAAGGAAAGTTGGTTATGCTCATTAAGAAAGAAGCTGTAAACTGCTAGAGGCCAGTGAAA
>CM025850.1:32664864-32716560 GCA_003952965.2 Morella rubra | reverse complement strand
TCCAATAGTTTCTCAAAGAATGCCAATCTATGCAAAAGAACCGGTTAGTAAAATAGGTGCCTCACAATCTCAAATTCAAGCTTAAAATATGACATAGTTTTAAGCTATGTATTTGACATATTTTATTTGGGTCATATTGCTCATGCACATAGTTTTTGAGTGGCATATGAATCTATCTATTATTAACGAGTTGGGGCAATGTGGTTTGCCCCATGGTGGTTCCCATGTCAATAAGCTTGCCATTCTGTGTCTTTTGTGTATCATTATTGCTTGCAACTTTTGGTGGAAGGCAGTGTGGCCCTTGTTGGAAGGCAGTGTGACCTCCTCTTGGTTGGTTCAGTCTTGTGGTTTTCCATTTATCTGGGGTAGGAAGGGTCAACAGACAAATGTTAGAACATGGGATATGCTGGTTTTCTGTTGCTGGCTTTTCTACATACCGATGACATCTGTGTTTCACCTCCTGTCCCTCACCAAATTTTGATTTTTCCTTCTCATAATTTGCTTTTATGTTGTTCCTGATTGCAAATTCCCAGGGGCGCTGAATCGCCATATGCTAGAATATAGGAAATCTAAAAAATTCTGAAATGCATATACAGTGACAGCTCGGCACCATATTATACAATGAAGCATGCATGCATGATGGGGATAGAAAGCGTTCAGTCACTGTAGGTCGGATGCATACCATGCGTTCTTTATCCTGATCCAACTATGCATAGGACAACTTAGATAAAGAAGTTACATCGTCTGAAGCAGCCATTAATCATGCAATTTTTCAGGTCAATGTAGGTATAGTCCAAGACGTGGTAACTAATTAAGAACCACTCAGAAAAGAAAATAATGCAATCAAACATAAGTAGGAAGGAGACATGAAGGGACACATAATGAAGTGCTTAGCAATTCAAGGTAATTGAACCATTCTGGTCGGAAATGCCTGAAGAGGATACTGCCAGATTTCTGGCGATGGTAACTTTTCCAGCACTTCAGGAATCTCGCATCTGAGAAATTCCAATGAAAATTTCGAAAACTTAAAATTAGATCTCAATTCCCAGAGTTATGCTAAAAGAATAGGGGAGAAAAACAATCGTGGAGAGGCGTGGAAACAAAAGCTTGAAAGCTTCATGGAAGCCACTAAAGGAAATATAGAAGCAAAAGAAGTGGTGGAAAACAAGAAGGAAATAGTGGAATAGCCAACTTGAACATGCAGAATACAGACTAATGTAGTGATTATTGTTACTTTCTTAAACTATTTGCTATAATTTATGAAAATATTTTACTGTCAATCATTATCTCTGAAATTTAATATCCACCTCTTCTGGTAGGTGGCGGTCATATATGTGGAGAACATGTTAAAGCTTGAGGGTGGTGCAATTGGAGAATTTGTTAGGAGCACACTGCTTATGGCGCTGATGGATATGCTTATAGAGTTGGATGTGAGTAGCTTGAATTTCCTGAACAAAATTAACTGGAAAAAATGTTACTTCATTTATTTATAATCATGTAATGGACTTCGTATAGGTGGAGATTGGATGGGATGACATCTTACAAGAAGACTCTAGTAAAGGCATTTTTCAGATGGAGCTTGAAAATATGGACGAAATGACAGATTATGATGATGAAGATGGAATTGAGGTATGATCCATGCTATACTTATAAATGGGCTATATCTGCTTTCATCTATTAGTCTTCTGAATTGATAAGTGGTAGCAAAATTTCTGGAAAACCTTAGCTGGCTTTGACTTATCTGTGGTATTTGGACCTTGCTTTATCTCCTTTGCTTTAGGCCTTACTTTTTGTCAAGTCCTTGGTTTTACACGTGTATGAAAGTGGGTAATCATGAACATAGTAGATGAGGCAAACTAATACTGATTTGGCAATGATAGTGGCTAATCATGGACATAGTAGATGGGACAAACTTGTACTGGTTCTTGCCAATTTTTGAACTTATGGTCAATTGGTCTATCATTTCAATTCTCGTGATATGCCTATGATTATTTGTTCTCATATTTAAAGTAATCCCCTGATAATTGAGCAGCTTCCTAGAGAATTAAGTCGGAAGAGTTTAGGTGGGAACTTAATTGCTGAAAAATTGGATAGCTTGATGGTGCTGACTTTTGAGCATCTTGAATCATGTAAAGTCAGTGGCCGTTTGATTGAGGTAATTCTTTATCTTCAAATTTTCACTGCTATAATCCTAGCTCAATGTTGAATGAATTATATTGTTCAAATGTGATTGTTAGGTCTTGGAACCTCTTTTAGACTCATTTCGGATAACGGTTCTAACTGCATACAAGTCAAAATTTACTCAGGTATTACATGCAACAAAATTTTCTAGTTAATTGCCCTGTTGTTTCTCATATTTTTCCTCGATAAGTTGTTTTTTTTTTTTTTTTTTTGTGGGTTAGCAGAGGCACTAAATCATTGCTTTTGATTTTCCGTATTACAGTTTGTGATCTTCTATGCCTGTGCCCTGGATCCCGAGAACTGTGGTGTGAGATTTGCCACATTACTTGCAGATATTTTTGTTTGCGAGGACTACCCTATGCCGTTTCGGTAATATGGTCATGCTTTGAATTTAAATATGTTCTTTTGGTTTCTATCTTCTTGTTTTGGGGATCATCATGTCTGTATCGGTTGTCAAGGCTTGTGGTCTTTGAATCACTTGCAGTTGGTCCTAACTTTTATTTATCAAGTGCTTTTTTTACTTCTCTCAATTTGGGGTATTTTCCTTAAAGAAGGGCCATAGCTGAATATCTTTTGTCATATCCTGACAAATGCTTGATAGAAATTGCAAACCGATAAAGGATCTTAGTTATAAAATGACCAAAAACCTTTGGGGTTGACATGCACTTTACCGGCATGTTCAGCAAAATCATGTGGAATTTAAATTATCTTGTTGAACCTTCCTGATTTTGTATGGTATACCAGATTATCATAACACTACTTTATGTATTACCTTGAGATGTTGTACAGGGACATGGATGCAATTATCATTTTGCTTCCATCTAAGTTCCTGCACCTCCGCTTGCCCTATTTTGTCCTATTTCTAGCTTTTGTTCTCATCTTCAGTATAATTTTACTTGTCAGAGGAGCATCATCTACGGTGCTAATTTTAATTCTTTTCTTATGCTATGCAGGATGAGTGCTGTTGCATATCTTGCTAGTTATTTGTCTCGGGCAAATTTCTTGTCAGCTCCTTTCGTTGCTAGCATGTTGAAAAGGTTGTTAAGGATTAGATATTCCCAGAATGTGATCTATAATGCTTCTCATTTCATTGTTACCGTATGCGCAATCAAAATTTGGTGATTCCAAAAAGAAAATAAACTAGCACATCTGTTTGAGATGATCTGGTTATCTTGTGTTTTGGTGTGTTCTCAGGTTGGTGGATTGGTGTTTGGAATATTGCAAAACAAAAGGCGGTGAAATAAATCCAATACCCCATAGACTTTTCTACTCTGCGTGCCAGGTATAATATTGCTCTGACAATAATTAGGTTTAGAAGCTTAGATTGTTGTACCTTCGATAATTGATAAGAATGCATTTTGGGGGGTGGGGGGCAATGGTGTCAAGCATATGTGCATCCTGATAAAATGATTGTTCCTTACATAGTTCTTTTGGCTATTAACTACTAAGTATTGGGTAATTATAAAAAAAAAAAACAAAACTAAGTATTGGGAATTAAGTGATCTATGAAGAGTTGTTAACTGTTAGTTGGCTTCATAATATGTAGTGGAGAACATTTAATTGCCTCCACTGCAATAATGTTTCAGTTGGTCATCTTAGACATGGACAATTTCTGGTGAAATGAATTAGACCGAAATTTCAAAAGGTCAATTTTTTATTAAAGGTGACCTGACCTAAGAATGTCCCCTTTTTTATGCTTATGTTTCATATTTATATAGCTGTGTGTGGTTGGCGATTAAATCAAATTGTGCAGGAGGCTTATTTACTGCTTTTGACTCGTTGCAAATTGATGGTTGTTTGTCTGTCCACAGGCAATGATGTATGTGTTCTGCTTCCGAATGAAATCTATGATGGATGTTGCATGGTTCAAATCACATCTGCTCTTTATAGAGCCAATGTTGAAGCATAAACTGAGCCCGTTGAAGGTGAGGAGCTACTTTTTGGGCACAACCAAAAACTTGTAAAGAAATTAATAAAGAATATTTACTTACAACTGCGTAAAAAATTTCTTCTTTCCTTTTGATGTTGAGAAGAGTCCATCATAGGTTCAAGTCATTTTATTTCCCAATTTTACTACAGGATTGTGTTCAAACAATCCAAACTTTATCAGTAAGGGCATCTTATTTCAGTTGTCATTTCTGACAGGTGTGCCTGCCCTCAGTTGTTGATGAGTTTTGCCGACAAGCAGAAGCAGCTTGTCTATTTACCTCCTTGGACGAATTTGTTTTTAACTGCTCGGTAGAGTCAGAACATTCAAAAGCTTTTGGCGGGATGGAAAGGCTTGACATGTTCTTCCCATTTGACCCTTGTTTATTGAGAAAAAGTGACAGGTATACATCTTTGGCATTTTGATTAATTTGTTTTAAAATAATGAAATAGCATTCATTATAAATTCAGGCTTTACATAAGAAGCCCATGCAAGGAATGGACAGAAGTCATTCTTCATGACGGGCTGTTTTGAAAAATAAATAGATTTGGAGATGTCCGGGAGCCCATTTGAGGAAACATGCAAGGCTGGAAAATACTGCCCATTTGCATTCAGACTGATGTTCCCAGAGTGAGCATTAATCTGTTACCATGTCTATTGAACTCTTCGTGCAATGATTCTGACCAACTTGTTTGGCGGGCGCACTCCTCATTGCACCCCCCCCCCCCCCCTTTCTCTTTCTCTCCCTCTCTCCTGGAGAACAACCCGAAACAACCCAAAAGAGGGAGGAACAAAGAAAAAGATTTTCCTCATTTTCCAATTGTTTCTCGCCAATTTGATGTGGAGGGTTTTTTGTAGTTTCCGAAGCTGGCCTCAGTGGAAGATCCTTTTTGATAACTGAACATTTATGTATATATATATATATATTGTTTTGAATGGTTTACTCACATAAGATTGTTTCTCCATAATCTGAAGATTCATCCGGCCATACTTTGTGTATTGGTCAATGGTCAGACCTCCATATGATGATGATGAAGTTATCAGTGATGAAGACTTCGCTGGGCAAGAGCTAGATATTGATGTGAGCAAAATGTCCATCACCCCCAGAAATTCATTGGCCTATTGGATGCACGATGGATTGAAGGAACCTAGAGGAATGCCTGCCAGAATCAGACCCTCGACAAGTCCAGAGTCTTTGTGATTGAAAGTCATCCGTTTGGTTCCTGGGGCTGCAAGATGCGAGTACAAAACCCACCTTGGTTGGGCTAAAAGGAAGAGGTGGCTGCCAAAGGTGTGCTAGGTTCACAGGGGATGAGATTTTTGCCATTACAATTTTGGGAGTATAACTGTGATCTGTAACATTTTGTTCCTTTCTTTCGCTATTTTTTTTTTTAAAAAAATTGGAAGTATTGTAATATATCTTGATCAGTAGTTCTGTATGAGTTTTGATTGTTCATTGGTTGGTTACCGTTACGATTCAGGGACGAGTAGTTGTTAGGGAGACCGCAAAGTGTGTTTTTGTTTCTCAGGCTTTAGGCGACAAGGCATTTCTCGTCCCAAGTGCAAGTTGATTTCCTTTTTCTAGGCACAGGAGCCTGGAGTAAAGATAAATAAATCCGCGATTTTCGAGGTTGTTCCTGGAATTTGGACGCCCCGTGTTCCTGTTCTTGGCACTCTTATGTAGTTTGTTTTCTCAATATTTTAAGATATAGATAATTTTTATTAAAATAAATATATTTTAAAATTTTTAATTTTTATATATATATATTTTATTTTCATAAATTTTAATAAAATAAAAATTTTAAAAATATTTTTTAAAATTTTGCCGAACAAACATCTCCTTAACCTTAGATAGTGTCACTATCTACTCTCCTGGTTAAATAGTAGGCGTAGCAATTAGCCCCTATAAATAATGATTTCCACAATTAGCTTCCTCTAGTTGAGTTTCTTTAAAAAAAAATATAAAAAGAAAAAAAATGACTATTGCGTTGACTTTCCGTTTCATGCTTTAACGGTAAACCACTTGTACTTCCCGTTTCATACGTAAGCCTAACCGCAAACCACTTATGCGTTAACGGTTCCCGTTTCATGAGTGAGTGAACTTGGAGAGGAAGAGGGTTTCCTTTCTGCTGTCTGTGGAATCTTGTTTGGATGCTAGTTTTGGTAAAATTTTAAAAATTTTAAAAATTTTAAAAGTTATTGAAAATTATTGTTATTTATAAAAAAATATAATATTTTATTCTATTAATATTTACATAGAAATAATATTAAAATTATAATTTTAAAAAATTAGATTCCAATTTTAAAATTCTCATCGAACATAGTAAAGTTCAGTTGGATTTGTCAATATTGGGTGTGAAATTTTTTTGTTGTTGCTAAGTTTACAATATTGGGTGTGGATTTGCATGCACGATTAAGATTTAAGGGTCAACCCCCGAAACACTAGCTGTCGTCAACTCTGATCAGAAAAGCTCGCAGGCCGCAGCTTTGTCCGATTGGCTTCCACCGCTGCCGCCTCTGCTTCTCCCAAACTAGCCTCCTCGGCCCCCGCCGCCGCTTCGACTTCGACCTCTACTTCTGTCTCGGCCATGGATGAGTTACAGACTCTCAAAACGAAGGTTTGTATCATCGGAAGCGGCCCGGCCGCTCACACTGCCGCCATATACGCTTCCCGCGCGGAGCTGAAGCCCATCCTCTTCGAGGGTTGGATGGCCAACGGCATCGCCCCCGGTGGCCAACTCACCACCACCTCCGACGTCGAGAACTTCCCGGGCTTCCCCGACGGTATCTACGGAATCGATCTCATGGACCGCTGTCGCAACCAGTCCCTCCGCTTCGGCACCCAGATTCTGACAGAGACCGTCAACAAGGTCGATTTCTCCACCACACCTTTCAAGGTCTTCGCCGATTCCAAGACTGTCATTGCCGACTCCGTCATCGTTGCCACTGGCGCCGTGGCCAAGCGTTTGGAATTCCCGGGATCTGGGGAGGGCCAGGGAGGCTTCTGGAACCGTGGGATTTCGGCTTGTGCGGTGTGTGATGGTGCAGCCCCAATATTCAGGAACAAGCCCCTCGCTGTCATTGGAGGTGGGGATTCGGCCATGGAAGAGGCCACATTCCTGACTAAGTACGGGTCCATGGTTTACATCATCCACAGAAGAGATACATTCAGGGCTTCCAAGATTATGCAGCAGAGGGCCTTAACCAACCCTAAGATACAGGTGCTGTGGAACTCGGTGGTGGTAGAGGCTTACGGGAACAAAGATAATCAAAATAGACTCTTGGGAGGATTGAAAGTGAAGGATTTAGTGAACGGGGAGATATCGGATCTCGAGGTATCCGGATTATTCTTCGCTATAGGGCACGAGCCGGCCACCAAGTTCCTGGATGGTCAGTTGGAGCTCGATTCTGATGGTTATGTTGCCACAAAGCCAGGTACCACACTTGCCAGCGTGCGTGGAGTTTTTGCCGCCGGAGATGTCCAGGACAAGAAGTATAGGCAGGCTGTTACAGCTGCCGGCACTGGTTTGTTACTTTCTTTCGTTATTTTAGTATTGATTTTGGTTTTCCTGAATTTGGGACCGGTGGCCTTTATGCTGAATTATGGATATGTAATCTTATTCCTGCGTTCACTGTTCTTTTAATTAGGTGCACCTGTTTTGCCTTGATATCTATATTACTCTTTGCATAGATAATGCCGTCTTTGGGCCATAGCACACTAGGAGATCTCTAGCACCATAAATTTCTAAGTCCTCTCTGTTGGATGTGTTTCGCAGGATAAATATATGTATACCTGGAGGAATAATCTTGTGATATATTGCTTAACATGTTAAGACATGACGTTACTGTGTGTTGTGCATTTGAACTTAAATTTGGATCTAACTTTGTCATTTCCATTATTTATTATCATTAGTTACTCTAAACTGCTTTTATTTACATGTTTACACGGGATGTCCCTTGGTATTTGGAGGAAGTTATATGTCTTGAATAGGAGTAAAGGTATTCAGAGTGTTTTGTTAATTTTACAGGAGTCTGATGTTTATCTGATTTTGGCTCAGTAATATAATATCGAAGGCACAATATCTTGCTATGCGGATCCCATACTTGAGCAGTACCATTTGTGCCTTGCTATGATCTTGGAATGTGGAATTCACAAATCTGAATCTTGGGACTTGCTTTCGTTTCATTTTAGAATGTAAGAAGCAACTTCGTTGGTCTATGAAGGTTGTGGAGGCTAAAAGAATTCGAAGAGGCTTCTGGAAGGTTGTTGGTTGTATCTGGAAAGTCTGGGTTGCGTTGCAGAACATTTTGGAGGATTTCTGTTGCTATGGTTGCCTATAGTCAGCCTGGCAGGTTTTTATTGTTTTAAAGATCTAGAATCTCTTCCTATAGACTTTGTTTTATCTTCTTATCCTTACTAAAACAATATATTAACATGCCTTTGCCTTAGAATTTTTGAATATACTTGCTTAAGAAAGTTTGTATATCTCAGTTGGAGATTTGTTTCTTCCCTTTGTGGACGTCTGTTCTTTCCTACACGGTTGTTCTGGTTTTCGTTTTGAACATTTCTCAAGATTGATTTCTGCTGAGGTTTCAGACCGAGTTCGTCGTGTCCTTTCAGAGTTGCTGGTTGTCACCTGGTGCTGGGCACTGCCTAAGAAGATTTTTGGGTGGCTTTACCGATCACCATTTGTAAAGATAGTGGATGATTGGTGTGATTTACACTGGAGTGTTTTTGTCTTTTGACTGTTTTTGTCATCTAAGTGTGGTTGAAAATGCAATTTGGGCAGATTAAGTTTTTGATTCAACTTTTGACAGCTTTTCATAGATAGTTTGGTTCGAAGATTGGGAGAGAGGCTGCTGCTTGTTTTGTGTTTGGTTCTTGTTATTGACTATTCTGTAGATCCTGATAGTGTTGGCTTTCATTGTAATAGTGGTCATAGGATAAACAGCATCTAACATGTTCCTTCCAACCAATAGTTGGGTTTCTTTGAAGGGAATTTGGCTATCTCCTGATTGGGTTTTTTTGGTGATGCAGGTTGCATGGCAGCATTGGATGCAGAACACTACTTACAAGAGATTGGATCCCAGGAAGGTAAAAGTGATTGACTATCTATGGTGTTCCTGGGATTTGGGAGGCACTGCAGTAATATTTAGTCGAGAAGGACAGAGTGAGACAAAGAATTGTTTTAATCATGGACACTGTAGAATGGTCTGAAAAAAAGAGGATATTGTGGTAATCGCTGGATGCATCAAAGGATCATTACTTTATATTGCATTAGATATATTTTTGTTGCATGGTTGCTTGATAGTCTAGAAATCGTAATGCTAATTTTTGCATTTTGTATGCCATTTGGATGGTTTTTAATCAAGCTGGTCTCTTCAATTCCTCTTCTTGTTTATTGAGGTTCAGCTAGTTTTAGAGAATCTTTTCTTGAATTGCAGGCCTAAAAACAGTTGTCTATTTACCCAATAGACAACAAATAGAATACACACTTGGTTAGAGATAATCACTTCCGCACAAATCCAAACGATTAGTAATGTCTGGTTCTTAGGAATCCCCGATGATTAAGGCACACAATTATGGCTACACGACAGAGGATAGCCCTCTGTACATCTCAATACACGTCGTCTTGAACAGCTGATCAAGTGGATTAATCTAAAACCTTCTGTCTGGTATTATCGGCACTTAGCTGCAGAAGGAAATAGCCTAACGACTGATGGTCGCGGAGGTAGCTGACTACGTAGGTGCTCGGATGGAGTGGGAATGAAGCAGCGTCAGAAATTGTCTTTTGTTGAGCATTACATTATTTTCCAATACATGAACGGGAATATCATCAAATAAGGGAACAGTTCGCAGTTCATCGTTGGAAAGCATGCCGAGGTAGAATTAGACGGAAAGATCACAGCCAGCCTCTTAAACAACATCAAACTAGTCACTAGATGCCTGTAATAATGGAATTATCTACAGCCCATATGTGGACCTGAGGACATTAATGGAAGCCTCTTAGTCCAAGCTGCAATTAAGCAGCATTATATGCAGAATAAAGGATGAAGAAGAAAAAAAACGAGTACATTATATGCAATTGGATGTGGCCAACGATAATTTTATTGGTGTAGTAAAAATGAAGTACAGAAAGCTGTTGTGTGTATTTGTGAATGGATCGGAAGCAAATTATATATAATTGCGGGAGTAGTTGGCATCATATCAAGCTAGGCGGCGTAGATATATAGAATTTGAGAGGCAACCATACATGTTGATGAAATTAATCTTACCAACCCCCACGGCCACCCACGTCGGGATCACTAGTATAAATAAGCAATCTTATCCCGATCACATGTACTTATACATGTATAGGAAATTAATTAATAGTCAAACATGCCGACTTCTCAATATAGTTATGTTCTTTATTAGGGGGTCTGCAAAGAAGCGAACTATATATATATATATATATAACGGACCTTGGGTTGGACAATTCACCAAGTTCGGGCTTGGATCTTCGAGTTGACTGTAGTTGGGTTGGGTTTCTCGCCTCATACCACGGGCCGACCAAGCTATGTGATGACGTCCAACTAGTTCAATAGTTAAGCGGGCCAGGCCACCGTAGATGAGACTTGAGACAGATGTAACCGATCTAATGCTCCCCTACCCCCTCCGAGACTCCACCAAATCGGAAACTGAAAATGGAAGACTACCCGGAGGAGTTGAGGACGCCACCGGTGAGTCTGATATCGCTTGTGGGTTGTCCCGAGCTTCACGCCTCCATATCCAAGCACCTTCACTTGGAGCAGCCGCCCCTCAACACCCTCGCTTTACCTGACTTCTCTAAGATCTCTCTTTTCTCTAAGACCCCCAAAGACGATGATCCTTCTCGTGCTCATCTAGGTGGCATCTTGAAGAGGGATTGGCTGCTCAAGCACCGCACTAGGGTTCCCTCCGTACTCGCCGCTCTTTTCTCTCACGATCAGCTCTCCGGCGACCCCGCCCAGTGGCTCCTTGTCTGCTCCCTCCTCGATCAACTCAAAGCCGTCATTCGTCCCCGTAACATCAAACTCCTTCTTGTTGTGCTGGTGCTGCATGGAGGTCAAGACTCCTCATTTCGAATTCGAATAGCGAATTAGATCCACTCTTCTTTCTTTCTGCAATTTAGTGTGTAATTGGTTGATCCATTTTGCAGGTGACATCGGGGAAGATCGAATGCTTGCTCTCCGCAAGCGTGCCGAATTGGATTCCAAGCACGTCGTCATCTTTACGACGGACGAGCACTCCGAGCTCAAACAGTCCCTCACCAGGCTGGGATCCGCTTTGGCAGAACTGGCCAATACATACTACAGGGATGAAGGAAAACGGATTAAATTGCGTATTGATAGGAAGACCTTTAATTCTTCTAATATTGAGTTGCATATTCGCTACTGCTTCAAAGTAAGAGCGCCTTTTTGGGCCTTTTATTGTTAATTGCTCTAGAATACTCACTGTTTTCCCTTGTGTATATAGATTTCTAAACACTCTACTTTTTGTCACGATGAATCGGTAGGTCGCTGTGTATGCAGAGTTCCGAAGAGATTGGGTTGAGGCTTTGAGGTTTTATGAGGATGCCTATCATACACTGCGAGAGGTGCTTTCACAGTTCACTTTCACTCTGCATCCATTTTCATCTTCCCAAAACTAGACATTCATTTATGACTTTGCCTGCCATGACTTTTGGCGATTACAGATGGTCGGGACATCGAAAAGGTTGCCGCCAATTCAACGATTAGTGGAGATAAAAACTGTTGCAGAGCAATTGCACTTCAAGATATCAACTTTGTTATTGCATGGCGGAAAGGTAGGGGAAGCTGTTACGTGGTTTTGCCGGCACAATGCTTCGTACAGAAGGCTGGTTGGATCCCCAGAAGCCGTATTTATTCACTGGGAGTGGATGAGTAGACAGTTTTTGGTATTTGCTGAGTTGCTGGACAAAAGTTCAGGAAAAGGTTTCAAGATTCCTTTGAAATAATTGCTTTGCTGAAAAAATCTTATGAATCTTACAGTAACCTCAAAGCCCAGAGGATGGTCTCCTTTTGTGGATTCCAGATGGCCAAAGAATATTATGCTGTGGGTGAATTTGATAATGCGAAACAGCTATTTCATGATATTGCAAGTCTTTACAGACAAGAGGGATGGGTCACTTTGCTGTGGGAAGTCCTGGGTTACTTGCGAGAGTATGCACGGAAACATGGTACAGTGAATGAATTTGTAGAGTACTCACTTGAAATGGCTGCACTACCAGTATCATCAGGCACTGATATCCAGTCTTTAAGATTTAGAGAATGTGGTCCAGCTGGTCCGGCAAGTCTGGCGCAGAGAGAAGTAATACACAGGGAGATTTTTGGGCTTGTCAGTGGAGAATCAGAGCTGTTATCAGTTGAGAGCAATAATTATCTCAAAATAGCTGTAGATAATCCACTTCACCTTGAAATTGATCTTGTCAGTCCACTTAGATTGGTGCTTCTTGCTTCAGTTGCATTTCATGAACAGACGATCAAACCTGGTGCATCCACCTTGATTACATTATCATTGCTGTCACAATTACCCCTTACGTTTGAAATTAATCAATTAGAAGTGCAATTCAATCAATCTGATTGTAACTTCATCATCATGAGTGCCCAAAGTCCTCCTTTAGGTGCTACAGCTGATGATAAACAAGGTTGCCGAGTAGAGAATTCTTCTTCTCTGACACTAGCTACAAACAAATGGCTATGGTTGACGTATGACATCAAATCTGGTAAATCCGTTATCTCATCTGGATTTTTTTTCTCGTGTTTTGATTGTATGGTATGTTGAATATATTAAATGGGAAAAGCCTGGGCCGGGAGGGGGGGGGGGGGGGGTAATTAGCAACTATGATCCATCCTATAGCTTTCTCTTTTGCAAATTATTTGTTTGACAATGATATATTGGATTCAGTTAGTTTTGTTTGAATGGCTCATTCTTAAACTATGTAAGTGTTTGCATGAATTCTGCAGCTTCCACACTGGTTCTTCCAGAAAAATAATTGAAATAATTCACTCCATTCTATTACCAGTTTACCTGTGATCTGTTTAAGGACTTGCTTCCCTTAACCCCCCCCTTTTTTTTTCTCTTTCTTTCTTCTCCTTCTAGAAATAGGCCTTACCACAGTGTCATTTTTTCATGGAATTGATTCTATTGTCATTGTCTTGACTATGTTCCATCTCTCTTATGTCGTATTTGTCAATAAAACTTCATGGCTCATTCAGATCAAAGTGGAAAGCTTGAATGCATATCTGTTGTTGCAAAAATGGGGCCCCACTTTACAATCTGTTGCAGAGCTGAAAGTCCAGCTTCAATGGAGGATCTACCGCTTTGGAAGTTTGAAGAACGTGTAGAGACATCTCCAACCAAGGATTTTGCTCTAGCATTCACTGGTCAGAGAGCTATCCAGATTGAAGAACCAGACCCGCAAGTGGACCTTAATTTAGGTGCTTCTGGCCCTGCATTTGTTGGAGAGAGCTTCATATTACCTGTTACCGTGGTCTCTGTTGGCCATGCAATCTATTCTGGTGAGTTGAAAATTAATCTGGTGGATGTAAGAGGTGGTGGCTTGTTTAGTCCGAGAGAAATGGAACCGTACTCTATGGATAGCCATCACGTTGAGCTTCTTGGCATTTCTGGACCAGAAGGGGAGGATGAAACTCAACTTGGTATGAACGAAATCAAAAAAATTCAGAAGTCTTTTGGATTGGTTTCTGTTCCATTTCTGAAATGTGGAGAATCGTGGTCCTGCAAACTAGAAATCAAGTGGCATCGACCCAAACCAGTAATGCTTTTTGTATCACTGGGCTATTCTCCCCATAGCAATGAAACGAATGCACAAAAAGTTAATGTCCACAAAAGCTTACAGATTGAAGGTAAGACTGCTATTGTACTAAGCCATCGGTTTATGATGCCATTTCGGCAGGACCCATTGTTGCTTTCAAGGATCAAACCAGTCCCCGATTCTGATCAGCCAGCATCACTGGCTCTTAATGGAAAAAGTATACTCATTGTTAGTGCTAAGAACTCTGCTGACGTGCCATTGCAATTACTATCCATGTCTCTTGAAGAGGATAATGAAGGCATTGGGAGGTCGTGCTCTATGCAACATGAAGGTGAAGATCTTCTAGAACCTGCCCTTCTTGTGTCAGGAGAAGAGTTCAAGAAGGTTTTTACAATAATTTCTGATGGCAATTCTTCAAAGCTTAGTTTAGGTACTTTGTGTGTAAGATGGACGAGGGATGCTGGGACTCAACAGCAATCTTATTCCACAGCAGCTTCAGTTTTGACTAAACAAACCCTTCCCGAGTTAGATGTGGAGTCACCTCCTCTAGTTGTGAGTTTGGACTGTCCCCCTTATGCCATCCTTGGTGATCCCTTCACATACTTTGTCAAAATTCAGAATCAAACACAATTGCTTCAAGAGATCAAATTCTCGTTGGCGGATGCACAAAATTTTGTGTTATCTGGCTCTCACAATGATACGGTGTTTGTTCTTCCGAAATCTGAGCATATACTAAGTTACAAGCTTGTACCACTTGCCTCCGGTGTCCAACAGTTGCCCAGATTTACCATGACCTCAGTAAGATACTCAGCTGGGTTTCAACCTTCCGTTGCTGCATCTGGGATATTCGTGTTTCCCTCGAAACCTCATTTCAAGGTGGCTCATGTGGGAGTCAGGAGGATGGAATCCCTTGTGGCTGAATGAATCCCAACCGTCTTATATTAGGAGAAGAAAAAAATAACCTGCCTGAGAGGACGCAATGGCAGGAGTTGTTGGAGGCATGTTGGTAAGTCTTGTCTTGGAATGATTGTTGCATGATTGTGCCCCCACTTGTGCAGGGGCTCAAAATCAAAAGGGGAAACTATTCAAAATGCGGTTTCTGTTTGTTACAATTAGTCAAGTACTGCTTGTGATTCAGGGAGATCTCTGTATCACAGTTCAAAAGTAATTAAATGATCGGAGAAATCTCTGTGGAAGGGTTGATTAATATTTCGCATACATACTTCGGAAGTCTAGGATGTGAAATAGAAGTATTTACTATAGGGTATGCGGTAAGGCTTCTCGTTTAAATATAGGAGTGTTGGTAGTACTAGCTTGGTGGGTTAGCAGACAAAAAAGGGGCCCGGCATTGATGCATTGGTCGTGACTGTGAGGTAGCAGGGAAAACAATGGACGCCTTGTCTGAGGTTTATGGAATCCTTGCCCAAAAATTTGGTTCTGGGATTTGGTGGGTGTTTAGGGCTCGTGGTGAACTGGTAACTATTTTAGTGCATTGTTATCTTCTTGGCCTTTTGTTTTTGGTGAAGAGTCACGCTAAACTACTGAAGTAATCTCAAAGGGGTTCTAATTGCTACTTTGACACATTGGGCCTAAATTCAAACTTAAATTCAGTTTGCAAGGATGAGGATTTCAAGGTTTGAACTTTGAAAATCCTCCAAAGATCTAACTTATGGGATTATGTCCGTTGGCATACCGAGTCACTAGAAATACCTTTGCATAGTGTAGGCCAAGAGTGAGTTTGATTTTCACTTTTATGATAGACTAAATTACTATGCAAGTCTACCATTTTCTAGATTAGTCCTTAGGATTTATTTTTCCTTAAAAATATCCTTGGGATTTAGACTCAATCTCATATCTATCTTGTCGTCAACTTAATAGATGAAATTACACACATGGCTAACTATTTGCACATGAAAATAAACAGCTCGATTTAAAAAAAAATCATGCTCAATCACATGTGACATGTGTCATTAAAGTAAATAAAAATCTAAAATAATTAATAAAAAACATAATTTATTTTATTTTTTTAAAAAGAAAGATCAAAGACTCCTGATCCTTTCATGATGGAGGCCCCCTCCACCTCTGGCTGTCGAGGGAGTTTGACTGTCTAGTTTTGGAGGGAGGAGAAATCTCTCTCCACTGTGGGCGGTGGTCTGGGAGATCTCCTTCATCTCGCAACCACTGTTGCGGGATGGGGGAGGTCCCCCAACCACCCAGAGCCGGGGTGGAGGAGGGATTCCTCCTCCCTCCGCTGGTTTGGACAGCCAAACTCCCTCGGCGGCTAGAGGTGGAGGGGGCCTCCACCGTGAAAGGATTGGGGTCTTTGAATTTTTTTTTTTTAAAAAAAACTTAAATTAATTATTTTTTATTAATTTTAGATTAATTATTTTTTATTTTTTTAATGACATGTGTCATATTGTGATTGGACGGGATGAGTTTCCGTTAGCCATGTGTAAAATTCCATCCATTAAGTTAACTGCAGAATCTGTATGGGATTGGGTCTAAATCCTAAAGATATTTTTAGAAAAAAATGAACCATGAGGACCAAGTTGGGAAAGGGTTATACCCTAAGGACTTGTGGAGTAATTTAGCCTTTATGATAATTTCTTTGTGATTAGACTTTGGAAATTTTTTATGGATAAGGTATAAACACATGTAACCTATAATTTTAGTGACAATTTAGGCTTGCTACTGGTGAATAGATAATGGTTATATTATCACTTCTAAGTATTATATCGCATATAAAAAATAAAAAGAAAACAGGAACATTATCTATATTATTTATTGAAGGGTCTTAAAAACTCGGAGAAGGAAAGTGAGCATGTGGCGCCCTTTTTTTTTTGTCCACCCTTTTAGCTGAACTTTCCGTCTTTTTATATATGGTTTCAACATGTTTTCCAATTTATTGCTTGAAAAAGAAAAGAGAGTAGAAAAGGTTACGCTTGAAATTAGATGGTTTAAAAAACAGGACACACGGAATGAAATCGAAGGGTCGAATTCTGACACTTGTATTCATTGTACTCCTCCACTTCCATTCCAACTACCTTTCCCAAAGCATGTGAGGAGTAGCAGAAACAAACGGTCCACCCACTCTGCGCTAATTATACGCACTTTTGACACCAAAGCATGTGAAGCTACCGCAATCCACGAACGCGAAAGTCCAAAAAGTACTGAGATTGGAAGCACGACGAATGGCCACCGGGGGGGGTACGTGGGGGGCCTGGCTGCATCATCATGCACATAACTTTTACAGTTGCGATAAAATTACACGGGACTAAGTATTCAATTGCTTTGTTCGCGTGATTTGATTCATCAATAGGGACCATCCCATACCAATATAGGAAGTTATTTCTTGGAATGCCCTCCTTCAACCACATATATATATATATATATATGGGCCGACCACTGATTCGACGATCGCCAAACCCAAGAAGAACACAGAGCAAATGAAGCAACAACGTAGTTGTAGTTGCTTGTGCAGGCGGAATCGATATTAAAAATCAAAAGACGACAAAGTGACGGAGTTATAATGAAAACGACACAACTCCCTGCATGGTCTCTAGCTAATTAATAGCTTCACCGCAGCTTGAGATGATCCTACTTAATAAAACCTTAGGATTTATATATTTCATCCAAGGAGATCAGGAGATCTTGTATTTTCTTTTCCGAGTGAAGAATACTAATCGAGAAGAGTCGGTGGAGAATGGCTGGTGAAGGGAGATCTAGACCAAAGTAGAAAAACTTAGGACGTGATATTTTCCAACTTCGGTGGACTCTGGTATTTTCCAACTTCTGTGGACTCTGGTATTTGGAATTCATGGATCACCACGAGGTTACGGAACGTGGGTCCATGAGTAGGCCTGTAGAATCGATGCCTCATAGCCCCCCGATTTAGGACCCAGCTCATGCTTCTTTTTTTTTTTTTTTTTTTTCCGAGGATATTATACAGCTTATGCAATGCAACATAAAACATTTTCGCTTTAGGAGCTCCGTACAGTGGGAATGCTGTGGTAGCCCCGGCTTCCAGCTAATGCGACGTGCCCTGTCGACCTTTCTTTTTTTTTTGCTGTTTCAAGTGGTGATAAACATGCACGGCCTGCTCCTTTTAGACTGAGAGAGGGAGTGAGAGTTCCCAATCTCTGTTTTCTACTCTTGTTCAGGTTCTCAGGTATTGCATCATTTAAACGGGAAATTCAGTTCGTGGGAATGCCATTTGCAAACAGTTACAGAAGGCCGAGAATGAGTGAAATTCTTTGGCTTCTTTCATGGTAGCAAGTGAAAGAACAAGAATCTTTGATTCCACTCGCGTAGTAGCTTCAGTACTATTAATAATCTGGAGAGGATCTATTACCAGTGTTGTGAGCTGGTAAAATAGTTATTCTTTTGGTAAATTCGGAATTATTGTTGACTTGAATTATAACAATGAATTTTCATTACCTTGTAATGAGTACAATGACATCTAAATTAATAACGGCCACAATTGCTCTCCCGCAGAGCACACTAGTGATGATAGTATCTTGTTCGTAACAAGTTGTTTGAAGGCTAGGGGCGTTGATACAAGTCTTTAGGAGTTGCGTGGAGAGGTTCTGAGATGGAATTCCTAGATCTTCTCGTCGTTGCATTGATGCCAGTCCTGAAAACGCTTCTGATTACTGGTGTTGGATTACTGCTTGCAATAGACCGCATAGGTCTCTTGGGCCCGGATGCAAGGCATCATTTGAACAATGTAAGTTACTATTTCTTACGAACGTTATAAACTTATCTATATGATTTTAAAATGATGGTGATAATTCTTTCCACGGAAATTTCAAGTGTGGCCGCTGCCCTCTTAACTTGAAACCTATGTCTCAGGATCGAATGCGTTGTCAGTATTTTATTTTGTTTTGTTTTGTTTTTCTGTTGACATTATTCACATAACGTGTTTGCGCCTGCGGGGAAAACAGAGCAAGGAGGTGAACATAAGTAGCATATTTCTACGATTTCTGAAATTGAGGTTAACGTTTGTGCGTTTGCGTGGAAAACAGAGCAAGGAGGTGAACATAAGTAGCATATTTCTACGATTTCTGAAATTGAGGTTAACGTTTGTGCGTTTGCGTGGAAAACAGAGCAAGGAGGTGAACATAAGTAGCATATTTCTACGATTTCTGAAATTGAGGTTAACGTTTGTGCGTTTGCGTGGAAAACAGAACAAGGAGGTCAACATAAGTAGCATATTAGATTTCGGAAATGTAATGGACCCAGACGTTGTTTGGATAATATTTTCTTATGCCTAGACAGTGATCCGTCTAAATTTCCCCTGTTCAGCATAAAAGTAACGAAATTGCAGTGATGTTGGTATCGGGCGCTAAAGCCTCTGTTAAATTTGTCCCTGAAATTCCTTCTTCCTACAGAAAGATTGGAAATGGCTCAAAAAATTTCATGTTTCTATAATTTCATAGCACCAGAAAATTTGTATTGTGTCCCCGAAGACATTCACAGAAGGCACACGCTACCAACAGCAGCCCGCAGAAACTTTGACGGAAGGAATGTATGCTGGCGTAGCCTTAATTTGATTAGAGTTCACCACGGACACTGACAACCTCTTTTGCTTTCTTGGGTAAGAGCTGACAACTTCAATCGTGTAACAGATCGTATTTTTCGTGTTCACTCCTGCACTCATGGTTAGCAACTTGTCTGAAACTATAACTCTTGAGAGCTTGATTACACTGTAAGTTTCCTCATTTTTCGTACTCCTCTTGACACCAATTCTTCTCTCTTCTACATGGGCAAAGCTATTTTTTTGGTATTGATATTATTGCTGGTCGGGTGCGTAACTCCCTCCCGGGCAAATGCAAATCTTAGGTGGTTCATGCCGGTGAATATCCTTCTCACGTTTATCATTGGCTCAGCACTCGCATGGATCCTCATTAAAATCACCAGAACTCCTAAACATCTACATGGCCTTGTAATTGGTTGCTGTTCTGCAGGTACTTTTAGATTTGTTACCAACACTTTATTGAGTTTTCCCTTATAAAGTTATACAATTTTCAGGTCATGGGCATTCTATGCTATATTCGGCCTTTATACATTGATTAAGATAAATAAAAAAAAAAAAAAAAAAGATATGCATGCTTCGACCTGGATTTCCGCAGTTTACATGCAATGATATTAGCGGCCTCTTTCAGAAGTTTTGCATTTCAAAACTGGGTGTGTCAATGTGAGCAGGAAATTTGGGAAACTTGCTTCTCATCATCGTGCCAGCAGTCTGTGAGGAAACAAATAGTCCATTTGGGGATTCATCCACCTGCTCGACATATGGAGAGGCGTATGCTTCGCTTTCTATGGCGGTATGCATGCTTTATGTTTCTCATATTTTAAGTCGCCGAAATTCATGCTTCTAGATGAGATTGAAACATTCGGACCTTCCAACGGATTGCCCAATCACCTATCTATCAGGCTCAGCTTAACACATATTTTGACATTAAATAAGAATGGTTTTCTTAGTCGTAAAAATATCTACCATTTTAGATTAGATATTAAAATGTCTACCAGCTTGAGGAAATTATATAACTTTACAACGGACGTATGCCTATGAGGTTGAAGTCCCTTAATTCTCTCCTGTCCAATTATTGTTATCTCTCTAATGTTTTACTTTTTGCCTCACTCTCTTCACATTCCTGGGGAATTCCAACCTAATAATTTGGTAGAATGGTAGTTTTTTTCTGTGCAATATCTATTTGCTCTTCAAGATGAGAGATATTTAACGTTGTTTTCATTTTGCTGTGTCTTATTCTGATGCTTCAGGTGGGAGCAATTTATATATGGTCTTATGTCTATATCATCATGCGGACATTTGCAAATAACAACATTGGAGAGTCCTCAGTTAGGACAGGGGCACTGGTTCCTTCACAGGAATCTACAAGCTCTGATGGCCATTCAGATTATATTGAACTGCCTCAGACTTCTATGGGAGAAGCGAAGGTTTTCCTAGCTCTACTATATATCTATACAGGCATTTTAATTCTTGCTACTTTAAATAGTCTTTGTAATTAATGACTTGAATAATACCTGCAATTTTTCCAACTTAAATAGGAATTGTATGTCTTCTAAAATATCACATGCTATTTATTTTATACATAATTGCTTGTTCTGATCCTATATATGATACTACTCTAGCAGTGAATTTCTTGGTTTATATATCCCATATAACATCAGAAAGTGAATTAACATAAAATAATCATTCCTAGGATTTCTGTTTGCTTGCTCGAAATGCATACCATTGTTTTGATGGATCGAAGAAGAGAAATGATCAGTGATTAACAACATCAATCCTCCCCAGTAAATAGATGTATATGCTTGTCTTGGCATTGGAGGATCAGACTAGGCCGGGAAGCCTCCTTAATCTCCGTAGACCTAGCAACTAGCAGGTTTGCAAACTATTGCAGGAGAGGTAGATTTAATTCAAGTGTAGGAAATTCAGGAGAATTAGTAACGTTCCCAGACAAATGAATGTCACACCACTACAAGTACAGCTGTTTGCATTTCTTAATTATGCTAATGTATCATATGCTTCACGATTAATGTGAAGTTAGGCGACTCGGAATTAAACTATATATATATATATATATGTATATGTTTTTTTGTGCAGGCACCTGCTCTGAATCAGATTATTGAGAGGATGAAGAAATATGCAGGACAGATCAATCTGAAGATGTTGTTTTCACCATCTACAATTGGTGTGGTATGCCCATCATTAGTACTGTATCGTATTTACGTTGTTAATTAGCAAGAATATAATTCACTTGTTTGTTATCTCCATGATCTTTCTGAGATGTGAAAGAAAAGCGCAATAGACATAAGTAATCTGGTGATTTTCTTTAGAAAGGAATACAGAACTTGGTCTTCCATATAGCTACTAGCTAGCCTCGATCATCATATACAGTTCAAATGTGATTTAGGAATAATAGAGAGTACTCGGGTCAATCTTTCATGAAATCAGGGGAAGGATTACATCTCATTTGTACTTCATGCCATGGCTCAATTCATTATACAAGCAGAAGCAGCTAGCGGCCTAACAAATGGTAATAACCCGAAGTATTAGGCTGCAGAAATGCCCATTCCCGAAGAACTATGATCAGCTAAATGTTGCCTAGTGCAAGAAAAAGAGAAGAGCCACCCTTTGGCCTATCTTATGTGATGTCAGATGACTTTCTTTCTTTGACACTGAATTGTTAGTTAAGATGTGAATAAGCCGTTAACTGCTACTTGTTTTCTGCTCTAGATTGTTGGGTTCATTATCGGGATAATCTCTCCAATTCGGAAGCTAATGATTGGTGACGATGCTCCTCTTCGTGTGATCATTAGCTCTGCATCTCTGCTTGGGTATTAATCTGAATGAATGCTCTGTTCAGTTCTCATTTTTTGTTTTGGTTGGCCCTGAGAGTTAGTTCGTGCTTTGAAATTCATAACAGTATACAGGATATGTGTTTGTTTCCGCTAGGCTTCTGTTAATTTGTCTTTATTCCCCTCGGAAACAATCCTTCATATCCAAAAAAAAAATACAAATTACATGATTGAATTCACCTCTTCCTATTAATTTTAAATTTTTTAGAATTATTAGTGCATGATTTAACATGGTAGGGTTCAGAGTCATATAGGGTTCGTAGCACAATATTCTTATCTATTCTGACTCTTAACTCTGACTTGCAGGGAGGCAACAATTCCGTCGATGACTTTGATAGTGGGAGCAAACCTACTTAAGGGTATTTTCCTAAGCTAATTGGATCTCTTCTCGCGCTTGCTTTGATTTGGCCTAATTCGGGTTCTGCCTCAAAATTGACCAAAGGAACTCCAACCTTCTATTTATATATATAAGCTTCCTAAAATGTCCTAACCACTACCTTTTGAATCCTTCTCAGGTTTGCGAAGATCAGAAGTAGGTCTGTTAGTCATTGTAGGCGTAATCGCAGTAAGGTATATTGTATTGCCGCTTTTGGGTATTGTTATCGTGAAAGCTGCACATAGTTGGGGCATGGTGGGATCAAGCTCATTATACCAATTTATTCTTATGCTCCAGTATGCGCTTCCACCTGCAATGAGTGTAGGTATGGCAACCTTTTAATTTTATGGTTTAAAGTTTAAACTACGGGTAATTCTTTTCTTTTCTTGATTATTTGCCTAGTCGTCCGTGGCAGTTCTGTTCTTCTTGCAACTTGCCCTCCTAGTTTTCTTCTTCTTCTCTCTTTTTGCCTTTAAAACTTAGTAATGCTCATACCTGAGCTTAAGATCATTCATTTGCATACAGACAGTTAAAATGCTACCAAAGTTGCTTTCAAAGGTGCATAATTCTCTTCTTCTCTGTTGTAAATTTTTGCACACTGATGATATTTGCAATTGCAGGTACTATTACCCAATTGTTTGAGGCTGGTGAGAGCGAATGTTCTGTTATCATGCTGTGGACATATGCTGTGGCTTCATTCTCTCTCACACTCTGGTCAACCTGCTTTATGTGGCTTGTCTCGTAACTTCTTCTCCGCCTCTGTTTTACGCTACTTTGTGTCATTCCTTGGTCATACCAGTACTACAGGGTCGTATATTTAATTACATCCATTCAATCGGAAGTTTGGCGTGTTATATAATGTTCATTGCAAAAGGTGAGGAGAGCATTTTATGGTGTTTTTGATTCCTTGCTGGATAAGATGCCCGCATTTTGCTTGTAATGGGTAACAAATTCAATAAATCATTTTAGAGACCAAACACCACGTCGGAAATAATAAAAAGAAATCCTTTGAACTGTGGAAGCAAAAGCAAAGTGTGCTTCGTCTGAAAAGCAAAAGCAATATTCTAGAGAAAAATGCAATTGCAGATCCTACTTAGCTATATCCTCGTAGGTGAATTAGTTGAACCCATGTTCGTGGTTTCAAAGATGATAATTATTCCGCGTTGAAGCCGAAGCATGTTACGTGTGTTTGAAGTGTAAAATTTTACCTTGTAAAATTTTATACACAATAAATTTAAAAACTCACAATCAATAATTTACTTATATTATAATAAATATTAAAAATCTTCCCTCTCTTCAATTTTTTCACTAATTAATACTCTAAAATTTTAACAATCAAACACAATATAAGAAGTCAAGCTTTTATTTATAAGAAAATTATCTCTTTGAAATAAGCTTTAGACCCAATATATACCTAAGAGGGGTTAATAGGTATTTAAAAATTAATCAATCCTTTTTCTATTCACAGAAAATATTACAACAATTTTCAATCAATCAAAAAATATGAAAATCAATTTTACAGCAATCATGTATAGCAACTTAATAAGATCCATAACAGTAATATCTTTATCTCTAGAATTGATTTATAACTAAGATACTAAATCTTCAAGATGACTAAAGATATTTATCATGATCACAAGAATAGCACATGCAAAATCAGCAAGCAATCAAGATAAAGAAAACATCTGATTTTTGATTAGACGATAGATGAAAAGATACTAGATACTAGGTAAACTTTCTCAAGAATAGACTATGAAAACTTTCTCAAAGACTCGACCTTCTATGGTGTAGGTCACACCAATCAGCTTCTTAAGACAAAGATGCACGAACGTGAAAATCTGAGACTAAAAGAATAGGTAGATCTCTAGCGTAAAAAGATGCATTAACTTCAATTTAATCTCCCTCTCTTCGAAAAGTCATCCAATAATCCTTCTTGGGTTGGTGCCCGCATACATGCAACGACCAGCAACTCCAGTCTTGTTCTTTAGCGGATACTGACGAACTTTCAACTCTTCTTTCTTCACAATCTTCAACAACAAACTTTCTTGAACCCTTATAAGAAAACTTGAGTCTTGGTGATTTTTTCTTCTTACCCATATGGCTTATCGATTCTTCAATAAATCGGTATCCTACAACATTATTCTTCCACGAGAGTGAAGAGAGAGTTCTCTCTAGTATTTGGCTTAGAGAGAGAAATTGTGCATAAATGGTCTGGGGAGGATTTTTAGAGGTAAGTATATTCAATAATGCGTACATAATGGCTGAGGCTTAGGAATAAGTTAATATATTATTTAGGTAGGGGTAGGAAGGTAAAACAAATAATAGAGGAGGTTTAGCCGAGATTCCAAGTCTTTAAAACAAATTCTATTAAAAATTGGCTCACCATAGGCTAACTATACTAGTACCGATAGGGAATCACTGAAAATACTGGTTGCAACACATTGCAGACCTCAGATCACTCAGAAGACACCTCGTTATAGCTGCAGCCTCTTCAAATGTTCTTCAAGTGGCTCTAGAAACTTCAGTAGACCAGCGAGTTGCGGTTTTATAAAAGATGAAGATACAGGTTAGTTATTAAGATATTGTCGTTTGCTATAGGTTAGTTTACAGCCAATATAGCAGTGAGATCGATGTCGGGTTATACTGTCATCTTTGATGGAAGAACTTACTTATGGAGGAGGAGGGGGGGTGCGTGGCGTCTCTAAGGCGATACGGCAGCCTAAGCTATTGCTCTAAAGCCCCCAAAATTACTATTTTAGCTTAATTATTTAATAGGTCCCCTAATATACTATGTTTAGATTTAGTTTTAACTTGATATGATTGAATAAATAGAGATGTATGCAAAATACTTCTATGTTGTTATATATTGTTAAATTCGCGTAGTAGTGAGAGATTCGCCCAGACGTACCGAATGTAGCTGCAATATATATCTAGTGTATAAGGCCCATTGAGTAGTGAGGTGATGTTTCTAGAGTCGTGAGGTAAATTGTGATGTTTGTATACTGATAGGGTATACAGCTGGGGAATAGTATAAAATAAAGTCTCAAGACACGCTCCTCCTATGTAGAAGACCCTTTTTGATTATTGGATAAGCTTAGCCCAGTGAACAACTAAACTGAACCGCATAAGTTCATGTTCAAAGATGTTTGGATATCACACTGTAGACTGTTTGGGAGCTTGCCACGTTTAACTAGATGCTCAATTACTACGAGTATTGATTAGGAGTTGAGTTCCTCGACTGTTTTGCTAAAGTCTCTAATATTATCTCTTTTAACATGATGTATGTCAGTATTTCGTAGGCCGTGGAATATGTGATAGTCGTCATCTCATTGTCTCACTTGCAGCGGACACGTAGAATTTGGATTCTATCGATTATAGTGTATCGTAATGACTGATGAAGCTAGTCACATACTGACTGCATTCAAGTCAGTTCTGCTGTCTTTTGTATGTTGATATTGGTGATGACGCGGCTTATGCCTATGAATCGAAGAATATCTCACAGCTAAATGCGCTAAAAAGAGGATGACCTACAAGAGAAGGAGATGAGAGAAGGACGAGTGAGGAGCAGAGGAAGAGTAGAGGGTGGGTGCAGAGGATTTAAATGGTCGGGAAGGGGCGAGATGTGGCTCGGGTTGAGCGCACAATAGGGTTGAGTAAGGGAAGTGCGTGGATAATAGTGAGATAGATGTGAGAAGTACGGTGGAGGTTATATTATGGTATGAGTAGTGGATTTAAACGAAGACATGGGTCCGCATGGATGATGATGGTCCTGCTGTGGTGGAATTTTGAAGACGAAAAAACTAAGAAGAGAGGAGAGCGAGAAAGATCGGTGAGAGGCATGAAGGACAGGTGATTGGTGGGTGTTCAGCCGGATCAGCTATGGTGGATGTCCTAATGTTGGTGAATGATTTGTAAGCGCTGCATATCCGGTATCTTGTAGTGAGTTTGTGCTCACACGACATGGTGTAGGCAGGTGTTACGCGAGAGGGTACGTCGGCTGCCTGGATGTCAGAAAGGCTATATGATAAGTATCGAAGACATAAAGGGTCATGAATCGAAACTTGAACTCTGTATTTGCTACGTTTCAATTTTTTAATATGGAAGTAGTTGTTATGGAGGACCTTGCCAAGTGATAAGATAATGAGAAGTGCGTATGTGCTGCGTGAAGAGGCTTGTAGCGGCTAGATCCGATAGTGTAGCGGAGAGATGTGGCGTTCTAGAAATGTATAGTAATTTAATAGATATAATAATGAAATGCTACATGTTGAGATATTAATTGGGTATATTGACAAGGTGATGGGCATAGTTGTTCGTTTTTAAATCTAGTCCTAATTGATTGGGCAGATTCGACAAAGGTTACTAAGTTAGGATAATTGATAAAACGCCAATTAGTCACAGTGACTAAAATATATGCTGTTACGGTTTTCGAAATTAGAGGATAAGAAAAAATAGGTAGAGACGAAGAAGTCATAAGTATAGATGTGCCATTACACTAGATGGAGAGGACAGGTAGACAACGGAATGGAGCGGACAAGGACTAGGTTGAATATGACCGGTATCAGCCATCTGGACCTGCGTACTGTTGTCATTCGTATAGAAATAATATCCCCTAGCTAGATGTATTAGTATAAAAGTGATATAATGATGTGTCGCACTTCTCGAAACCAACTATGAGAAGGAAGGTGTGCTGCCTGAGTATTTTTGTTTGTGTGGGCAGGCGCGCACAAAATCTGACTGGATTCAAATATGGGTTAGTTTGCTCAATTGTGACATTAAATTTTATGCACGCGAACATGAGGTGTAGAAATGGCTCATAAGATTAAGTTGTGGCTTGAATCAGTTGTTGTTTGATTGTTCTTTTTTTTTTTCTTGGCAAACATACTACAGACAAAACAGCAAAACAGATAGAAAGGAAAAAATCAAGGGGGATGGAGAGGATTGTCAGAGTACAAAATAGACTCAGGGATACAATGAATGAGAATGTTCCCCTTACTTATCGAAAAAAAAAAAAAAAGTTCCCCACAACATCTACATCAACCGCCCCTTTCGCCAAGTTGTGTGCCGCGGTGTTGAGTTCCCTCTTGACATGTCTGAAATGCCATTCCTGATTTGTCAATACCGTCCCGGATAGAAATAATTATATTCTCAATATCCCACTCCACCACTCCAGACCGATCATTAATAGCATTGCAGATGACCAAATTATCCCCTTCAAAGATCAAACGCGGTAAATTAAGAAAGGAAGCCTCCTGCACCGCTAAAAGTGCTGCACTGGTCTCTCCCCTTAAGGGAGTACCTGGAGGCAGTCTCTTCGTCCAAGCAAAGAGAAATTGACCATCCATATTTCGGCACACAGCTGCCGCCATAGAGCAATCTCTCCTGATGGCCACATCAAAATTTATTTTCCACCAACCCATCGGGCGTGGGGACCATCTTCTCTTGTAGAGGTAGTAGGGGATATAGATTGCCATGCTGCCGAGTGCTCCAAATAGAGCTGGTGGATTTTTCTAACAATTCCAGTTGTCTCTTGAGATTCCCCTTTATGGATGAATTGATTCCGGGCAAACCAGATTACATCCATGAGAATGGCTGCATACCGAGTAAAAGACAGGGATTGCTCCTGTGGCATGTTCAGAACAATATCAGGCATGAGCAGGGCACGTATCCATTCCTCTTCAGAATTCACCTCAATTGCAGAAGTAATTGTCACCCAAGGTGATTCCCTCCATGCAATTGCCGCTAGAGGGCATTGTAAAAATAGATGTAATAGAGATTCCTCAGCAGATTCACAAAAAGGACAAACAATATGAGTTGTTTGATTCTTAAAATGTTAGGCTGATAAAAATTTTGGAGTGTCGGAGTTAGTGAAAAATTGAAGAGAAATATTTGAAAAATTTATATATTATATTTATTTGAAATGAAAAATAATGATTTGATAAAAAGAGATAATTTTAAGACGTTATTATTGTGGCTAAAATTTTGGGAGCCAACATTATTTCTCCCCAAACATCTTCGGAACAGGAAAAGCAATACAAAAGGATTTTAGAGGGATAAATTCATTTTAGACATCCTTTCAAAATGAATTTTCCCTATTTGAAATGACGACAAAGTACAAAAAAAGGTGCTCTTCTGACGTTTATTATCAGAGTGAAGAGGATAATTCGATTAGTTGCCAAAATAAAAGCAACTTGCTCGGAGTCCCAAGAATTAAACTTATTATGCTATGTTAGCCTCTCGGCATTATTCAGAAAAAAAAAAAAAAAACTGAAAACTTTTATAGGTAAAGGGAGTTTTGCCCACACGTCTTGTTTGAAAATCAATTTCACTTAGCAACTTGTGCCTGTCAAAGATCCAGTCACAGAATCTTCAGTTGACGATCAGGACAGCCAACCTCAGCTTTGTACCTCTCAAAGAGATCTTGTAGTGCTTCTACAAACTGACTGTGGGCTTCATCGATCTGAAAAGCAAAACGAAACAAACACACATTCAGGTATTTCCCAGATACAGCTTGAGTAGCACATATTGCCAATAAGAATATACAGCGTAGCTTGAGGCAGTGTATTTATCACTTTTTAGCATCGGAAACAGCCCCTCAAGTCAATAAGCACAGCATACGAACCATGAGAAGGTAGAGGGGAAAAAAATAAAAATAAGAAGGTATGCCTTAACAATATTAGACTAGAAAAAAAGAAAACAAAAGATGAAGCTCAAACGAGAGACTGTTTCTTTTTTACTTTTTTTTTTGTCTGAATCAACAAGACTGTTCAGTTTAAATAAAGCTCTCTTTTCCTGCAATTTTTTCCCGGCCTTCTTTCAGTCTAAATCCCTTTCCTGTGGACTTTTTAAGCATTCAAATACCAGATTAAGGGTGTGCAATTTATCCGGTTTCCGCCGGAATTTTCGGTTCTGGTTCCGGTATCAGAATCCATTTTAGGAAAATTTCGAAATCGGAACTGGTACAATTTTTAAAAATTTTTTAAAAAATTTTTTTTTTTTTTTTTTTTTTTTTTGGATTTTTTTTTTTTTTTTTTTTTTTTTTTTTTTTTTTTTTTTTTTTTTTTTTTTTTTTTTTTGTTTTTTTTTTTGTTTGTTTAGCAGTTTTTTTTGTAATTTTAATTTATTGTTTATTTTGACCATGTTTTATTTTGTTTTGAAATTTAGTTGTAATTTTTGTAATTTTAATTTAGAGTTTATTTTGACATCCTAAAATAATGAAATATTGTTTTGGAATTTAGTTGTTTACTTCTAATTTTAATTTAAAGTTATTTGACCATGTTTATTTTGTTTTGGCCCACAAAATACAACTTAAAAAATTCATTTTTGGGCCAATGGGCCCAAACTAAATCTGGACTTTTTAGGCCCAGATAAGGAACCGGAATTTCCGGTTCCGGTTTTGAAAATTCCAGTTGATTCTGGAATAGAACCGAATAATAATAATGATTCCGGTGGGTACTGAAACCGGAACCGGAATGGCCAATTCCGGTTCCATCCGTTCCGATGCCCACCCTTATACCAGATGCTCTACAAGATCATAAACGAAAGGCAGTAGGAGTCTCCTTATTGGACCCAAGCAATACAACTGTGCTCCAAATCAAGTTAGCCTCTGAGGCCAAGTAAAAGTGCCACACATTTTCAAAGGTCGAGGCCTAGGAACCCAACCACTACGGGTGGAAAGTTGGGGTTAAGGGATGTGTCTGTCATTTGAGGAGGCAGCAGGGGTGACTATAAAAAGAAAAACGATCTAAGGGGTTCTGCATAATTTTATTTATTATGCCCAAACGATCCAGATGCGGCATACATACCTCTTCCACACTGGGCTGTGGATTTTTCTTGATTTCGATTGGTTTACCCACCACTATATCCAATGGACGGCTGAAGGGCAGAGGAGTTCTGCAAAAGTGAAGAACCACCTCAGACAATTGCCACCGCTTTGTACATTTCCCTTACGCTTTTAATAGAGACCTAGTCTCCGGTTATAAGAACATTAAGAAAGAACTAGGCCGATTGAAGAAAGAAGCAGCAGAAGAGTATAGGATCAAAACAATACGAGAAGAAGGCCGACATATGAAGAGAATTATATATACATACCCCCAAACTCCCCAGAAGTACATTGGGTTGAACTTCCAAGCTTTACAAATTTTCAGATACCTCTCCCCACTTGGCTTAACCCACTTAAACACGTTCGACTACAGCAAAATTGTGGAAGAGAGAGAGAGAGAGAGCAAGAAATTGACTGTTACTGTGTAGCAAAACGCAATAGTATATATATATGATGACAGACCAATAAGGCAAAACCATTAAATGCCTATCATGTACAAAGCAGCTACCAGCAATTCCAACGTCCTATGCCGAATATCTTTGCAGATGCTCCAATAAACTAAAAGACAAGATTTAAAAGAAATGCATCTGCATATATATTAAGAACCAATACCTGACCAAAGCAGAAAACTGGAACCAGAGGGGAGCCCGTCTCCATGGCTACGCGCACGAATCCTTTTCTTGTCTTGAGGAAGATAATCTACTACCGCAAGAGATTAGAACATCAACAGTGGACGATTCCCACCAAAAAGATAAGAGGGGTTAAAGATCTTTTTAGTCCATGAGTTTTACACTCTTTCAAAAACTAGTCCAAAGGTTTTCATTTTAATAGTCCCATGGATTTTTTAATTTTATTAATACAGTCCTTCTGTCTCTTTCTAATAATTTTAAATATAGTCACCTAACGGACCCTACACATTAGACCCAGAAAGACAACCACGTGTCGAAATTTGATTGGAAAAGTGTACACGTGTTGGAAACCGATTGGTTGTTACGTGTATCATTATCGGTAGGTGATTGGACTTAAAACTAACTGAAGAACTTTTTTGACAAAACAAAAAAACTCAGGGACGGCTGGTGATCATATTGAAAACTCATGGACCGTTTTTAAAAAGGACGTAAAACCCAAGACAAAAAAGTTCTTTAACCAAAAAAAAAAAAAAAGGCTCTTGCTACATGTTTTCCTACACATGCGCACATATGCACACACTTCTGCACAAGCTCTTGCATTAGCATGTGTGTGAGGGTGTGGAGAGAAAGAGAGATGTCTATTATTGTGAAGCTAAGAAGAATGTCAAGGCGCCAAAGATTTACCAAACCCTGGTGTGAAATTATCATCCAAAATCTTAATACAGAAACAGATGAGTATGTCTAAACATCAGTCCACACAAAGATGCAGGATAAAGAAGAGCTAAAAGAGTTAAACCTCAGAATCACGCTCCAGAAGCGCTGTCTCGTGCACTCCGCCTGGCACTATGACGCAACTGCAACCAGCTTCTAAGAGGGAGATGAAATTTTTCTTCGTCACAGCTGCGATACCGAACCATGTCCATATGTGCCTCACAAAAGGTGTGCGGAACACCTAACCATTTTTACACATGTAAGAGAGACTACACATGGAAGAGGGCTCCACGAAAATCTTACAGCATGTCAGGGAAAAATTTCTTACTGAATTACTGGCAAGGATCTTTATCTTTGGGAGAGGCATGAAACCTGTACCGTTGCTAAGTGCAATAACGCCAAATGGCAAAACTGAATGTGGTTCAAAACCAAAGACTGCATGAAACATAGAAAAAGGTTAACACGTTAACAAATCAAGGAGAAACAGAGCATCAAAGATTATTTGGCCAACTACAGCAGTAAAGCTCCGTACAAAACTATCGCCTCCAGGGCTTACTAATTTAACCACTCTCGTGGGTAGAGAAGCTGGCAAAAGCAATGTGCATTTTTAGTTGAGCAAGGTCACAGTTGTCAAGGCTCAACTTGTTCCCTTTATTTGTAAAGAATCTGAATAACATGCGTTTGGTGTGCACGTGTCTTGATCTGGCTTATTGATCGGACCAGGAAGTCAAGTGGGAATATTCTTCATCCACTCTCTTGGGTGCGAAAGATAATTCCTTTATGTAGGTACTTGAAGATGGTTGGTTTTCAACCAGTGAAATAATTGTAGTGGAAGGAAAAATGCAATGGGTCTAAAAAACTGTAACATTAGGTCCTTGTTGACATAAAGCAAAGACTTTGCCGACTGGGACCAACTGATTCCCGAGTGTTCGATGCTGGGATTGGCACAACTCACAAGAAAGCCTTAGATCTAATAGAGGGGCTGAGGTACCTAAATGTGTCCTCTCTTGGCAATCAACTTGATCTAGGGACGGTTGGATGATCTTGAACCTTCTTAAGGCCAAAACTTGATTCAAGATGAGAAGTTTTCTCTCACACTTGTAAAATGACCACCAACCTGATTCTGAAATTTTAGATACTGGGATTGGCAAAAGAAAGCCTTAGATCTAATAGAGGGGCTGCAGTAGGTAAATGTGTCCTCTCTTGGCAAACAACTTGATCAAGGGATTGTTGGGTGGTCTTAGACCTTCTCAAGGTCAAAAACTAATTCAAGAGGTGAAGTTTTTCATCACACTTATAAGTGATTATCAACTCTTTCCACAATCGATGTAGAACTAACTCTAACAATTTCCTTCTCACACATTAGCGTTGGGTTGAAAAGGCGACAATCTATTTGTTGGTACTCTGGGCTCTTGTTAGTTGGTCTTGGGCTTTTTGAATCCCAAAAACAAATTCAAGAGGTGAAGATTTCCCTTGGACTTATAAATTGGCCATAATCCCCCTTCCACACCCGTTAATTCATGATGCACAGAAGCTGCTGCATCTCAGATGTCTGATTCTGCTAGACGATGGGAGAGGAAAAGAAAGAAAGGAAGACAGCCGAGATGGGACTAAGAATATACGTCACAATCATTAGAAAGAAATAAAATTAAAGGGGGAAAGAAAAAAGAGCGAACAGACTGTAGAACATGAAGCTGTAATGGAGGAATAGAAAAGACCATAAGAACGATCAGGATGGAAGGCTTTTATATCCTCCACATGCAGAGTCATTGGGAAGTAACTGCAAGCATGCTTACATATGTACCTGCAAATAAGATTCTCTTTAATTCTCGTATAAAAGCAAGTGGAAAGAATGTTATGCAAACACTGGTGAAACGCTGAAGAGAGGAAAGAGATTAGTAGTAGACCTGGTCAATTTTGAGCCGAATCTTGATTTTTCGTTAATGGGAAGGTACACAAGTATTGCAAGGAATCCCAAGACCCTGATCACATAAAAAGGTTGTGTTTAAGTGATAAAATTTTGGGACGATTAAAATTTTGACTATGAAAGTTATAAAAAGGTAGGAGAGAGTTAAAATGTTGGTAAAAAGATAAAAAAATTTACGGAAAGTAGTAAAAAAATTTACGAAAATTAGTTAAAAAAAAAGAGAGAAAAATTTTTGTAACTAAAATTGAATATAACAATAAGAGAGAGAGAAAAATTGAGAAAAGGGTCAGAAAAGATACGAACAAAACGCCTTTGGATAGAGGAATCATGAAGGAGCCGAAGAACAAAGCGAGGGTCAAATGCGCGGCCCCCGTAAATACGATCAGCGCAACAAATGAATGCAGTCTGTTCGATTGGAATTCTTCACTTCCCTTAAATACCCTCGGCTGCGGCTTTGATTCCGGCTTCCTCTCGTTCTCCCTGACCTCTTCCTTTTCCGTCACCATCGTCATCAGCTTCTCCTTTCCTTCTGCAAAGAGCAAATTCTACTAACTCGAAGTCCTCTGTCCTCCTGTTCCCTTTCCAACCAAAGCGACAATTTAAAAGTTATGGTTCAGAAATAAAAGCTGATAAAAAAAGGAGAGAAATTGAGACCGTCATTTTCTTGGAGTTGTCACCGCTTTCGTGCTTTCATGTATGACGTACCCAGAAAAGATACTAGTTTCCTGTCCGACCCCACATGCACACAGTCGCACGCTCAAAATATTCCCACTAAAACAAACACAAAAATCAGGTATAAGTAAAGAACACGGGACCGATTATTATAATCGCGTCACGTTCAGCCAGTGATTTCTTCGATGCGCGGCACGCCTCTACATTAATTCCAATCTTAACATTTTATTGCCAAGTTCTGTTGATTGAGCTTATGCCCCATGTTTAATCTGTTCCCGTGGACCTCTAGAAAAACACTTTCTGGAGGGGATGAAAGCTAATAAAGTTCATTGTTTTCTTTACTCTCTGAGTCTCTGTTCCCTTTTGTGCCTGTATACGTTAAGGTCAGAGAAACGAAATTGACAATCACGTTATTTACGCCATCTTTTGAGACTCAGAAGCATTGAGGATAGATAATATCAGTGTAGGATAGATGTTCTTTAAGGATCAAAGAGTGCTTTAATTCAGAGATTGCAACCTCAACTTCAGTATATTCATGGTCTTCATGGATCACTTTCCCCGTGCAATATGCTAGGTATTGCAAATTATGCTCTCTTGCTGGACTCCCTGTAACTCCGCCGCCATTTATTTTAATCTCGTCACGTTCGGCCAATCATTTCTCCGGTACGACGTCCCTACATTAATTCCTATTATAAGAGGAATCCCACTCTGCCCAAAAGAATAGTGAGCGAATAAGAAAGCAAGAATATGGAACTGATTCATTCCTATAATTATAAGAGGAGAGGAGTGCCATTCTGACTAAAAGAATAGTGGGCGAATAAGAAAGCATGGATATGGAGCCCATAAACTGATCATTACGATTAATATCTTAACTTTGTTTTAGATCTTATCTATTAGTTTATCGTTCCTTAATTATTATGATTATTTTTTCATCGTGGCACTAATCTTGTGTAAGTTGCTACCTTCATCGTCACAGACTCGCAAAAAAGCAATATTCCGATGATTAAGGCAGAAATGTGCTAAGCCTGCCTGCCTGCCAAAAAAAAGGTATACATGGATTTTCAGTAGCGGCTTCCCTCCCCCTCCCCCACCTCTCCTCTCCCTCTCTCCCTCTGTCGCTCACAGCCTCACACCGTGCCGCCTAACCCAGCTGGCACCCGCTCTCCCTCTCCCTCTGTAGCTCAGGTTAAATCTGACCAAACCGACAGTAGGCCGACGAATTGATCGAGGTCGGGGCCACTGGTGGTGGCTCGGGCAAATCGGTCGAGCAGGCTGTTTAAGAGCCCAAAGGCAGTGCCCGAACGGTGCATGTAAGAACGGTACTTGTTCAATCCATATAATTTTTTATGGGAAAAATGCAAATCGCTTAATTTATGCCATTTTAGAGTCGCTTTAAAAGTCCTCTTGTCTCTCCCTCTGTCAATTCAAGCTCCACTTATTTTACCAAATTCATATGTAAGCGAACATGTCCCAAAATAAAAAAATTTGAAGTATAGTTTTTCCTTTTTTATAGACTCTTTTAAACGCCACATTTCAGCCTTTGGTTATATTTCGTTACTTTCGTAGTTGAATAGAATAGAATTAATAAACCAGGGGCGAACAAGTGCGCTTGGCATGAGACAGAGACCAGGGGTGAACAAGTGCGCTTGGCATGAGACAGAAACCAGGGGAGAACAATTAGAAAAACTCTTGATCGTGATTGCTGGAGCCTGGGGTACTAATTTTTTACTCTTTGGGGAAGTTAGGAATAAATTACATCTTTCTGTGTATGTTTGTGCTTGTGCGCGTGAGTATATCGACATGCATGTCTATTTCTTTCGTCATGATTATTAGTTTTTTATCTGTTTAAAGTTCTGTGTCGTCCAAAGGGAAAAAAAAAAGAGTGAGAAAAAGAGTGAGTGAGAGAGAAACGTCTCTGTGTCTCTGCGCAGTTGACTCGTCGATGATTAAGAGAGGAAAAAGTGGAGAGAGGGTCTCGTCTCGTCCAAATAAGAACTTGTTTTGCTTTTACGTAAATGGTCGCCTATAAGAAAAACTCGCATATTGAAATTGGCATTTTCCCCACACGTCTAGTCTGAAAGGCAATTCAGATACTCTATGCCGAGCTGATATACAATGCCTTGCTCACCATCCATAAATGGCTTTTGATGGAAGATGCTTTCCATCAAAGATCACCAGGCAAATGGATGGACTTATTCAGATCAGAATCATCTTTTATTTGCTGTCGAATTGGACGGTTCAGTATTAATTATGAATAGTGTAGATAGTAAATATTCAACATATGGTGTGTCAATTTCTTACAGAATTAGATCATTCGAACAACCAATTAAAATAAATCTTTATCTTTCATTTCTACGGTTATACTACATTTAAAGACGGACTATATATTTGAACATAAATACAAGTAGCAGTGGATGGACGTTATTTATTCAAACCTGTTTCTTACCACCGCCACCGGATTAAGTCCTTCCGTTAGAGAAAAAGGGTGAAAAGCATTCCATCAGAGAAAAGGATGAAAAGCAGAAGACGAAAGTGACAAATTTACCAAAGAAATCCTTGGGAGGGGTCTACGAACTTTTCCACTAAATCTATGTATCCTCAAATTGTCAAGAGAAGAATTGACCACGACAGAGGGCATTGAGCAGAAACTTTGGAAAGAGTTATGGAGAATGAAAATTCATGAAAGACTAAAACTGTTACTGTGGTAAGTGGCTTGGGATTTACTCCCGAGTAAGGGACGAGTGGCGGACCAAATTGGCCAAGTGGAGGAGGAAGACCAGTATGTGCAACCTATGCCAGTCAAGCCAAGAAACCACACTTCACTTGGTGCTCGAGTACTGTGGCGTGAGAAACCCCTGAACCTTGGATATACTGATGTTGGGTGAAATATCGTGATGGATTGGCTCTGGTACATTCTTTATCCTATGAAATTTGGGATACCGGTTGATCAGATTCACCTATTCCAATTATTTGCCTCTAACGCCATTGACATGACGTGGTTTAATAAAAACTGGATTGTGCATGGACAAACTTATATGGATCCTCATGGAGCTTGCAGAGCAGGTCAGGAGAGTGGGTATGGTTCATTAGGAGGCCTGGAATGGTAAGGAGAAGGCTGACCCGGTCCAGGTGTCGTGTCCTCCCCCTACCCATCGATTGAAGTCAACGCTGACGCTGCTGTACGAGGCACCTTCACTGTGTGGCAGCAGCTATGTTTCGGAATTGTCATGGTGAGTTCAAAGAAGCAGATGGCATCTTTGTCCCCGTTAGAAGCGAAGGTTGCAGCTGCCCATTTTGGTCTTAAGCATGCTCAAAGGAGAGGCTTTTCATATGTCATTATTGAAGGGGATTCTTCTAATGTGATCTCTGCTATCAAATCCTTTCCTAGGCGTGTTGAGTAGCGTATGCATGAGAGGATTGCTGATATTAGGAATACCCTTCACTGAGCTTCATCTTGAAAGTTTAATCATATTCGTAGAGGTGCAAATGGTTTGGTGCACCACCTTGCTTGATGAACCGCCTCTAGAATTACTTCTGGAGACTACCCCTTTGTTCCGGAGTACTTAGATAGACTTTCTCGGCTGTATGCGGGGTTCCAACCCCCTTGATTGCGTATGACTTGGAGTTCATGAATAAAGGAAGTCTTGAGTAACAAAAAATGAAAAATGCAGTTCTATCTTGATTAAAGAAAAAAAAGAAGTATAACTCAAGTACTCTCCATATTCATATGAAAAAGCTCCACTTTTTAAAGTTACGATCATGTTCAGGCAAGAATCAAAGAGACCTTATTTTTCTGTGGAATCAAACACAATCGAATTGTAAATTAGGGAGCAGGAGGAGTACAAATTAAGATCCAGTCAAAGAATTTTCAGTTGAAGATCGGCATAACCAACCCGCGCTTTGTGCCTTTCAAAGAGATCTTGAAGTGCTTCAACAAACTGACTATGGGCTTCACTGACCTGAAAAGCAAAACCAGACAAATACACTGAAACAAATTTTCCCCTGTAGATTTTGAACTTGTAGAGCTTGAGTAGCTCGCAAGGCCCTGGGATTCCATTCACAAGTGGACTCTCCTCATATTGCCATAAGAATATATAGTGCAGCTTGAGGCAGTGCATTTCTTTTTTAGCATCAGAAACAGCCCCTCAAGTCTATAAGCAAAACATATTAACAACGACAAGCTATGGCCCAACAATATTAGACTGGGGAAAAGAAGAAGAAGAAGAAGCTATGACTCAATATACTACTGTTCAGTTTAACTGAAGTTCCCCTTTCCTCCCCCCACCTGCTCTCAGGCTAAAATCCATTTCCTGTTGATTGTTTATGCATTCAAAAACCCCGTTCAGTTTAACTAAAGTTCCCCTTTCCTCGCCCCATCTGCTCGCAGGCTAAAATCCCTTTCCTGTTGATTGTTTAAGCATTCAAATACCTCACGCTTTAGAAGATCAATGCAAGGGATATAACTGTGGTCCAAAGCAAGCTAGCCTCTGAGGCCAAGTGAAAACTCTCCACATTTCAAAAGGTCGAGGCCTAGGAACCCATTATGGATGGAAAGTTGTGGTTAAGGGATGTATCTATCATTTGAGAAGGGGGCAGGGGTGACTGGTGAAAAATGCACATATATCATGCTCTGTTATAAGTTAATGTGCTGTAGAGCACTTTGTACCTAGTTTAGTTGAACTATGGTTATGCTTGTTACTTTTGTTAGTGCTAGGTCAAAAGAAAGGTTTAGAAATGGTCCATATGTATGCTGTAAAAGGTGTTGAAAAAGTTGAAGTACATGGGCTTGCGGTACTGCTGAAACGTATGAGAGAACAAGTAAAAAAGACCATCTCAATGGTAGCTTCTTCTCCCATGTTATTCCTCAGTATTTCTGCAGAACATTGCAGCAACCACACATTTCTTTTCGGAGCTGATTGGCAGTCATTAATATCTTTGTGAGTTATCTGCTAGAATATCAGCCTACAGAAGTGGTATAGGAGCCACTTCAGAGAGGAGTCTGAAGGCAGAAGATTGAAGAAAAAGAAGAGGATTTTGAGGATGAAATATGGCAACTGTAAGTAGTGTCGATTGGAGCAGTGTTCAGGTTCGATTTTTTTCTCGTGAGAGCTATGATTCCTGAAGCATAAAGATGAGGACTTTGTTTATTTATATTAATTAATAGGACCTGGTAGAATAAGGGTATCAAATCCCTGAGTCCACTTCAAATTTAATAGAAACTCAGCAAAAAGAGTTAAGGAGACCAAAAGCAAAGATGCCGGAGTTCTTGGAATGATTCAAAGAGGTGTTTCAGAAGCTATTTTTCCAATTATCATGAGCAAAAACAGCCAAGGAAGCATAGGAAACATTCCAAGAAGAGTTTCAAGGAGAGAAAAAAGTGAGACTATCAAACTTAAATCTCTTAGAAGAGATTTTGAGAGTCGGGCATGAAAGAAAATGAGAATATGAAAGGTTATTCAATAGATTCTAGGAGTTAGCAAATCAAAGAAAAGCTTACAGTGGAGACATTACTGATGGTAGAATTGTTGAAAAACTATTGAAAGGCTTGCCTGAAAAATTTGACTCCATGCCTGGCTGTTATTGAAGTAAAAAAAGAACTTTCTAAATTGGGATTGTTGGATCCCTTAAAAATCTCAAGAGCAAAGATTGGAACAACGCTCCATAAAGTCATTTGAGAGTGCATTTCAATCTAAACTCAATGTCAACTCTTAAAATAGTGAAAGGAAACCATCAACATATCATCAAGGTAAAAGGAACTCATTTAGAGAAGCTAAAGAGAAAGAGGTGGAGGTAACTATGACAGGAAACCTAGTGGCAAAGGCTCCTCACAAAAGGTTAGAGTTCAGAAAAAAAAAAAAAAGCGGCCATCGTGACAAAGCGTATTGCCTTAAAGGGAAGCAGCAATGTTATCATTGCAAGAAGTTTGGTCACTTACAAGAAGAATGTAGGTTGAACAATAATCAACAATGAAGGGAAGAGCGAAAGGGAATTTTATTTTATGCATATCAACATGTCTCCGAAAAGTAGAATGAGGTGTGGTTCCTGGACATAATCATATGACACCAGAAAAAGACATTTTTATGTACAGGGATATCACAGTCGATTCCAAAGTGACTATGGGAAATGGTGCATTGACAGAAGTGATGGGAAAAGGCAGCATTGGGGTTGAAACAAAGAAAGGAAGAAAGCACTTCCAAAGAGAAGTTCTAGCAGCCAAGAGAGGCGCTAGGAGTTCAAGAGCAGCACATTAAGGGACAGAATGTTATGGGTTAATGTGCTGTACAGCACTTTCTACCTAGTTTAGTTAAACTGCGGTTATGCTTCTTACTTTGGTTAGTGTTTGGTGAAATTTTCGAAATTGTCCATGTGTATGGAGAAAAAAAAGTTGAAAAAGGTAGGAGAGAAAAAAAAGAAAAAAGACCATCTGATTTGTAGCTTCTTCTCCCCTGTTATTCCTCTGTTTTTCTGCAGAATTTTGCAGCACCCATTATCTTTTTTGTGAGCTAATTGGCAGCCATTAAATACTCTACCTTTGTGAGTTATATCTACTGGAATATCAAGCCAACATGGCCAAACAAAGCAGTGGCATTCATACCTCTTCCATACTGGGATGTGGATTTTTCTTAAGCTCCATTGGTGTACCCACTACTACATGCATTGGATGTCTGAAGGGCAACGGAGATCTGCAAAAGAGGAGAGTCGCCTCAAATAATTGCCAACTCTGCAGATTTCCACGTGATTTTACTACAGACCTATTCTCGAGCAAGTGCATTCAAGAAATAAACAGAATTGAGGAAAGAAGCAGAAGAGGCTGAGGATAAGCCAAATACAGAGAAGAATTCAACATATAAAGAGAATTATACACACCCCCAAATTCCCCAGAAGTATAATGGGGTGAACTTGATAACTCTAGAAAATTGCTGGAAGAACTTCCCGCTTGGCTTCCACCACTTATACACGTGTGACTGTTGCAAAATTGAGGAAAAGAGAGAGGAATAAATTAAGTGTTAAGGGTAAAGAAAAAAGCATGAATGACCAAAGCAAAATTAATCAACAAGATCATAAGTAATTGACATATGGGGCCATGGAGTACCAGTAACAACTTAATCAAAATAGTCACACAACAATTGCAACAGTATGATGATGGACTAACAAAGCAAAAACCATTAAATGCAAGTCACATACAAAGCAGCTATTGAAATTGCGAAGTTCTACTCCAAATATGAAATAACTGTGTAGATGTGCCAATGGATGAAAAACATAAGTCTACGTATTAAGAACCAATACCTGACCAAAGCAGAAAACTGGAACCAGAGGGCAGCCTGTCTCCAAGGCTATACGCACAAATCCTCTTCTTGTCTTGAGGAAGGCAATCTACTACAGCAGCAAATTAGAAAATCTACAGTGGAAGGTTCGCAAAAAGAAAAAGAAAAAAGAAGTTCTATGTACATCTGCAAGTACATATGCATGCATGCTCATGCACAAACACAATGCATGCACATGTGTGTGCATGGGTGGGTGTGTGTGTCTGCAAGAGAGAAAGAGAGAGAGAGATCTATGATCAAATTAAGAGAAGGAATAATGTTAAGCCTGTAGCTAAGAAAAATGTCAAGAAACCAAAGTTTTTACCAACCTGCGGTGCTCAATTATTATCTAATATTTGAATACAGAAATGGATGAGTCATCCCTCATAAACATGCAACATAAGGAAGGGATAAAAGGGTTAAACCTCAGAACCACGCTCCAGAAGAGATGTCTCTTGCACTCCCCCTGGCACTATGATGCAACTGTAACCAGCTTCTAAGAGGGAGATGAAATTTTTCTTTGTTGCAGGTGCAAGACCCAACCATGTCCATATGTGCCGCAAAAAAGGTGTGTAGAACACCTAACCATTTTCAGACATGTAGAGTGACTCTGAACATAGAGGTGGGCCCCAAGAAAACTATACAACAACTTCAGGGTAAAAAATCTTACAGCACTACTAGCAAGGACCTTTATCTTTGGAAGAGGCATGAAACCTGTAAAGTGAGCGAGAGCAACAACGCCAATGGGCAGAACTGAATGTGGTTCATAACCAAAGACTACATGAAGAATAGAAAAAAGTTCATTATGTTATCAAAACAACGAGAAACAAACCATCAAAGATTATTGGGCCAACTACAGCGCTAAAGCTCCATAAAAACCTGTTGCGCAGATTGCTTAGTAATTTTAATTCCATGGGCAAACTGAAATGACCCCAATAACCACTCTCTTGACTTATGTCTAACAAAGCAAGCAAATGCTAAGCACAAGCTAGCATTTTAGGTTGTGCAAGGTCAAAGTTCTCAAAGCTCAACTTATTCACTAAACTGTACTAAGCGCAAATACTACCAAAACTCACAAACTATCTGAGAAACATAGCGTTCAAAATTACCCCTTGGTGTGCACACGTCTTTGTCTAGATAATCGGACCATGAAGTCAAGTTCGGTTCTTCATTCATTATCTTGTGTGTGAAAGATAATTCCTGTATGTAGGTACTTGAAGATAGTTGGATTCAACTAGTAAAATCCTTGCAATGAAAGTTTAAAAAAAATGCGTGCAATGGGTCTAAAAACTCTAACATGTGGGCGTTGGCATAAAGCAAAGACTCTTATCAATTGCGACCATTTGATTCCGTAATTTCCAAGGTTGGGATTGGCACCAGAAAGCCGTCGATCCAAATAGACTGGGGTCAGGGAGCTAAACGTGTCCTTTACTGCAATCAACTTGATCAAGGGGCAGATCACCGATTTATTCAAGATGTAACGAAGATGCATTATTTCAAATATCCCCTCATTCTGATCGAGGATGAGAGCAGGAAAAAGAAAAGTAAAAAGAACATTGAGATGGGACAACGAAGCTAGTTGACAAAGAACATAAACCGGAAAAAATAAAAACAAAAATGAAGGATGAATGGTACAAACCATAAGGACGATCAGCACGGAAGCATTGTATATCCTCTACATGCAGAGTCACTGGGAAGTAATGGCAAACATGCTTACATATATACCTGCAAATAAAATATCTTAGCTTTAATATTACCCGTTATAAAAGCAAATCGAAGGGATGTTATGCAAACAATGATAATAACGGAATAAAAGACAGAAGAACTGTGAAGAGGGCAAGGAAAACAGTAGAAGACCTGGACAATCTTTGGCCCAATCCGCTCTTGTCGTCAACCGGAATGAACATAAATATTGCAAGCATTCCGAATACCCTGATTAAATTCAAAATACAGCGAATTTGAAAACAACAGTAAAAGAGAGACATAGAAAAAATAAATAAAAAAACACTGGGAAGGGCCAGAAAAAAACACGAACAAAAAGGCTTTAGACAGGGGAAGGAAGAAGGAAAAGAAGAGCAAAGCGAGGTTGAAATGGATGGCTCCCAGCCATATCCCCAGCGCAACTACTGAATGCAGTCTGTTCGATTCAAATTCTTCAGCTCCCTTAAATACCCTCGGCTGCGGCTGTGATTGCGGCTTCCTCTCCCTTTTGCTATCCTCTTCCGTCACCATCGTCAGCTCCTCCTTTCCTTCTGCTTTTCTCCTTCCTCCTCCAAAAACAAATTCTACTAACTTCAAAGTTGTGTATCCTTCTGTTCCAACCAAAACGGCAATAATAAAATTCTGATAGGGAATGGAGGCCCGAAAAAATAAAGAGAAAGAAGTTTAATAATTAAGAGCTTCAGCTCATAGAAGTCACCGCCCCTTTCGGGTATGACGTTCCCAGAAAAGACACGAAAAGTTTACTCTGGGCTTTTCCAGTTAGTTTCCTGTTTAAAGTCACAGATCCACACGCTCAAATTTATTATTGATAACATAAAAATCAATCAAAGTTATATCCACATGCTTAGAAAAAAAAATCTCAAAGTTATATCCGCTGAACAAACACAAAAATCAGGTAAAGTCAGGAACACGGGACCGATTATGCTCTCGTCCTGCACTCCCCCCAACTGCACCACAGCAACTATTATCATCACGTCACCTTCAGTCAGTCATTTACGGTTGCCCAACCTTTAGCTACCCTACATATAAATTAATTCCTAAACCCATCGATCAACTATCTTCCCTTCTCTTCTTAAAGTATTAAAATGGGAGGGGCTCACTCCAACGAGATTTTCCTCCCGGCTCCGCCCACTTTTATAATTTTTTACTAGATAACGTCCACGAAGAATAATCCACGAAAATTATGTTAGCCTGTGGTTGAGTATTTATTTGATTTCATCTCGAACTATAAATCTTTTTTTTTTTTTTTTTCAATCAATGAGTCGTGTTCAAGAGTCTAAGTGTTCAAGAGGATAAACATGATCTTATCTATTTGTCTATTAATTATTTAAGCCTTATTTGAGATGAAAAAAAATATCTAAAAGATTCCAAACCTAAATTCTCTCGCTCAATCACCTTAAAACCAATCTTGAGAGTGATAAAGGAGTCTGGTTACCGAACTTTCAATATTGAAAAACGAGATAGTTCGTGAAAAGTTCATAAGAAGAATATCAGATTTGATAATTTAGAATAATTTTTTCTCTTGAAGAATGCTTTAAAAGTTTTTTATTCTTTCAACAAAATCTCTAAAATCTCGTCTCTTAATGGGATTAGAGTTCGATTTAATTTTCTGCCAGATTTACTTTGATATCGTTCAGATTGAAGATTTTAGAACACTTAAAAAAACAGATCAAGTGAAGGACAATTTCTGCTGTCAGGGAGTATGCGATAATGCGAGCTTCCCCGGGGAAGGGGGAATGCTTCCTGATGTATGAGCCCTATATATCTCTAATATATTGTGAAGATACGCGAGCTAAATTTTTCTAGATAGAACCTAAACATCCTGATGACCCTCGCTATAATACTCGAGTCTCGAGCGCCTGTAGTCGCTCCATCAGCGTGCCTTTGTGTTGAACTTCCTCAAGGGCAGAGGACAGAGTCTTGCACTGATCCTCTAATTCCACATGTCCGCCAACCTGACTGAAGGAGTCCGTAGCGGACGAGCAATGTTTCTCATCCAGAAACTGCAGCTGCATTGTCCAAATGATCGATGATCAGAATACGAATAATAGATTATCCACGAAAAATGAACATTGACGAGGACAAACCAGGTTACGTGACAAATTGTCACCAAGCGATCAAGTCGATCCAATCTCTACAGAATTGGCGAGGGTAAAGTGAATTCCTGTTTCTATTCTTGGTCCATGACTTTCAGATCTTTCTTGAAAGTTGAAACCCTTTTTTCATCAGCTTCTATGCAGCAGCGCATGCATATGCCAACTCATATGAATAGATCAAGTAGTTTCAAGCATGCGTTTTTTGCAGCTGAAGTTCCAGTTCTAACTCATGAACAGCATTCGAATCAGAGGGGTAAGAACCTGGATATCTTGCCTCTCAAGTGATCACGATACGAACTGCATTCCTCTGAAAGCAGTCTTTCAAGAAATTCTTTTAACAGTAAAAGCTGTACTGGAGAGGCATTAATTTGCAACTACCTTGCCATATTCTCTTGTCTCTATACAATCTTCCCCCAGACTCCCAGTTATTTTATTCTTAATCTCATCATCTCCAATCCCCAACAGCTTTGTCAAACAACTACTTGATGTTATCTTTTTGGGTTATATTAGATGTGATAGGAGAGGCTTTTGTCACTGTGTGAACTAGACATTGCTAATCGAATTCACTCGCTTGCTGCGGTTCGGATTGTTTCTTACCAGCCTTTGTCCCGGATTCCGTTTGAAAGCGATTGTCTCGTTTTGGTCCAAGATGTTTTCAGCCAAGAGGCTCGGATTGGCTGGCAGGCGGAAGAATGGATGACTACTATTAGGAGTTTTTTTTTACTTCTCATGCTGAACACTCTCTTGGTTGGATTCCCCGACGCAGAAATTGCTCGTCTCACCGTTTAGCTAAATGGGCTGCTTCTGCTAGTCGTTTTGGTTGCCTTAAGTTTATCTTCTAGTCCTGCTCAACATCTGTGCTCGGTGCCTATTAATGTGCGAGCTAATTCCAGAAGCTCAGCTATAATTCGCAGCTGCAACATCATGGATGGTGATATAAGAAAGCGAAACCTCACATTAAAAAATTACTCGGGAACTATACGTGCAGAGCTAGAAAATTTCCAAGGGATCCAAGACTTGTTTCTGGCCTAGTTCAATAGCCTCCCTCCTTTTATTCCGCCCGCTGCTGCGCATGGAAATACTACATAACACTGTTTTCGAGCCAGTTTTAATAACTATATAACATGCTTTGTCATTTATGGGATAAACCGATCGAACTAATTAACTTGAACTACATGTTGGTCATTTTCTGGAGATTGAAAAGGAACCTCTTGTTGATTGTGCACTGCCATAATGCCATCTGTAAGTTTTCAGCATTTGAAGACCGAATAAAACTGCTAACATTCATGTTTTCAACAGATGCCATTTTGTCCCTTGAAATAGCGTCCATAATGCCGCACGACGCCCCTCCAGTTTTCTAAATAAATTTCTGTGGTCGTCTTAAATCCTAGAGAAAGCCATCCCTTCGGTCTTGTTCTTCAGCTTCCTTGTTAGCAGCTTGAACAGACTTGAGCCAAAGGAATGCCTGTATTCAGCACTCATGTCAGTTGAAAGAGAGGGATTAAGTGAGTTTATATCAGTTGATACGTTTCCGTATGTGCAGAATCAAGCGCAGTACTTGGGAAATAGATCTAGAACTGTCTCTGGCACAACCCATCTATCAGGTTACCATTATAATTGAAAGATTTGTGATATAGGGCCAGGATCAATACAGTGATCCAAGAATTTAGACCAACATGAAACATATCTAAAAATCCGTTTTTTTCTTTTAAAACGAAAAGAAATGAACTTTAGAATACAGAACTTACTGAAACGGGAATGCCAGTAAAAGCGAAAAATCCAAGCAATGGAACATAAAAAATGCCGTCCGAGTTCAAAATTCCAAACACGGGCCTCTGGTTTACGTATTCAAACACAGAACCTATCTGCAGTGCAAAAGTTAAGAAAGAAAAGTTAAGGAGAAACAGAAGCACACCATAGGACGAAAAATGAATAGGAATACGGAACTTACTGCAGCAATTGCAGTCACTGCTGAGGCAAGTAAATAAACGAAGAAGGGAATCTCAAATATCTGTTGTGACGCACTTCCCTTGGCTTCATCCTGCGCCCAAGGAGGGGGTACATCGGAATCTGCCCTTGCCCAAGAAGGGGTTTTTTCTTCGGTCTTGCTTGGCTCTTTAGAGCTTTCGGTCAAAGCAAAGACGGAAAACCTATGAGATATTTTCTTTTGACGGCCTGGGCTTCTTTTTGCAGTTGGTTGATCCAGCGTTTTGTGTCCAAAACCAAGCAATGATCTAGGGCAGACGCAGAACAGATTTTCTTTTCCGGAATTATGCATTAAATTTGAACTCCACGAGCACAAGAAGGTTGCTGCCATCGCTTCCTCCACTTCTTCTAATCCTTCCCCGTCTCTTCTATTGTTTCTGTAACTAAAGATAAAGGTCTAAAATAACAAGAATATGTACGTGTCTGGGGGCATTGGAATGCTCCTCGAAGAAATAATTCCTAATCGACCTTTGCTATGTAGTGGTAAAGAACCACCAATCAAACAAACATAAAGACGAAAAGAAAAAGACAGCAGACATGAGGAGAGGAGCATTTTAGAGCTTACCTTTGCCTCTATCCTTAGACTTGGCCTTGATGAAGAAAAGGGAAGAGAGACTGCAGACCTGCAAGACGTAGGTTCAGCCACAGATAACCGATCGTGGTCTCATCCTTCTCTCTCTTCGGTCCTTTTTTGTTCCATCTGTTGAGGCGTGATCGTTTTGTGGCAGGGGACAGCCCACTACTGTTTTAATCTGCTTGGGCTGGCCATGGCCCGACCGACCCTCTGGCCTTGGGAGAGATTTCATTTGGCTGTTGTTTTTTTAATTGATGTTAGCCGTTAGGCTCACCCAAGAGAAAAAGGATTAATTTCAGGCTCTTTTTATTCGAAATATTAATCTATTAATAATAATTATCAAAAAACAAAACAAAGTTAAGGTGGGTCAAACCCATTAAACTTCCAAATAGCCGAAAACATTGAGGGAGGTATGTGGCCACTAAATTTAGCACCCGCGGTCCATTGCGCTAAAGCATGCGCAGTCGAATTTGCCACTCGTTTTATCTTCAACGCCATCCAGAACTGCGTCTTGGTTAAACCAGTCCTAGACTTACTCTATTGTTTTTGCAAGTGTCCAGTCCATTGGGTCTCTAGGCTTCGAGAGAGCTTTTATTACAGTCAAAGAGTCACCTTCCAAGACGGAATGAGTTAGATTCATATTTTCAATTTCTTCAGCAACAAAAAGTGTTGCTTCTGCTTTCTCCTGAAGGGGGTCTGATTGGTTAAGGATCCGGGTCATAGCCAGAATAATTTGTTGTTCTAGGTTCAGAATAACTACAGCCGCATCAAACTGGGCTATAAAGCAATTTGATGGAGTTGGTCTCGATCTGGTTTTGCGCAGAAGTGGTAGTAGGGACTCTCCAAGCTCGGTAGTGTTTATGAGCCACCCGTTTGATTTTTCCAAACACAGTTAATGGGGTCCATCTTGGCGCTTTCTGTCTAGGTCTTGTTGCGATGGAACCAGATCTGATCACATGCAATGTCGGCGAAGATTTGAAAATGCTGAGTTTCTTCGGCTGGGATATTGATAGTTGCTGTGGGATTGATAATAACTCTGATCCATTCGATAAAAAGGGCTTTGAACTCAGACCATGCAAGGACAGTGAGCATGGACTTTGTCTCCATCCATATTATTGTAGCTAGAGGCATCTAAGTAACAGATGGCTGATATTCTCATTTTTGTGTCTGTAGATTAAGCATAGAGTCTCTTGATCCGTAGTTATGTCCTTTATGCATCGAATTTTCGGGCTTACATGCATTAATGTGTGATACGTGTACAAGGACCAATTACTTTTTGCTTTTTTTTTTTTAAGCAAATATCCATTCAATAAACCAACCATCCCCCAAATCAAGTGCCGCGCGCCCAATCTATTGGGCATCTTTAGACCAATTTTAATTTAACAATATTACTACAACTGCACCCTTTTATCTAAAATTGGGAACTCATTTTTAAGCACAAAAATATGGAGTTGGTTAAGTCTCGCATTTCAAAGGCCCTTTAACAATATTACAATAACTACCATGAATTTACCAGAGAGACTTGGAGGATATCAGTCCTAGAACAGTACATATTTAAAAAGTCACTAGTAGTTACATTTCGCTTTGTGATGTCTATGTCATTAATCATTTGCCTTTCCTCTGGAGAATCTCCTTAGAATCCTTTTAAAGTTATAGTCCACGATTAAGGGTATAAAATAACACCTAAGTGGCCAATATGAATCTTATTATTTTTTTGAAGAACAACATTGCTTCATTGATAATACTCGCTCATGCAGAACCAAACTATCCAGCTTATGTGTTGCGTAATTTCCTTCTCTGGGCATCCATCTCATCTCCCATGATGGTTGGTCCCGTAGCATTTGTCTAATGGTCAAAACCTCTCCTTCAATTTTCCGATCCAGTCTCCTATTGCTTCTCAAGACTTGATTAACCAATTTCTAGAAGTCTCCTTCAATTGTGACGGTGCTGAGACCATTCATTTCCGATGCCAATGAGCAAGCCAATCTAGCAGCCCTTGCTTCTCCTTTGAGAGGGTTCGCCCCCCTGCTTCTTCCCGTTTTGGCCTTCAGAGTTCCACCGTGATTATTTCTATAGATAGCTCCATACACTAGGTTTCCTTGAGAAACAGCAACATCAAAATTGATCTTAACTGCCCCCTTTTGAGGTGGGATCCAAACTATCTCCTCTTCCACCTCTTTCCTTTTCTTTGCTGCATTATGGATGTCAAAGGAGCTTCTCGATACTTCTTTCACCAGAACCCAAATATCAGTTTTCACACCCCCCTGGACTACTTTAGTTCTAGTTAGTAAACCATACAGACTTCATAATTAGAAATGCACGGAGGAGGTTTTGGGGGTCCAACAAAAAATTTAATCCAATCAATGATTGGTTTGTGAGCAAACATCTTCGATATAATCGGCCATGAGCCATTATGCAACAACATCATACTAAATTCACAACCTAAGAAAAATGATTAGTTGATTCCACATGCTTCCGACATAGGGGACATCCCCATCTTCCCTCGAATAGGAAGTGCATCAGTGGCTACTCGCTAGAGAAACATTCTTAACCTATGTTACATATTTAACTTCCAAATATTTTTTCGTTCTGTTGTTGAGAGTTCTCCCACGTTCGTACCTCTAGACACAAGGTCAAATAGGTACGTTGATTTAACAATTAACATGTACAGACTTTCAATAATGGGTTTAATCTCCAGCGTGATTCTAGAGAGAGAGAGAGACTCTTCCCTCTCTCTAGAGTCCTTTCATCCCCCTCCTTCTGACCTCCACCCTACCCCCCAGCCAGCCAGGGGAAGAGCTCCGGGTCCTCCCTCTCCTCCCCTGCCTCTTTTCTTTCCCGACCACACCTCTAGTGGCCGGATCTTGTTCTGTTTATCTTTTTTTTGGCCTTCTCTTGGGCCTTTATTTCGGAATTAAAAGAGGCTAGATCTCGGCGTCTTTAGTGATCTTTGGTTTGCATAGCCTCCATGGGTGGTTTCCTCGGTTCTCGGCGCTCATCACTGGCCAAGTCCGATGGGAAACAGACCACGCGTGGCGTCCCCCACGCTCTTACGCGCGTTCATGGATCTCACGCGCCCGAGCACCACCTTCACTGATTTGGCTGTTTTGAGCGATTTTCGGAGGCAACCACCCATTCCACTGTGCTTGTCCTCCACCTCCCCCTCTCTGCTCGTCAGTTTCAGCCTTTTTCTCCAGTGGTTCCTATTGCAGTCATTGTTTTGCCGTTCGAAACTGTCGTCCTATCTTCTCTCCCTTTTGCAGCCTTTTCAAGCTAGAAGATCTCCTCGATGGAGTTGGATCAGTGCTACGTTCATCTTTCCTCCAATGGAAGCCGCCATTGTCTTGAGTGATGGTTTGTCCGAACCCTTGTGGTCCTTGTTGGTTTTTGTTGTCCCAACCTTTGTGGTCTTTTCTAGTTTGTGTTGTAACCCGGCCCTTGAGGTTGGTTTGATCTTGGCTTTTGTTGCCGTTACCGGATCTTTTGATCCGCTGATTGTAGGACCTTTGGTCTGTTTAGGTTTTTCTATTGGGCCTCTGGGCGTGACTCTATTTGTACTGGCTGCTATTCTT
>CM025850.1:32528557-32663733 GCA_003952965.2 Morella rubra | reverse complement strand
CATACTAAATTCACAACCTAAGAAAAATGATTAGTTGATTCCACATGCTTCCGACATAGGGGACATCCCCATCTTCCCTCGAATAGGAAGTGCATCAGTGGCTACTCGCTAGAGAAACATTCTTAACCTATGTTACATATTTAACTTCCAAATATTTTTTCGTTCTGTTGTTGAGAGTTCTCCCACGTTCGTACCTCTAGACACAAGGTCAAATAGGTACGTTGATTTAACAATTAACATGTACAGACTTTCAATAATGGGTTTAATCTCCAGCGTGATTCTAGAGAGAGAGAGAGACTCTTCCCTCTCTCTAGAGTCCTTTCATCCCCTTCCTTCTTACCTCCACTTGTACCCTCCAGCCGGCCAGGGGAGGAGCTTCGGCTCCTCCCTCTCCTCCCCTGCTTCTTTCCTTTCCTGGCCACACCTCTGGTGGCTAGATCATGTTTTATTTGTCTTTTTTCCGACCTTCTCTTAGGCCTTTATTTCGGAATCAAATGCGCCTAGATCTCGGCACCTCCAGTGATCTTTGGTGTGCACAGCCCCTATAGGTGGTTTCCTTAGCTCCCAGCCCTCATCCTTGGCCAAGTCAGGTGGGAAACGGACCACGCGTGCTCACGCACGCGCGTGGATCTCACGTGCTCGAGCCCTACCTCCATTGATTTAGCTGTTTTGAGCGGTTTTCGAAGGCAACCACTCATTCCACCGTACTTGTCCTCCACCTCCTCCTCTCTGCTCGTCAGTTTTGGCCTTTTTCTCTGATGGTTCCTATTGTTGTCGTTGTTTTGCCGTTCGAAGCTATTGTCCTATCTTCTATCCCTTTTGTAGCCCTTTCAAGCTAGAAGATCTCCCGGACGGAGTCGGATCGGTGCTACGACCGTGTTTCCTCAGGTGGAAGCCGCCATCGTCTTGAGCGATGGTCTGTCCAGACCCTTGTGGTCCTTGTTGGTTTTTGTTATCCCGACCTTTGTGGTCTTTTCCAGTCTGTGTTGTAACCCGACCCTTGAGGTTGGTTTGATCTCGGCTTTTGTTGCCGTTACCGAATCTTTTGATCCACTGATTGTAGGACCTTTGGTCCGTTTAGGTTTTTCTAGTAGCCCTCTGGACGCGTCTCTATTTGTACTAACTGCTATTCTCAGATTTTAATATATTCAGTATTGTTGCTTAGAAAAAAAAATTTGGGTAACCAACAAATTTAGTGTTATAGGCTCACATGTCACAGGCATAACATGTTGAATGATGTAGGCTATTAGAATTGATGGACTATAATATAATCAGCTCAGACCAGACCGATAGATATAAGCCCATGAGGCCCAGCAAAATAACCTATTTATGATTGGGAGTCCTCTATTAGCTCGGACTCCCGTGTTATCCCCATATCCTAAAAGATTAACTCTTGCCTAATAAGAGCAATGAGCTCTAGGACTTACAATAGGACTAAAAGTCCTAACTACGCGAGTAGTTGATCCCTATTAGGACAACGACTCTTTTCACATATAAAAGTAAGGTACACCCCCAACATATTTTCATGCTTAATTTAGTCTTCAATTAGTTATCAAATTACTTATTTCTCAATTTCTGACTTAGGCATCATAGACACATCTCTCAGTAATTCTCTATAGGATTCGAGCTCTTTTGATACCTAGAGATTTTGGCATCATCAAGAATAATTTCATATTATTTATTTAGAGCTAATATTACTGTAATTTGAAATATTAGAGAATATATTGTTAACATGTTGAATGATATGAGTTCTTAAGATAATTTCTTATTATTTGTTTTGAGCTGATATTATTATTTGAATTAAAGAATATATTGTAATTTTATTTAGTTAAAACTTAGGACTCTTTTAGATGTATTTTAGTTTATCTTAAACTCTCTTTTCTAAGCCAATAAGGCACACTACGTGAATAAAAGATAATAATAATTTGAATATTTCCACGAGCATATGTTTGTTGAGGAAGCTATAGTACTTTTTCTCGAACCTAAACTACTCTCAAAGTTTTTTTGGTTTTTCTCGTGCTGTTTGCACGTAAACATCCACATAGAAAGATCATGAGTACTTTATAACTTCTTAAAGATCACGCGCTTCGTAACTAATTCTGGCGGTTACGCCACTATAGATTATAGGACATGTCCGTCCAATTTTAAAGCTCAAAACAGGACCAAGTCATCGGCAGTTAACTTTTATCAATGCTTATCCGAAAGAGACAATTATTACCAGCTATTGTAATTAACAGGATACATTTTATGTTTCTTTTTAGACAAAAAGGAGAGCCTACAGCCAGCATAGCAACTCATTTTCGCGAGCAATTGTAGAATGTTAGGTACACATGTAATTTCAATTCAATTTATATCTTGACTTGAATTCTTAATCTTAAAATTAGAAAATTAGTGAGTGATATTAACTAGACTACAGCCTTATATTTTATCAAGTTTTAGCAAGAAATCTATTGAAGGGGTAATAATTAATTTATAATCTAATAAATCAAAATATTAGATCTGTTACGTCTTCAGTAGTTAAGATCCTGTAGGAAGATTTTTAGTCTCTCTGACGCAATAAGCCTCGCCTCCTGAAGGTATGTATATTGTATAGACCAGCATCAAGACTCGGTAGTGACAATAAGTGCATCATCCGTTTGACAAGTTTCTAATTAATTAAATTATAAATTAGTCACAATTATGCATGGCTGGTACAACTTTGACTACGTGATCAGGAAGGTAAGAAGGAACTATCCTAAGTATTTCTATTTTTTAAAAAAAATAATTATATTTTGCATCCTCTTGACTGTCACTAATTTTATAGCATCCTAAACTATTAAACTAAACACATTATACTTCAAATTATTAATAGATTTATACTTTACATCTCACATTAAATTTGATCGATAAGATTATCTTACTTATATAACTGTTTTATTAAATTTTATAGTGCAATCTGTGTAAATATATTGATACTTTAGGGGAAATATGTTGAATTTGTAAGTTTTAAGTCAAATAACTAATAAGTGGTAATTAGGGAATGTAAAGTGTAATATTTTTTTCTTAATTCATCGGGTCCCTGACTGTTTCTAACATACCTACGTCACTGTTATATAAGTGGATCCAATTATATAGGGAGACGTAGAAAAAGTAGTTGGTTCAAATCTCGAAAGATCTTATCCTTAATTTTATCCAACATTTTAACGCGTAGGACTGAGGCATTAATCAAATGTTTCTTCCATGGGTTGCGCATGTGATCAGCAAGCGGAAGTCTCGGACAAGTAATACGTACCAAATCAGAAAAAATAGAAAAACCACTTGCAAAATATGTGGTGGTCACAACGCAGCCGACAACTAAAACCACTTCTGACATGATTTTCTTTTTTATTCTCCCGAAGAGAATAAAATGCAAAAATGTTTTTTTTTAAAAGGATTTCTCCAACTTCCGGTGACTATCTAAGGCATTTTCTATGCGTGAAAGATTACGACAGAAAGTCCCGTGAACATGTGCGAGTGTGCGACAATTATAATTGAATTCTCTTCAATTATTGGGAGTTCTTACGTACATTAATTGCGCGCTAAATCCACAGCAGAATATGGGCTGGGGGCAACAGTGTGTAAGAAGTTTATGGGCTGCCTCCGATCGGTTCATCTGGCCCAAACATTCAAAGTATTGGCCCAAACTGTGGCAGGAAACTCAAAAGCTTAAAAACCAGCGTGAAGTTGGCAGGCCCGAATCGAACTCAGCGTATATATGTATTTTCTTTTTCGGGCGAAAAAAAGTTTCTTTCCAAAGATCTTCATCTTAATCTCTTTCCCATGCAAAGGCATAAGTTCGCATGATATTTGAAATCTCACTTGGACTGAGAGAAGAGAAAGAAATAAGAATAATAAAGTCTATCTGTTGAGACCTTATTAAATTAAACTCGATTTTGTAATGATATAAAAAATTTTAAGAGTAACTTTAACTAGTCCCTTTAAAGTTAAAACAGAGATGTGATTAGTATAATCTTTGAATCACTATAGTTATTAGCTCTAATATTAACTAGTTTTAAACAGTAAAAATCTACTCCTGTGAGACAGTTAATAGTAACTTCCTATTATATTGTGCTAGCTGAAACTAATTTGGTCATTTTCTACATCTAGTCATCATGAGTTAACTCTTTCCAAAGAGAAAATTCTTTAACTAAACCAGTAATTGACTTTTGTCAAAAAGACATACCATTAGATAAACCATTAACCCCATCGTTGAAAATGAACCCCCTGATCTTAATGTTTACTAAGAGCACTTATGCAAAAGCCAAAATGCTCGATATATATATATGTTTTAAACTATTTCTTATGTGCACTTGTACGTATAAGAATAACCAATTAGTCAACTTAGAATGAATGGTTACAACTTTATCAGATAAGAATGTCTGCGTTTCAGCTTTTGAATGGCGGAGGATGAACTTCGATCAATATTATGCAGAGGTCAATGTTGAAGCCTATGCAGTCCAGTGCTCTCGCGTCCGCGTCTGCGCCCGCACCAATTCTATTATTTTGGCCCCTATTTTTGTTACGCCTAGGTAGGATCTTTTATGTCTTTTTATTCTTTCATAACTTATTCTTTCACGTGTATATATTTAGCCTTCTGTACAGTCTCTCAGTGGTGAACATACAGAATACACAACATTTCTCCAATTTCTCTCTGCGGGTTCTTCTTCTCCCTTAGACTCTCTGAAACTCTACATGGTATCATAGCAATGGTAAAACCCCTTCTTCAAACCCTTTCGAAATTTTTTCCAACCTAACCAATCCCTACCGATTGGAAACCTCCGATAACCCTGGTACCGTTTTGGTTACTGATTTTCTCACCACTGAAAACTATGCTACATGGTCCCGTTCTATGCTACGAGCTCTTCAAGCTAAAAATAAGCTTGGATTTGTCAATTGAACTATCCCCAAACCAACTGCAACTGAAATGGTTCTGGTCGATGCTTGGGAGAGGTGCAACGACATGGTCGTTTCATGGATTCAGAACTCCATCAGCTTGCCATTACGATCTAGCGTTGCATTCATAAATGATGCTCGTGAGATCTGGACAGAATTGAAGGATCGTTTTACCTAGCAAAATGGTCTCCGTATTTTTGAACTGAAGAAATCGCTATCCAATCTTTCTCAGGAAGAAGATTCGGTCAGCGTCTACTATGGTAAACTCAAAACCTTATGGGATGAACTCTTGATTTATGAACCCATTCCCGAATGTAGCTGTGGCCAGTTGAAGACTCTTGTTGATCGGTATCAAAGAGACTCTGTTATTCAGTTTCTCATGGGTTTATATGACTCCTTTAATAATGTTAGAGACCAGATTATGTTCATTGATCCTTTACCACCCGTTAATAAAGTTTTCTCATGTATTCAACAACAGGAACACAAAAGGCAAGTGGCTTCCAACTCTCCTAATCTTGATTCAATTGCTTTAGCAGCTCGTCGAACCTTTGGTAATTTTAATTCTTGTCCTGTCTCTGGACAAGTTAAGAGGAAGAGGCCCTTTTGTACACATTGCAAGATTAAAGGGCATCATTTTGACCAATGTTTTAAGGCTGGTAATGCTGACATTCCTACTTGTATTCACTGTAATCTCAAAGGACATACTGCAGATCGATGTTATAAACTACACGGCTATCCTCCAGGCCATAAGTTTTTTGGTTAAGCCCGTAGTAATGTTGCTCTTACTGCCTCTGCTTTGCTACAATCTGATCAAGATCTTGCTGATGCTAATGGGAACCTGATTTCACTCATCAAAGGGCAATACAATGAGCTTTTAACATTGCTCAGATCAAAGGAATTCTCCTCTACTTCACCATTTGCTAACCAGACTCATACTTTTCTCACACCATCATCCCATAATCCGCCTGCTTGTTCTATGTTTGGTATAACAATAATGCCCACTGCTACTTGTCTTTCAGCTACACGCTCACACATTTCCCCTTTATCGGTTATACCATGGATTATTGATACCGGTGCTACTGACCACATGATCTGTAGCACCTCATTCTTTACTTCCATTACAGCTTCAGTCAACTATGCAGTTAAGCTTCCCACGGGTGAAACTACACTTGTTACTTACATTAGAGTTGTAAAAAATTTTGATGCCTTAATTTTGAACAATGTTCTTTGTGTTCCACATTTTAATTTTAACCTTATTTCAGCAAAACGAATTTCTGACCAACTACACTGTTGTCTCCTCTTTTTCTTTGATTTTTGTCTTATTCAGGCCCTTTTAACGTGGACAACAATTAGGAAGGGTAACGTGCAGAACGGCCTTTATCATTTGCTCACCACACCTGTCTCGCCTACCAACCTCATTACTTGCCTGACTCGATTTCTGCCTCACTTGTCTCTTAATTTACCTCTATCGGCTGCTGTTATTCCCGATGCCACTGATTCTCACATTTGGCATTATAGAATAGGGCACATTTCAGATATTCAGCATCATTTTATTTCTGATCCAGTTGTAACTGATACTCTTAAATCAAAGAAACACAAACCTTGTTTTACATGTCCTCTTGCTCAGCAACATAGACTCCCTTTTCCACAAAGTATTCACCGCACCACTGCTCTTTTTGAGATCATTCACTGTGATCTCTAGGGGCCATGTTCCAAGACTGCTCATGAAGTTCCCGCTATATTTCTCATATGTTGGCAGACTATCCCGAGCCCTTGGTGTATAACTAAAAGGAAACTATTTTAGGATTGCTCTCTTTTCTGCATCATAGGTCGTTGCATTTAACTCTGACGCCGGCTAACATATCGATTGCACCTTACATCTTGGCTTCCATGCCTGTCTCTCTTGATTAGTGAACAGGATGCAGTCCCAGTTATTTCAATTCCCCTACCCATATCAAAAGACTACCCTTCGCCTCCTTTTAGTGCGAGCTAATGGACTGACTGCTGGATGAAACATTGCATCTCTAGGGACTTCTGATATTAAAACAGTCCATGCGTAGACCGTCGCAAGTGTAAGAGGCATATCGTTTTACATAACTTCACAACCAGCCCTATCGTCAAGTAGAACGCCCCTGCAACACCACATTCCCATACCGCACTACCACAACACAGACTCTCAGTTAAGGCCCGCCTTCGACTACAGCCCAGACTAGATCCTACTTCGATGCCTAATCGCCGTATTCTAAAAATTGCGCCACATTCCCAGGCATGCAGTGCCCTCCACCCATCCTGCAAGCATCCGCCCAATGCTTTAATATGCAGCCCGGCCTATTCGGTCTATAAACGTATTCAAGAATGGGTTCCCGTACGAAGATCACCTTCGGAGGAGTCTACTCAATATGACCTACACCCCGAGTTTCGCATACCACAAGAAACAAAGCAAAGCTGCACTTCACCTGAAGCATCCTGCATTTCGACTAGCTTATTCTACTTACATTCACACTCCGCTCTCCACTTCCGAAAGTCAGAATACTCCACTCATGCGTAGTATATGTTCTGATATTTACTGCTTATATCAGTCCTTTCGTAAGTGCTGTGACTACACTATTAATCTCTCGAATTCGCACACGGGTCCATCACGCAACTCAACTTAAATGTCTTCGGACCCCCTCAAGGCATACCAATGTGTATTGTACCTTTACTGTTCATTATTCTCCACTAAATCGTGAAGAGTATGGTCCTCATATTACTTAATAGTGACATGACATCCCACATCATCCGGTTAGTCACAGACACCAGACGCCGTAAGAAAACTAACGATCAAGCGTATTCACTACTTAAATAGTACACCGCACCATAGTTCCATTTCATAATAACTATCCCGACTCGCAACGCTTATCACCTACACCATCTTCCACCAGTCTTTACCTTATTTTCTTTTGCCACTTTTCCGATATCATACTCACCACACAACCCACGCCCTTGACGTGCCCATTCTTAAACCATATAACCGTTGTACATATACTCGTCATGGTGCGCCTAATCCCTGGTGACCCACCGCCTGATCGTGCTGCGACTTTCCCGTCATCCTTCTATACCGAGCGCACTTCTATCACCACAAGCTGCACCCACTTCTCTCCACTGGCATCAACTATCGCCGACATCCCTACACAGCCGTCTCTGCTCGCCCAGCGTTCGACTTCTGGCATAGTACTATGAATCTTCTAGATAGAAGCAGACCCCGATATCGAAACTCACCATAAATTCGCATGACTCAACCTGTTTTCACGTCTCACGTCAAAACCCACTATTCCGTTTGTACCCGCTTAATGTGACGGGAGGCTGTTACCCCTACCGCGTCGTATGACAGAAACACCCTGTATGCAACGCCCTCTCCATGAGTAGACTCAACAGCTGTTCCCTCTGAATTCTTTTTATTTCGTCATCCGCACTGGATCCGTAATACTCTCCCTGAGAGAGCGTATCACTCAGGTAATACACACTACCTTTATACCTACCCCAATACCACAACATTAATATTACGCTACCATCGTCAGTACACCAAGTAACCGGACTCCTTCGCCGCCGCTCGCCTTAAAGCAACACTAAGACCTATCCACTAGCGCTGCTATCCGTCAATGTCACCAGTCTAGACTGCACACTGAAACCGGAAAACCGACGTACCAGATAATCCCTCACACCTTGGTAGCTATCGCATCCGTATTTGCCTGCATCCCCATCTAGCATCGGGGCCACTTTCCTGGGTAAGCTGCTTTATACCACGTCACCGTAGACTTTTCTAATGTGCAATGTCTCAAAGTAGCTACTCCACTTTCAGATTCGCCATGGATTCCTCGCACGTCTGCAGTCGAAAGACATCCCGTACATAATCTACGTCCTCTGCTCATAAAACTATTAGCATAAGTCGACCCCTACCTATCTACCAAGAAAAATCACAATCAACCTGAGACGCGCCGGACACTGGACCACGACACTCTCGTCCTACACTCACGCTTTTCACGATTCGCCGATAACGTAATACACCTAGCTTCGTTGGACGTGGCCAAAGCCGCACGCGTCTGACTCATTCTCCGCTTATTATGATCGGTCATACCACTTGCTTGCACTGTCGACCCAGTGCTCCGACTAAAAATTCTTCAGTCCCATCGCGATGGGAATCACCCTGTCTCTAAACTGTTGTCATCTCATAATCAATTTGGTAACGTCTCGATCCAATTTTTTACTCGCATTCGGAGCAGAAGTGCAATAAGCTATACCCTGATCTCTAGAGGTCAGTCCGAGAGCATCTTCATAAGTAACCTTACTCGTAGATTCTCACACTCCGCTCATAAAGGTATACGCCACTTATCTGGATACCGTCGTTTTTTTCTCTTATATAGTTCATAACCATAATACGGACGAGTAAACATTGAAATTTAACTAATCTATATTTCGCCAACTACGAAACCCCTCCAGGCTACATGGTTCTACCACCTGATGTCCAACTCATCCGCCCGACATCCTCTGCGTCAACTCAAGGATGATCTCGAGTGGCACTAGACTACTCAACATTAATCGTGCAACTAAACTAGTACATGTTGGCATCTCGCTCCACCGCAACGACCATCAAGCCTCACGGCAAACGCCTATAGCACCCTGTTCTTTTGAACCACTAGATCGTCTTATAAGCTCTTTCCTTGCTACTTATGACTACATTGTTTATAAACATTCCACTATACTCTGATAATCTATCTGTATTTACTAATACAATGATTGATCCCTTCTCCCAACCATTAAGATCTAATACTCACCGAGCGCGTTCTTCTCTCTTTTACGAACACCATAAATTCCTGTTAATGTTCCTTTTCCTCTGTCTTGGTCCATTTCTGTTTGCAGTTCTGTTTCATAGTTCTTATTGTTCTAAGCGATATTTATATACATGTACCAATCTAGTCGTCCTTTTAGATATCTTTGCAAATTTATTCTCTTTCTTCGTTGTTCTTCTGCGTTCTTTTGCATATTTTGTCTGGTTAAAAGCCTGTGTTTCTTTAAATTTTTTACTGTTATCCCATTAATCTGTAACTGTATTAGATCTTTTCCATACGGCTTTTTAGATATTTATTTACATCCTCTTTGCTACTTCAATTCCTTACTACAGTTGCTGTTGCCTTTCCTTTAACTGTTTATTTCTCTTTTTGCTTCCTTCTTGGATACCTGTGCTATACCTGTCCCCTATATGAGCTATCGGTGGGGCATGCTTATGAGAAAAGAGTTCTACTTCTCGCATATATAGATGAGTGATGTTTTAACTGGGATTTTTCTCTTGCGCTTAAATGTACATCGTTCGCTAGCGACCAGTATAAGACGCCTGATTGAAAGGGACACAATTTTCCAGAACATGATCAAAAACTACAGAAAAAACCTACACGGTGAGTATGCAAATCCATTGCGTTGTAGGAACCACATACAAAACGGCCGGAGAAGTGATTAGCATCCGATTTAAAACCAAGGACTAGGCATTTATATGGATTCTCATGCCTCATTCTAGAGAGCTGTTCTGATTATCGTTCCTTCATTCCAGGAAAACAACATTGACTTGCTGCAGCGTAGACACATTTGCAGCTCAATGCAATGCTGCCCAGCGTGCATCATCTGGATGACCTTCTTAACACCTCATACAATCGACTTATCCTCCCGCGTCTGCTGCTATCTGCAGCTGCGCCCTTAAAATGATCATGCTTATACTATTCTAGTTTTCTTCACCATCCCTGTATACCTCACATACCTTAACTTGAAGCCACAAGGTAAACTTCATGGAACTATGCCCTTCTGTCCGCCTTTTTTCTCTATCGTACCCCTCCTGTCATCAATAGCGCGTGGCATAACTCGTGGTGACCCGATGGACGCGCCCACTGAGAGACAACTCATGGCACCCATCTGTCCCCTCAAGAATAGACTTCTACATTTCGCCGCGTTGCTGCGATATTGCTCTTCCTCTTAACGCTGCTACAATTGCAGACCTTAAGATACAATCCAGCACTGACCCCACTGTCATCCAAAGTTCAAGCTATCGTCTCAGCCGCGACTCGACGTTTTGTTATAATAACTTCCTGTAATATGGGCTTCCGTTCCTCGCAGTAATGGGCTGCTCCCGGCCTCAGGGCAATCTGTTGCTGGTATGTGCCCACATGTTGTCATCCGTGCAGCGGTGGCATTTTACCTCAGGTTTCCTCCTTTTCCAGGCCATACCTCGCTCTGCTTTTCCTTGCGTCCTCTCCCCTTGAGCCCGTGGCCGTGTATTGACCCTCCACGTTATGTTTCTCGGCATATCCCGTGAGATTGTCCAATCAAGCGACCCTCATCGCAGGTGTTGTAAACCCCTTCTGGAAACTTTCACCCAGCGAGTATCTATGCCCCCGTCTTGGTACGCTTCTGTGATTCGCGTTCCCTGTCAGGACCATTTGGATAGCATGCCGAGCAGACTATTGCCTACCTCCAGGATCTGATTTTGGTATGCTCCAATGGTTTTCCTTTGCTTAGGCTTTCAATAGCTTACTGATGAAAACAATGTATTGACCCTCTTTTTGTTTCATTCTCCATCATGAGAGTTTGTGTGGGGATTCTTTCTTCAGATATTTTGATGCACTTTTTTTTTTTTTTTTGCGGGGCGCAGGTGTTGCATATAGTAGGCGAGAACACCATTGTATGAATTAAGTCCGGGACACAATAGATGGGGCTTCTGACTGCTAATATTATCAGCTTATAAGTATCGCCTTGCGGAGCTGCCCACAAGACGCGTATGCATGCAGGTGTTGGTCTACTACTTATTAACGCCACATGTAACCCGTTGAGAAATCACTTTATGCTCAAGCCTCCTGGCTTCACAGGGCGAACGGAGCTTCTGTCATCCGCGACAGAGCATCGGCTCGACATTTAAGGCCGCTCCGTGAAACCTTATCATATGAGTCACGCCACATCCTACGAACTTCTATGCAAACACGTAGTTAGACCTTCGTGCGCCAGAGTTAGACTGAATACCCTACGTTCGAACACCATACCTCCTACAGAATCAGCGTATGATTGAGAACAGTTTACAGCAGATGTTCATTCCCATCCGATTTCAACAATATCACTTGAGAACTAGTGATCCTGAGTACACAAATCGTACGACACGTACGCTGTTCACAATAGCATTGCGCCTGTGTCTCGATATTAGCCCGAGTATCGGTTAAACAACCTTAAACCTCTTACTAGCGTCATATGGTCAGACTACTCTAATTGCTTCCGTACGCGCTGATAATTAATTATAGCACAAATCAACTTCAGAGATCAGTCCCTGCGCAGGCTGATAATCTCCTGCTCGATGAAAGACGCAGGGCTCTTTCACCGTACTTAATGGAGACGTTTGTCACGCTGTTTTACCTTGCTAATGGCCTTATAGAACAGTACCCGTATTCGTCACAGACTATATCCGCAGAAGGCTCCTAGCATGTTAGATCTCGTGGACCCGGTCTTGAGCACCTGATTACGAACGTATTAGTCCACTCAGAGACTTCTTCCATGTTTCCTGCTTAGGCAGACATGTAACTCAACCCAGGCTAGAACAATGAGACTAAGGTCTCCTCAGTTGCTAGGTATATTACACAAAAGATTTTTTAGACTACGGAAAAGTGGAGATTTGTCTGATTACATCATACGGGATGGCTCACCCGCAGCGATAACGAATCTCAGCATAGAGTGCGAGCGATAAGTCGAGGAGAAGAGACAACGATCAAGCTTGAATCATTGGACTCGAAGTTAAAGTAGTAGGTTGTGAAGCTGTAGGAGATAAATGGTCAGAAGGTGATGGGGAAACAGGAAGAGAAGTTATAGGTGATGAAGGTTGGGCAGTTGGATGATCGGGAGAAATAGGAGAAGGCATGGAAGTAGTGTCTAATGAAGGAAAGGAGATTGTATCAGGTAAAGGATTGGTAAAGACAAGAGGAGAGGGTGTAGTGGAAGGTTGACGAAGATTTGAAATGGAAATGGTCCTCATAGAAAAGTACATCTCGGCTGTAAAAGATGGAATTGGTGTGAATATCCAAAAGTTTATAGCCCTTCACCCCATATGGATAACCAAGAAAGACACATTGTCTGCTATAGGGGTCAAACTTTTTCCTATCCCAAGATAATGTGTAAGCAAAGGCTAAACAACCAAATACCCGTAGGTGAGAATATTAAGGAGGAGTGTGAAAAAGGATCTCGTAAGGAGTTTTGTTGTGGAGAACAGGTGTAGGCATTCGATTAATCAAGTAAGCGGCAGTTAAAATACATTCTGACCAAAATTGGAGAGGCATGGCAGAGTGGATTTTTAAGGCACGGGCAACTTAAAGGAGATTTTGGTGCTTGCGCTCTACTAGATTGTTTTGTTGAGGGGTTTTGACATAGCTGGTTTGGTGTATAATGCCTTTAGTGGAGTAAAAATCAAGTAAATGAAATTCAAGACCATTGTCACTACGGAGGATTTTTATTTTGGAATTGAATTGGGTCTCAACTAAAGCAGAAAAAGATTGAATGCATTGTTGCGCATCAGATTTCCTTTTTAGTATATACACCCAAATGGCTCGGGATAGATCGCCAACAATAGTGAGAAAATAGCGGGAACATCATGAGCAGTCTTGGAACATGGCCCCTAGAGATCACAGTGAATGATCTCAAAAAGAGCAGTGGTGCGGTGAATACTTTGTGGAAAAGGGAGTCTATGTTGCTGAGCAAGAGGACATGTAAAACAAGGTTTGTGTTTCTTTGATTTAAGAGTATCAGTTACAACTGGATCAGAAATAAAATGATGCTGAATATCTGAAATGTGCCCTATTCTATAATGCCAAATGTGAGAATCAGTGGCATCGGGAATAACAGCAGCCGATAGAGGTAAATTAAGAGACAAGTGAGGCAGAAATCGAGTCAGGCAAGTAATGAGGTTGGTAGGCGAGACAGGTGTGGTGAGCAAATGATAAAGGCCGTTCTGCACGTTACCCTTCCTAATTGTTGTCCACGTTAAAAGGGCCTGAATAAGACAAAAATCAAAGAAAAAGAGGAGACAACAGTGTAGTTGGTCAGAAATTCGTTTTGCTGAAATAAGGTTAAAATTAAAATGTGGAACACAAAGAACATTGTTCAAAATTAAGGCATCAAAATTTTTTACAACTCTAATGTAAGTAACAAGTGTAGTTTCACCCGTGGGAAGCTTAACTGCATAGTTGACTGAAGCTGTAATGGAAGTAAAGAATGAGGTGCTACAGATCATGTGGTCAGTAGCACCGGTATCAATAATCCATGGTATAACCGATAAAGGGGAAATGTGTGAGCGTGTAGCTGAAAGACAAGTAGCAGTGGGCATTATTGTTATACCAAACATAGAACAAGCAGGCGGATTATGGGATGATGGTGTGAGAAAAGTATGAGTCTGGTTAGCAAATGGTGAAGTAGAGGAGAATTCCTTTGATCTGAGCAATGTTAAAAGCTCATTGTATTGCCCTTTGATGAGTGAAATCAGGTTCCCATTAGCATCAGCAAGATCTTGATCAGATTGTAGCAAAGCAGAGGCAGTAAGAGCAACATTACTACGGGCTTAACCAAAAAACTTATGGCCTGGAGGATAGCCGTGTAGTTTATAACATCGATCTGCAGTATGTCCTTTGAGATTACAGTGAATACAAGTAGGAATGTCAGCATTACCAGCCTTAAAACATTGGTCAAAATGATGCCCTTTAATCTTGCAATGTGTACAAAAGGGCCTCTTCCTCTTAACTTGTCCAGAGACAGGACAAGAATTAAAATTACCAAAGGTTCGACGAGCTGCTAAAGCAATTGAATCAAGATTAGGAGAGTTGGAAGCCACTTGCCTTTTGTGTTCCTGTTGTTGAATACATGAGAAAACTTTATTAACGGGTGGTAAAGGATCAATGAACATAATCTGGTCTCTAACATTATTAAAGGAGTCATATAAACCCATGAGAAACTGAATAACAGAGTCTCTTTGATACCGATCAACAAGAGTCTTCAACTGGCCACAGCTACATTCGGGAATGGGTTCATAAATCAAGAGTTCATCCCATAAGGTTTTGAGTTTACCATAGTAGACGCTGACCGAATCTTCTTCCTGAGAAAGATTGGATAGCGATTTCTTCAGTTCAAAAATACGGAGACCATTTTGCTAGGTAAAACGATCCTTCAATTCTGTCCAGATCTCACGAGCATCATTTATGAATGCAACGCTAGATCGTAATGGCAAGCTGATGGAGTTCTGAATCCATGAAACGACCATGTCGTTGCACCTCTCCCAAGCATCGACCAGAACCATTTCAGTTGCAGTTGGTTTGGGGATAGTTCAATTGACAAATCCAAGCTTATTTTTAGCTTGAAGAGCTCGTAGCATAGAACGGGACCATGTAGCATAGTTTTCAGTGGTGAGAAAATCAGTAACCAAAACGGTACCAGGGTTATCGGAGGTTTCCAATCGGTAGGGATTGGTTAGGTTGGAAAAAATTTCGAAAGGGTTTGAAGAAGGGGTTTTACCATTGCTATGATACCATGTAGAGTTTCAGAGAGTCTAAGGGAGAAGAAGAACCCGCAGAGAGAAATTGGAGAAATGTTGTGTATTCTGTATGTTCACCACTGAGAGACTGTACAGAAGGCTAAATATATACACGTGAAAGAATAAGTTATGAAAGAATAAAAAGACATAAAAGATCCTACCTAGGCGTAACAAAAATAGGGGCCAAAATAATAGAATTGGTGCGGGCGCAGACGCGGACGCGAGAGCACTGGACTGCATAGGCTTCAACATTGACCTCTGCATAATATTGATCGAAGTTCATCCTCCGCCATTCAAAAGCTGAAACGCAGACATTCTTATCTGATAAAGTTGTAACCATTCATTCTAAGTTGACTAATTGGTTATTCTTATACGTACAAGTGCACATAAGAAATAGTTTAAAACATATATATATATCGAGCATTTTGGCTTTTGCATAAGTGCTCTTAGTAAACATTAAGATCAGGGGGTTCATTTTCAACGATGGGGTTAATGGTTTATCTAATGGTATGTCTTTTTGACAAAAGTCAATTACTGGTTTAGTTAAAGAATTTTCTCTTTGGAAAGAGTTAACTCATGATGACTAGATGTAGAAAATGACCAAATTAGTTTCAGCTAGCACAATATAATAGGAAGTTACTATTAACTGTCTCACAGGAGTAGATTTTTACTGTTTAAAACTAGTTAATATTAGAGCTAATAACTATAGTGATTCAAAGATTATACTAATCACATCTCTGTTTTAACTTTAAAGGGACTAGTTAAAGTTACTCTTAAAATTTTTTATATCATTACAAAATCGAGTTTAATTTAATAAGGTCTCAACAGATAGACTTTATTATTCTTATTTCTTTCTCTTCTCTCAGTCCAAGTGAGATTTCAAATATCATGCGAACTTATGCCTTTGCATGGGAAAGAGATTAAGATGAAGATCTTTGGAAAGAAACTTTTTTTCGCCCGAAAAAGAAAATACATATATACGCTGAGTTCGATTCGGGCCTGCCAACTTCACGCTGGTTTTTAAGCTTTTGAGTTTCCTGCCACAGTTTGGGCCAATACTTTGAATGTTTGGGCCAGATGAACCGATCGGAGGCAGCCCATAAACTTCTTACACACTGTTGCCCCCAGCCCATATTCTGCTGTGGATTTAGCGCGCAATTAATGTACGTAAGAACTCCCAATAATTGAAGAGAATTCAATTATAATTGTCGCACACTCGCACATGTTCACGGGACTTTCTGTCGTAATCTTTCACGCATAGAAAATGCCTTAGATAGTCACCGGAAGTTGGAGAAATCCTTTTAAAAAAAAACATTTTTGCATTTTATTCTCTTCGGGAGAATAAAAAAGAAAATCATGTCAGAAGTGGTTTTAGTTGTCGGCTGCGTTGTGACCACCACATATTTTGCAAGTGGTTTTTCTATTTTTTCTGATTTGGTACGTATTACTTGTCCGAGACTTCCGCTTGCTGATCACATGCGCAACCCATGGAAGAAACATTTGATTAATGCCTCAGTCCTACGCGTTAAAATGTTGGATAAAATTAAGGATAAGATCTTTCGAGATTTGAACCAACTACTTTTTCTACGTCTCCCTATATAATTGGATCCACTTATATAACAGTGACGTAGGTATGTTAGAAACAGTCAGGGACCCGATGAATTAAGAAAAAAATATTACACTTTACATTCCCTAATTACCACTTATTAGTTATTTGACTTAAAACTTACAAATTCAACATATTCCCCTAAAGTATCAATATATTTACACAGATTGCACTATAAAATTTAATAAAACAGTTATATAAGTAAGATAATCTTATCGATCAAATTTAATGTGAGATGTAAAGTATAAATCTATTAATAATTTGAAGTATAATGTGTTTAGTTTAATAGTTTAGGATGCTATAAAATTAGTGACAGTCAAGAGGATGCAAAAATAAATTATTTTTTTTAAAAAAAAATAGAAATACTTAGGATAGTTCCTTCTTACCTTCCTGATCACGTAGTCAAAGTTGTACCAGCCATGCATAATTGTGACTAATTTATAATTTAATTAATTAGAAACTTGTCAAACGGATGATGCACTTATTGTCACTACCGAGTCTTGATGCTGGTCTATACAATATACATACCTTCAGGAGGCGAGGCTTATTGCGTCAGAGAGACTAAAAATCTTCCTACAGGATCTTAACTACTGAAGACGTAACAGATCTAATATTTTGATTTATTAGATTATAAATTAATTATTACCCCTTCAATAGATTTCTTGCTAAAACTTGATAAAATATAAGGCTGTAGTCTAGTTAATATCACTCACTAATTTTCTAATTTTAAGATTAAGAATTCAAGTCAAGATATAAATTGAATTGAAATTACATGTGTACCTAACATTCTACAATTGCTCGCGAAAATGAGTTGCTATGCTGGCTGTAGGCTCTCCTTTTTGTCTAAAAAGAAACATAAAATGTATCCTGTTAATTACAATAGCTGGTAATAATTGTCTCTTTCGGATAAGCATTGATAAAAGTTAACTGCCGATGACTTGGTCCTGTTTTGAGCTTTAAAATTGGACGGACATGTCCTATAATCTATAGTGGCGTAACCGCCAGAATTAGTTACGAAGCGCGTGATCTTTAAGAAGTTATAAAGTACTCATGATCTTTCTATGTGGATGTTTACGTGCAAACAGCACGAGAAAAACCAAAAAAACTTTGAGAGTAGTTTAGGTTCGAGAAAAAGTACTATAGCTTCCTCAACAAACATATGCTCGTGGAAATATTCAAATTATTATTATCTTTTATTCACGTAGTGTGCCTTATTGGCTTAGAAAAGAGAGTTTAAGATAAACTAAAATACATCTAAAAGAGTCCTAAGTTTTAACTAAATAAAATTACAATATTCTTTAATTCAAATAATAATATCAGCTCAAAACAAATAATAAGAAATTATCTTAAGAACTCATATCATTCAACATGTTAACAATATATTCTCTAATATTTCAAATTACAGTAATATTAGCTCTAAATAAATAATATGAAATTATTCTTGATGATGCCAAAATCTCTAGGTATCAAAAGAGCTCGAATCCTATAGAGAATTACTGAGAGATGTGTCTATGATGCCTAAGTCAGAAATTGAGAAATAAGTAATTTGATAACTAATTGAAGACTAAATTAAGCATGAAAATATGTTGGGGGTGTACCTTACTTTTATATGTGAAAAGAGTCGTTGTCCTATTAGGGATCAACTACTCGCGCGTTAGGACTTTTAGTCCTATTGTAAGTCTAGAGCTCATTGCTCTTATTAGGCAAGAGTTAATCTTTTAGGATATGGGGATAACACGGAGTCCGAGCTAATAGAGGACTCCCAATCATAAATAGGTTATTTTGCTGGGCCTCATGGGCTTATATCTATCGGTCTGGTCTGAGCTGATTATATTATAGTCCATCAATTCTAATAGCCTACATCATTCAACATGTTATGCCTGTGACATGTGAGCCTATAACACTAAATTTGTTGGTTACCCAAATTTTTTTTTCTAAGCAACAATACTGAATATATTAAAATCTGAGAATAGCAGTTAGTACAAATAGAGACGCGTCCAGAGGGCCAATAGAAAAACCTAAACAGACCAAAGGTCCTACAATCAGTGGATCAAAAGATCCGGTAACGGCAACAAAAGCCGAGATCAAACCAACCTCAAGGGCCGGGTTACAACACAAACTGGAAAAGACCACAAAGGTCGGGACAACAAAAACCAACAAGGACCACAAGGGTCTGGACAGACCATCGCTCAAGACGATGGCGGCTTCCACCTGAGGAAACACGGTCGTAGCACCGATCCGACTCCGTCCGGGAGATCTTCTAGCTTGAAAGGGCTACAAAAGGGAGAGAAGATAGGACAATAGCTTCGAACGGCAAAACAACGACAACAATAGGAACCATCAGAGAAAAAGGCCAAAACTGACGAGCAGAGAGGAGGAGGTGGAGGACAAGTACGGTGGAATGAGTGGTTGCCTCCGAAAATCGCTCAAAACAGCTAAATCAATGGAGGTAGGGCTCGCACGTGAGATCCACGCGCGTGCGTGAGCACGCGTGGTCCGTTTCCCACCTGACTTGGCCAAGGATGAGGCCGGGAGCTAAGGAAACCACCTATAGGGGCTGTGCACACCAAAGATCACTGGAGACGCCGAGATCTAGCCTCATTTGATTCCGAAATAAAGGCCTAAGAGAAGGCGGAAAAAAGACAAACAAACATGATCTAGCCACCAGAGGTGTGGCCAGGAAAGGAAAGAAGCAGGGGAGGAGAGGGAGGAGCCGAAGCTCCTCCCCTGGCCGGCTGGAGGGTACAAGTGGAGGTAAGAAGGAAGGGGATAAAAGGACTCTAGAGAGAGAGAAGAGTCTCTCTCTCTAGAATCACGTTCGGGTCGGTTCTTTCTTGGTTACCCTATTAAACACCAATTAAATTTGTATTAGTAATAATAACAAATTTCTAAGGAACCATAGTGTTGAGGATCACGACGAAGACATGCTGATCAAGGGATTTCTCTACTTGAGATTCGGTCACATGACGACCCAGTCAATGCTGTTTTATATCTCAAAATTTGTATTTGTATTTGAATATTAATTATTGGTTTCAAATTCAATAGAGTAGTTAGTTTTTAGCTCATGTTTCAATTTAAAATTCCTTGTAAGTTCTTACCTTTTATAAGGAGATATTGAATAATAAAATAAAATATTATTAAATTTAATTTGAAGTGAGAGCTTTTCTCTCTCCCCCTTCATTTTATTTATTTCTTGATTTTCTTGGCGGGCGTCATCCCTTTCCTACGGTTGCAAGAGCGACACCGGAAAGGATAACGGGTCGTCTTACTTCTAATCATGCATGCATTAATAGCTCTCTCGGCCATTTGACTAAGATCAACTGATCAACTGTAGTTGTTCTCATCAGTGTAACGTACACATGCATCCTATAGAAATTCTATAAACTTAGGGACTAGGGAGCCTTTTAATGTTGTATCTTGGTTGGGAAATTGGGTTTTAGGTTTCATGTTTGAACCAGAGAGAAGGTTTCAATTTTTTTGACTAGGTGCGAATGCGGAAAGCCACGGTCCAGGCGTCCAGCCCCAAATTTCTGACCGCCGGCCTTTCGATTTCTACAAGAAAGATTCGAGTTCTTTGCCTTTTGAAAATTAATTAGGATTGTAAACATACTGTGCGCTATTCACAAACAGCTGAAGTTTGGCTATTTTTATACTTTGGCTCCGGTTCGGTTTCTTTCATTAAGAAACCAAATATAATTAGTAAATTAAATACCCAATTAACAACGAAAATACTGCTTTCCTAAAAGTTTTTAAGTACGGTCCAGGTGTTTCCAACAAAAGTAATTAGTGGATTAAGAAAATTCAGGGATTGGCCTAAAAGTTGCTTCTTCGGAAATTTTAAGTTCCAAACCTCGTAAGTTTTATCAATCTTTTGGAACTACCTCCAAAACATTAAGCAGCTAAGTTGAATAATTATCTGGTTTATGTGAGATTAGCTGAGGTGTGTTTAAGCTCGCCCGGACACCCGTTTAGAAAAATAAATTTAATGGATTAAGAATAATATAATTGGCTGCTGATTTAGTTTGATTTTCTTGAAAGGCACTTGCCTGCGGAGAAACCAATATAAGAATTAAAGGTGTTCATTTTCACCAGCGGTGGCAGTTTTAACCGCTAAAACCGCCACCACTACCGGTACCATAACTGCAAGAGTGGTTATTGTACCTTAACGGTGCGGTGGCGGTGTCAAATATGTGATTCCGTCAATTGCGGTGACAGTAACGGTTTTCGCCAACTATCACCTACACTACCGTTAAGCCTCCTAGTTGAGACTTAAGATGATTATTAATTATGTGACATACTTTTGTTGGACTTTTGTTGGAATATTTTAGTTGGTTTATGTCACATTGTTGGACACTTTTATTGGATTTTAGTCTTTTATGCTTGAATATGATATTATGTTGGACTTTTGGACAGCTTATTATATTTGTTATGATTATTAATGATTATGATATTATGTTTGAATAGGTTATGATATTTGTCCATTTGATATGATTTATTGATTATGATATTATGTTGGAAATTTAAACAGGTTATGATATTTGAATGATTATATTTGTTGCTTATATATAAGCATCAAATGGTCTTAAAGGTCCAAAAAAAATCTAAGGAAAACAGCCCAAAACGGTAAAAAAAAAATGAAAAGCCAAAAAAAAAATTTATTTATTTTTGGACTAACGGTTATACGGTTTAAGCGGTTATCGTATAACCGTTACCGTTAATACCGTCACCGGTAAGGGCGATTATTGTGTTTTAGTGGTGCGGTGGCAGTGTCAATTATGTGATTCCGTTAATTGCAGTGATGGTGACGATTTTCGTCAAACCGTCACCTACACTACCGTTAACCACCCCTAGTACGAATAAATACCACATAGAAAAACATGTCGTGTTAGGCTGGTCAACTGGTCAGGCCCAGTCAAACAAAGTCACCATGGGCTCGCGTCGTGTTTAAACAAGAGCAGAACGTGTTCTTTAAGGCCGTCTTTCGAAAGAGCAGGCCGCCTTCCTTGGACTGTCGAAAAAAGGAAACTACGAGGGAGGCCTCCAAATGTGCTTGCTTTGACGCAGGGGCTTACTTCAGTCTTCCATTATTGTGTATCTCCTTAACTTCAATACACACACAGTCTAACGATTTATATTATATACCCGTTATGTTTGAACGGAATTCCATCGTTTTGAAAGAAGAAAAAGAAGCATAAACTACTCTAGCATGGGATATCTAACGGTATAATAATACCCCCATTCCACACAAAATTCTGCAGAGGGGTGTTTTTTTTTTTTTTTTCTAAGCCTGCAGAGGGGTGTTTAAGATGGAGAAGACCAGTCAAATTGGAGCTTTTCTTTGTTTCCGCTTTTGAAAGTCAAATTTGCAATGCTACCTTGAATGATCGCCAATGGTTAGTGATTGAACTGCGCCGCAGGGGTAATCAAAATCCAATTCGGCCCCTTACATACCAATCAAACTTGTTTTTGTTTTTTTGGGTAAATAACCAAACCAGTATTTGAATACCCCCAAACATGGTATATCCCCTCACGTAACTCAAATAGGTTTATTCCTTTTCTGGTTTGGCTTTGCGGGTCAAATGTCTGCGTAATTCTCTCCCATCTTTTTTTCTTTTTGTCCCCTTTCTTTTAAGAATGGATTTTTCTCTGACAGTGATATCTAAGAACAGGACGTCACAGGAGATGAAACAGGCATGTCCACACGCAGGGTGGCTCCCTTGGGTGGGTGCACACGCAGGAGATGAGCCTAATGTACGTAGTATAGAAGGAATTCCCATAAGAATCCAGCGACGTCCCACAAATATGGTATAGAAGAGGGGTGAAATCTAAACACATACGAGATGTATGGAAAGAATGAGAAAAAAATGTAATTGAATGGTCATAATTCGAAAAGAACTAGCTCGTATTATACATAGAATAAATTAATGGATACGAAAAAATGAAAAGAAAAACTATCTACGATTACAAATGAGTGATCTGTATCAGAACATCAAACGAAGATCGACTTTAGGAGCCATCTTCCCAAACAATAGCTTCAAATCATTCTCCAGAGGTGTCAAGTTCAAGTCCAAGCACATAACCCTGGTACTAGTAGATCGTTTTAGCACCGGCACCTTTGCATCAATATTAGGGATGGAAGACAACCCTTCGTTCGCTCTATGCCGCCTCATATGCCCACCCAGAGCCTGCCCCATGGCAAACTCCAGGCCGCATATTGAGCACTCATGCATCTTGGGACGTTTATTCCCTGAGTTCTGGGATTTGGTCCGATCTCTTTGTTCCTGATCCCCCATTACTCTCGGCCTCTTGTGGCTGGCCCGGTGGCCACCCAACGCTTGGAACGACTGGAATTGGCGGTTACATGTCTTGCACTCAAAGACATCAACCCGTGAGGACTTTCTGGGGCCATGAGAGAGCAGCATTAGATAGTTGGCCGTGTCTATGTTCTCGTTGATCCCTCCGTCTTGTCTCATTCTCTTCGTGGCCATGTCAAAAAAAAGGAAGCAATGTTAGGGAGTCAGATGTATGTCAGAGTTGGCAACGTATGCAAACGTTATGAAATGGAGAGTTATAATGAAGAGGGCATAGCTTGAACGTTGTGGTATTTAAAGGTGTTGGGTGCCGTCTTGTCGAAGGACCAGAACGGTGTGTTTGACTAAACCAAGCGCGCGCGGTGCGTTACTGCCCATCTGTTTCACATCTAAGGACAATTGTGGAATGTACGATGCGGGGTTCCTGGCAATAGGCAGCTTTGGACTGTTTCTTTGACTCGAGGCGAGGCAATGACGAAACTTACAAGGTTCCTGTCAAGGAAAGGTAGCTCAAAGTTTCTTTTTCGTAGTTTAAGGATCCACGCGCGCCATATTGGTGGTTTACATTTCGTGCCGTGTCGGCGCTAGTCACATGTGAACACGGACTTTTATTTTAGTGCGGACTGGGCAAGCTAACAGATTGGCATGCGAGCTATGCCCGTGAAGAATCTTCGGTTTTTTTTTTTCCTAAGCGAATAATCCTCGTTTGAAGCTTCTAAAAAAGTATGAAGTCTCGAAGCATCATGCTAGGTCACCCGGTGCGTTTGCAACTCCTAAATTATCCAAAACTTTTTTTCTATTTCAAAATTTTAGTTTGTAAACACAATTAATCTAAAAACTTTAGTCAAAACAATAATAATAAAATAATTTTAAAATAAACTATTTTTCTTCCATCGAATCATTTTTTTTGTTACAATAAACATAAAAAATTTATTCAAATTATCTTGATTTTTACTTTTTTTCACCAACTCCCATGAAATTTATTTCTCTTTATTTTTTTGTCAACATCCATAAAATTTTATTTATTTTTAATTATTTTCTTACAAAACCCAATAAAACTTCAATCTTCTTAATCTTCACAATATTTTTAAATATTTTACATGGTTAAGGTTCGCAAATAAGTCATTGGACGTGACTCTGAAAAAGTCCAACAAAAGCGAAAGATAATCTAATATTAGAGAAATAAATTACATACTATTCTAAACTATACTTTTTAGAGAAGTGTGACAAAATAAAAGTCTTCAAATAATGAACCAAATGTCATTTTGAGTACACGCACTATCAATTTCATTACATTAAACTTTTAAACTATTAAAATTCATCAATAATTTCTTTATTAAAGAATTCAATTATCAATATTGTGTCACATAGTTTATTTTATGTATATTTCAACAGTAAGATAATTTAGAATGACAAATCTCAATGCATTTCGTAATTCTGAAACTAAATATAATGAAATTTGTAGTTTAAACCTGTAAATAATATTTGAGTAATATTTCGAGAGCAGTGAAGATTTTTCTAAAAATATTATTGTTAAATTATTATTTATCTTAAAAGTTAAAAAATTATTAAAAAATAAATAAATCTTATTATTTTATAGTAGTTTATATTATCCAAGTAAAGAGACAATGCGGTACTGTAAAAGAGGAGTTAGAAAGCAGACGCAGAATTTGATCATGGCTTGCGTTCTCGTGAAGAAAGAGAGTGGAAGGAAGTGGGATATAGCTGATGATACATGGATGCAGTGGCGGATCTAGGGCCAGCGAACTCTTAAAATAAATTTTTTTTTTACCTGTACAATCTGGGGCAGGGCCGCCCCCTGCATCCACTGCATGGATGGAGTCCCAAGGGGTTTCCACTTTGTTTCGTTTTCATTCCCTGTAGGTTGTTTTGTTTTTGTCGTTATGTTTTTGTTTCCGTCGGATGAATGCTGCAAAATGTTTGGTCAGATGGGCGGCTGGTGCAGTGGTCGAATGTTCTGCATCATCAAAGCGGACAGATTCGTTAGCCGCTTTCGGTCAAGTTTGATTAGTACTTTCTGTTTACTTCTTTTTTGTCATTTTGGGAGTTATTGGCCATGTTTAGTTTGAATTTTAAAACAGTTTTTTTATATTTATATTTTTTTAAATAATATAAATTTTTTTAAAATTGATGAAAAATGTATTAAAAATTATTTAATTTTATAAAAAAATTATTAAAATAGATGAAAAGATATTAAAATTGATAAATAAGTGAACGTGAAAAATATTTGAAAACGAAACACTGATCAAACATAGCCCTTATGATTTGACATCCCGTGTCCTTTTCACACGGCGCTACTGTTCGGACGCGCTGCAACTATGTCTTCCCAGAAGCCCTCAGCCTCGCTCCCTCGAATCTTGACGTCTTTTCTTTCAAGCCAAATGCGAAACTTTGGCCCGCTGCAACTATTTCTTCCCAGAAGCCCTCAGCCTCGCTCCCTCGAATCTTGATGTCTTTTCTTTCAAGCCAAATGCGAAACTATGGACTCTACTTCCCCGCGGTTCTCCAATACTGAGTGGATCAGTAAATTCTGACTTTTTTTTTTATTTAGTAGTCCAAGTTCCCCGCAGTTATCAATTGCATCAGTACAATCTGACCTTTTGACCCTTTTTTTTTTTTTCAGGCTTATTTAGTTTACTAGTTTTTAAGTTATGATTTAATCACAAATTGATTTCTAGAGTAAGTTACGTCCTAAACTATTCCTAATTTTTAAGTTATGATTCAATCCCAAATTGATTTCTAGAGTAAGTTACTTCTTAAACTATCTTATGAAATTTTTTTTTTTTTTAAATAATCATTTTGTCAACTCTAGTGATACCGTAAATAGAATAAATCCAATGTAGATATGAAACACATATAAACTTTTAATTTCTAAATCACCCAATGCGTTATGTATGACTAGTCCCATTAATATTAATTTCATCTCAAATTCTTTATGTCTCACAAGGAAAAAGTTCTCATTGTCAACTCTTGCATAAACACTAAGTTGATCCAACTTGACGTAGAGAATTTGAATTAGAATTCAAATTAATAAGGACTTGCTATACTTTGCATGCAGGGTGATTTGACGATTAATGGGTACACAAAGTTATTGACAAACTGTTAACACGTATCCTTGTTTATCAGGTTTAATTTTTTTTCATTTATGGAGTCATTTGATTTGGCAAAATGACTACTTCAGGATAAGAAAATTTTTACAAGACCAGTATAGGACAAAACTTACCATAAAGACCTGTTTGAAATTAAATAATATCTTAAGAACTAGTGGACTAATTAAGCCTTTTTTAAAGTAGGATTCAACCTGTTAAATATAATAATTGAGATTATGTTTGAGATTGTTTTAATAAATTAAGAGCCCAATGTGACTTTTTTCATTATTATTATTTTTATCGAGTCTCAAAATTTCAACTTTTAATCCTCTAAAAACATAAGGTCCGTCTTTCAGCCCTTCATTCCTTTAACAGCCAAACTGATAGATCAACAAAAAAATAACATTAAAAAAAATACTGATTTAAATAAAATCATAGAGTTTTGTTATCAATAATTTTTTAGTTTTTCAACATTATTACCTTCCTCATCCAGTCATTCTGCGCTATAAAAAATTATGATACTCTCTCCACTTGCCCTTGTTTTTCCGGTTTTAAATTTGTTTTCTGTCTTCACAGAAATCCTGAGGCGATGATGAAGGTGTACGCGTTATATCAAATTTGTTCAAGGCATCTTTCGTAGCTTTCTGTACGTCACACAAGTTCCACTATTTTTTTCTCAACTAGAAATCCAGCTGCTCAAGGAACTTTTTGACAAAAGATTGAAGCACGCAGAATGGTTTCCCATTTGAAGCAAAATTTAGGCTCACTGGAAGATGAAACGTCTGTGATGGGAAAACCTGTGCTGGCTCCCTTGAGAACGTATGTCACTCTGGAATGCCTCAACGTGCGGACCACGACATAACTTTAAAGAAGAGTCGAGGAACTTCCGGGCGAAAGTTTAGAAAACTTCCAACACACGTTGAGTACCACCGCAGGCACCAAAGCGGCGTAAAGAAATCACTTCCATGACCAACTTTTAACAGACAAGTCAAAGTTCAAGTTCTTGTTTGAAATTTTCAAACACCCTTCTTCTTTAGAGGATTTGGCAAACTCAGATAAACCTGCTGAAGAAATGTATACCAGAACTAGAAGCTACATTAAAAGACAAGCCACCAAGGGATTGTTCTACTTCTAGATAAGATACATGAAGCGTAAACAACACAACCACTATGGTCTTCTGAACGAGCAAGTTGCATAATCTACGTCATACATTTCGCTTTGAGAAGGTAACTTGGACTCATACCTCTCGCCAGCTGATGGGGGAAGTTGAGGGCACACTTTTCAATAATAAATGGCTTCCAACATGCTAAAAAGAAGATTCAAGGCAAGAAGAGCACGCAAAAACTATTCAGCGTCTTTTACACGACTGGTCTACTGCTGTATAAGATATATCTGGTCTAACCCACTACCTTGGTTTTCTGGATAAACTCTAGTAGTCTTTTCTAAAACATTCGACTCTTGACATGAAATATTTGGGCTTCTTACTCATCAGCTGATGAGCAGCACATTTGATTTTGACAAACGAGTTTGATTGACATTCGAAACAGTCCTAGCTTTCTGCTTTGGTTTCCTTTCGAGTATGCATTGGAAGTTTAACTTGTAGCCCTTTCTAGTCAGGATCAATTGAGATGTACAAAAGGAGTTCTTTGAAGTATAGGTGAGACTGCCAGACGAGGAATCTTGCTTTCCGTGGGTGCCCATTTCAATCTGTTCTCTGAAGTATCGTTTTCGTTGTCAATTGCAAAGGCAGGCGTTCTCATGTCCTCAATGGATGCCAAACTTGGCACTACTACAGCTCGTTTCTTAGGTGTTGTACTGTTATGGTCATCGACCTGTTCATGGAAACACCAGTACCCAACTTAGAAATTTTGCAACGATTTATCCAGATCTTTACCTTTTCAGTCTTTCTCAATCAAGAATTTGCGACTAACTTAATACAAAACGCAGGACCTCAAATGGATGACAATACATTTGCAATATCTAAATTAAGCTTCGGGGAATCAAACTGCATCACAATGATGAGAATACTCCTATGATGGAGAAATAAAGGAGTGTGAAGAAAGAGAGCCCACCAAATAATCTTTTACTAGGCATTTTTCTGCCTGGCTTCGGATATTTGATATACTTCCACCATGCTTCTCCTGTGTCATTTTAAGCTGATCCAAGCACAAGGTTGTCATAGTGTCCACTTTCTTCTTATTTTGACGGTCAACCATCAGTGAATCTGCCAAGTCAAGTAAAGTTTGAGAAGAGTGCGTACTCTAATAAGGAAACAGAGACCGAAGTCAATGTTAGTGAAATTTTAATTACCTTTAATAGCTGCGAGCATGTCACGAGCTTTAGCATCAAAATCTGCATCTAAAAAGGAAGATGCACACAAAAATTCTTCGTGCGCAAAATGGTTTGAATATATATTTGCCCTGTTGAAGCAATGATTTAAAACAAAAATGGTGTAAGAGGCCAGAGATGATAGGAAGCAGAATAATTCCGATAAAGCAAGGAACGAGGAAACTTACATCACAGTAGATCCCATCTCTTCAATACCAATCTCATTAACACTGTTTATGGCTGACTGGGCATTTTCCCACTGTTGCCCAGAGTAGTCCACTCTCTTTGAGCTACATATCACAAAAAGATACAACCATATGTTAGCAACACAGAATAAGATTATCAAGAATCAGAATAAGGATGCTTCAAGTCAAAAAGCGAACCACATGATTACTTCTTGGGTTAGTATTCCTCAACCATACCACGAAAAAAAAAAAAAAACACGCACACACACACACACACACAATACAAAAGAAGATTAAAGGGAACGAATCTGATTGTGTGTACCAGGGTTTGTCCATTTGATACCTGAATTAAATCACCACTCTTACACTATTTCATAATGGATGTGATCATAAAATCTTCCACCATCAATTCTAAAGATTCCTAGGTTGATTGTGCTATCTCACTATGAATATGTTGAGGACCTTTCTCCGGATCCATCAACAAGCCACCAATCTACATAATCATGATATCTAAATTAAGAATCTAAGGTTTATGAGATTTGAGGGTTTGGTTCAAGTAGGGATTTAATCTAAACAAATCAATGAGATTTACCTAGATTAAGGTTTGAAATTGAAGTAGAACGATAATCAAATATCAAGATAAAGAAAAGATGGTTGAATCAACTCTATTCAATAGATTGCAAGAGTACAATTCGAAAATACAAAGAAAGATAAAATGATAGATTAGATTAAATTCTATTCAATGAATTGCAAGGATAAGATCTTCTAACTTGGATTCAATGAATTGCACCAAGCTAACCCAAGTTTGCCAAGAGTTATGAATCTTAGAAAACTAAAAGTTCAAGAGTCCCCAAGGCCAAAACAAGCCATCACCAATAATTAAATTTAACCTAGAGAAACCCTAATACTTAATTGACCGCTAAGCCTTTATTTACCCCTGTTCCAAATTATAAAACTATCATTAAATTAAATATTCACAAAATGTCATTAATGATTTCACGTGCTCCTCATATGTCCCATCCCTTTTTCAATAAGTCTTATGTTTCTCCTTCTAGGGCCTTCATTAGAATATTTTCAACTTATTTTTCTACAATTTTTACTTTTTTCACAAACTATAGATTCTATTTCCATTTCAGGTCTAATAATTTTTATTGAAATCAAAGCAAAAGTTGATCCATTTTTTGGAATAAGAAATAAGACCTTTAATTGTTCTATACCAACATCAATATCCATGGCTTGAGATTGTAATTTTCACTCGCTGATAATATAATATAGTATAGGGACATCACTCAACCAACCTAAAAGCTGAAGCTTATAGGTTTAGGCACAACTATGTTATATTAACAACCATACTAATGACTCCTTTAATTTGGGATAGCATTTTTATCCTCTTACTCTCACACGTATATATTCAACAATCTTCCCCTCAGGCGTGAATCTATCCACACATTAGCCTCTCAATCCTACCTAACCCTTTTTCTTTACCTTAGACCTCTTTCTCCTAGAATCTACCTTATTTCATGCAATTTCACAACTTCACTTTCTCTTTCGACCCCCCTTGAATGGTAGCCCGATCCAATAGGCTACTTTTCTCTTGGGTCTCCTTAGTAGGCTCATAATATATTTAGAGACACCACTTAACCTAAAAGATTATCATCCTAGCATCTTCTCTAGTTGTGTTGTGCAATAACGTTACAAACAACTTTAGACCAAAAATCAAACCAAAGTCTCTCTTAATATTTTACGTGGCCAATCTCCCCCTCCAGCCCATTGAGGAAGGACGTTCTTCTCTAACATTCCAGTTAGAATTCATGCTGGCCAGTCCGGCACAAAGCTCAAGCTTCTCTTTGGCCAAAACCTTTGTTATCATGTTAATTAGATTCTTCTCAGTACGAATATTTTCCAACAGTATCTGCCACTACCTGTCGTAGCCAATGATATCTTACATCAATATGTTTTCTCCATGAATGGTAAGTTTCTTGCTCAAGTCTAATGTACTCTGACGCTCCTACCATACCTTTTTTGCTCACAACTTGCTTCTCCTTTCAATCCCCCTCGAATGGAAGCTCGAGATCCAAAAGGCCACTTCTTTTTTGAGCCTCCCTAGGATCCATCCCATGCTTCGCCCTGCACACCTTGCTCCCTTTCTCTAAAATATCTTTTTCCGATCTTACAAGCCGTCTCTGGATCACACAATTGGCTTTAATACAATTTGTTGAGGAGATAAACACTTGAGGAGTCTCATAGTGAGCTAGTAATATCGCACATAAGGACACCTCTCACCCTAAAAGCAAGCCTAGTTTGGGCCTAACTATGCGATGTTAACCACCTTTGTTATCATGTCAGTTAGATTCTTCTCGGTATGAATCTTTTCGAATAGTATCTGTCACTACTTGTCGTAGCCAATGATATCTCACATCAATGTGTTTTCTCCATGAATGGTAAGTTTCTTGCTCAAGTCTAATGTACTCTGATGCTCCTACCAGACCTTTTTTTTTCTTAAGGCCCCTCTCATAGGTTCTACTTTATGTGACTGCACAACTTACTTGCTTCTCTTTTCAATCCCTCTCAAATGGAAGCTTGAGATCCAAAAGGCCACTTCTTTTTTGAGCCTCCCTAAGATCCATCCCGTGCTTCGCCCTGCACACCTTGCTCCCTCTCTCTAAAGTGTCTTTTCCCGATCCTACAAGCTGTCTTTGGATCACATAGTTGGCTTTAATACAATTTGTTGAGGAGATAAACACCTAGGGAGTCTCTTAGTGAGCTAGTAATATCACACATAAGGACACCACTCCCCAGGTGTCCTTAATGTGGGACAACATATCTTCTCACACGCGTATATTCAACAATCTCCCCCTCATATATGAATCACCACATTAATCAACTCCCCTTTCAGCGGAAAGTCTTTTTTTATTGCTTGTTTTCCAGATCTTCTTTGTGTACCATACCACACAGCACACTCCCCCTTGAATAGAAGCCTCTTTATCGCCTTGGTAAGCTATTGCCTCACCAACTAGCTAATCAGACGCGAGCCCCTCCTCCTCAGGCGGATTCCTCCTTTTGCTCCTCAGCCTACGGGGTATTAGCGGCCATTTCCCACTATTGTTCCCCTCCCAAGGGCATGTTCTTACGCGTTACTCACCCGTCCGCCACAAGAAACACCACTTCCCATCCGACTTGCATATGTTAAGCATGCTGCCAGCGTTCATCTTAAGCCAGGATCAAACTCTCCATGAGATTCATAGTTGAATTACTTATAGCTTCCTTGTTCGTAAACAAAGCAGATTCGGAATTGTCTTTCATTCCAAGGCATAATTTGTATCCACACGCTTCAGATTCGCTTGGAGTTTGCTCCTAGAAATATAGTCATCCATCCCCCCTCACGTCAATCCCACAAGCCTCTTATCGATTCTCATTCAATCACGGTGGGAGGGCAAGTCAAAATAGAAAAACTTACATTGGGTTTAGCGATAATTAGGCTCAAACTGTACTGGGTCCTTTCTTCTCTTAAGGCCCCTCCCTAAGATCCACCTTGTGCAACTGAACAACTTGCTTCTCTTTTCGATCCCCCTTGAATTGAAGCCTAAGATCCAATGGAACACTTTTTCTCTTAGGCCTCACTAAGATCTATCCTGTGCTTCCTCCTTTCTGAGGGCCTCCCTAAGAGCCAATCGTCTTGCACACCTTGTTCCCTCCTCTCTCTAAAGTGTTTTTTGCCAATCTTACAAGCCGTCTCTAGATCACACAATTGGCTCTTATACCATTTGTGGGGAGATAAATACTTAGGGAGTCTCCTAGTGAGCATGTAATTGCAAGATCTTCATATTTTTGTTAATTTCTTTCTTGAAGGTCTTTATCAATTGTAGTCTTATTTTCCTTATCCAAACATAGCCTTAAAATTTGTTAATTTTGAACTTAGGCCATAAAAATAAAAGCTTACCACTCAGAAAGGCAATCTTCCATGATAGTCGTTGCCTCGGTTGTTGAGAATAGGTCTTCCAAGAAACGGCTTCCTAACTTTTCTACATGTTCTTTCAACTTCTTCTTAGCAACAGTTGAAACTTTCTGCATCTGGGACATCTCTTGCTTAAGTTTCATGCTTTCTTGGATACTTAAGTGTTGAATGTTCCTAGATGCCTCTGAGACCTGATATAGATAGCACATTAAGTTGTCAAGTGTATAAAACTTACAAAGCATTTGATGTTTCAGTAACATTTAAAAAGCAAAACGTTTAACACACCCTAGCAGTTCTCTTAGTTGTCAAACTTTCTAATATTGCTGCAATTTTCTCCAAAGCCTGTTTTTCTTCTCTAGCAGCCTCGTCCTGTTTCATAGCAATAGGACTACATCAGCATTCACTAGGTCAGAGTTATACATGGGGCACAACTCTAAACTTTACTTACCTTAAACGTCTTCTCAACTTCCATTAATTGGTGGGATCTCTCAATTTGGCTTTCTTCAAGAATTCTCATGACTTCAGAAGCACGATTGTGAAGGTTATTAAAGAAGCTCATGGTTGCCTTTGAAATTAGTTCTGCTGAAACCATAGTGCGTTGCAAACCCTATGATCCACGAAGTTTAACTATTCTCAATTCAAACTATAATGTTAAATATCAACATGAAGAAAATGAAATGAGGTTCATGAAGAAAATGAAATGAGGTTCATGAAGAAAATGAAAGTTTATAATCTACCTGCTCTTGCTGTTGAGCCCAACAATTGCTTTTGTTCCTCAAGAGAATTTTGGATGTTGTAATTAACCTCTCGGCCCTCCGAAACCAGAGTGGCAAGTAACTATAAAAAAACATAGTCTCTGTAATTAACTACTAATACATGAATCATAGAAGCGCAATAGGAAGAATAAAAGCTTCAAAAAAAAATTTCCTTTTTGATTTCATACATTCTCAACTGTCATTGCTTGTAATGAGATTGTAGAATTTATCTGCTGCAGGTCTGAGGAAGCTTTCCTTTGCAATGTATTGGCAAGCTCCTTCAAGGTTTCTACTCCTAAAGTATAAGTATTTGTCATTTTCCAAATCTTTGATTCCAGAGCTTGAATTGCCTAGCATAGCGATAGAAACAATGAATCCGAGAACCAGTATGAATAATAAGCATAAAGATGCCAATATTTTATTTCCTTACATCACATTTACTAGCAAGATATGAGCTGGCATGTTCTTCCATGCATCTTAAATGCTGCTGTTGTTGAGAAACAGACCCCAGGATAGTCCTATGCAAATCTTTTAAGCATTGATCAAGTTGAGAACCAAATGTCAAAACCATGCTCTGGTTTTGTGCTTCCATCTTTTCTTTCTGATCTGTAAAGTAATGGCATAAACATGAAGGCATAAGAGTAAGGCAATAACTGCTGAAGATGGAGTATAGAAGGCACATAAAAGGGTTATTTAACATTTTTTTTATGTTTCTATGTTCCACTTCTCCTGCTATTATAAAAGGTGAAACAGAAAAAGGGAGAATTTGGAACAATGCTATTCCGACATCACATCTGCATAGATTTCCAATGGCTGTGGAAGGCGTAGTTCTGTTTCTGTTGAGCAAGGGATACACACCCACGTTGACTTATCGTCTCCAATGTAAAATTTCTGAAAACTCAAACCCTTTGGACTTAAAAGTAGTAGGGAAAAAAGTACTTTTGAACACAATAGATTGGCAAGCTGTAGACACTCATCATACCTAATTTGGTAAATAGCGAAGCTATATCCTCTGATGCACTCTGCAAATTGGTGCGCAACTCCTTTGCACGTTCAATTAAAGAATTTTCTGTTCATGCACATACACATAATAATTTTGTAGATTGAACAATATACAACATGAAGCCCAAAAATTCGCAAGTGATTTTTCAGTTCTCTTACCTGAGCATAGCAGTTTGGAAATAATCAACTCCTTTTCCTTCAGTGTCGAGATGGCTAACCTGTAACTTTCTTGAAGATCAATCAATGCCTTGTTACTTTTCTCCAGATTTATCTGAAATAAGATAGTTCCACCTAGTAAATCAGATAAATGCACTGAGGAACTAAGCAAAGAAGAGAAAAAAAAAATTATACCTTGCAATCCTTGAGCTCACTTTCCAAATCCTTTTTCTGTTCTTCCTCGCTTAAATAGAGCTCACGAAACCTATCCACTTGCTGCAGTAAAGAGAAGTCCATGAACAAATCTAGCAGTAGATCATAAGAGAACATTAAAATCAACAAAGAGCAAGCAAATCATACCTTCTCGCTGAGGTTGAGATCATTCTCCAATTGCTCTATCTTCTCATTCTTCACCTGCAGGGTTTCAAACAAACCAAACGGCATAGGGCTAAAGAAAATGGTTGCCAATACAGGCTTCAAGTCTCATTGGATTTTGAAAGTAGGCAGTGGTCTAGTTCGATATTGGGCTATTCAAGTGATACTTAGTACTTTATTCGCAGCTAATTGAGGTTTGCTTGACCAAGCTGAGTTATATCATCTGAAATAATTATTAAATAATATAATATTACATAAAACATAATCAGTTGAAAATCCCAGTTTTCAGAGAATTGAGGTTGGAATTTTAACCAGACATTTTTTTCAATTAAAGATGTAGAGAAACTGAATGTCCACCTTCTTTTCCGCCTCTTCCCTGGCAAATCTTTCATGCGGAATATAAACACCATTCTTTTCCCTTGCTGCTCGAACATCTGCATTGATATTCAAAAGTATGACTATGAGTTTGATCTTTTGTTGCACAAAACAATCGTAAGAAGTAGTGATAATCAGACCTTGTTTCATTTTCTCAATTTCCAAATACAAATCCTTGAGCAACACAGCTTTGGACATTTTCTGGTTGGCCTGAAAAGATAGGCTTCATCATTAGTACCAAAAAATTAAAAAATGAATATAGAAGATACTCTAAATTAAATAATAGGTAAAAGAAGTAGCAACAAACCTCAGGTTTGTTTTTTATGTGCTTGGCGCGAAAGGCATAATCTAGTGTGCTTAGAGTTTCTTCCAAAGAATGAGCAGAGGGAGAAATTGTAGCAATGATGCAAGTTTTCGTTTTCCCCCCTAAAGATTCCCTTAACAGCCTCGTGAGTTTGCTATCCCTGAATAAAATGTCGTCACACTTGGCAGATGCTTTGAAAAGGATTATGAGGATCACAAGCCATAAAGAGAAGAGATAAGATACTGAGATTAACCTGTACGGTATATGAGAAGAATGTTCCACAAGTGCATTTATAACGCGGCCTAGGGTGAGTAAGCTTTTGTTTATCTCCCCTGCTTCTCTTGCTCGACCCTGCAATTAGATATACTATCAAAATGTCATTCTTCTGTAGATATAGCCATAATTTTCATTTATGAATATCTGCCATGTTTTAACTAATCTTCTGAAAGTTCCTGAAGAGTTCCCTCTGCCAACAACTTGTTCTAATTGAAAGACAAGGGAAAGGATTCATTAGGTATCCTGAGTTCATTCTGATTCTGGCCAAAAATTCAGTAAAATTGTAAAGGATCCAAACTATCAGCATCAGAGATCACAAGTATTGGAGTTCACAGCCAAGTAAAGTATTATCATACCTCTCGTGCACCTGAGCGTGATATATTCTCTGATCCTGCCAAATCAACAAGATTAAGCTTGCCACATTTAATTAGTTCCTCATCGCCAACTGCTGCTTCTTTTACATGGACAGTAATGGTAAAGATTGAATGAGACCGGCTGAAACAAACAAACGAAATTGGTAACTCATGGTTTCCTATATATACATATCATCCTTAGCAATGACATAATTAAAAACCATAACCAAAATGAGGAAAAAAATTCACCTGCTGTGCTTGTTTAACAAGGTATCTGCTGTACGTCTTTTGGCTGCCCCTTGTTCCAAGAGAGTATAAATTTCGTTTACACTGTACACAGCTTCTTCTTCAAGGCCTCTTACAACCACACAACCCTTTCCATCCTCCATCAAGGAAATAGGCTTCTTCTGTCTATCTTCAGTTGATTTTGCATTCTCTTCTGGAGCCAGTAAATCAGTAATTTCTTCATTGTACAGCTCCAAAAATGTGACTTTCACGCTATAATCAGCATTTTGTGCCTCCAGCATATCAAAAATTTGACGAACTGCACGTGGAATAACTCCAGCCTCAGCAGGCAAATCTGCACCCTGTAGATCACAGCACAAAACATGGCTATGGTATTGTGCTAACATTTGCAAAAATAAGGATATTGTTAGATGATCCATATATACCTTGTTTCGCAGTCCACCTTCCATTGTGTATGTTTTGCCAGTGCCTGTCTGCCCATATGCAAAGACCGTGCAGTTGAATCCCTCAAGAACTTCAGTAACAATCGGTGCAATTGCTTGATCATAGATAGATCTTTGCTGTGCTTTGGGACCAAAAACCTAGGATATATTGCAAATTGGAGAGGAAGCTTATAACTACCAAATACAAATCCGTGGAGAAAAAAATATCATCATAAAGTTTACTAGAGGTACAACCATACCTTGTCAAAGGTGAAAACTCTATCTATTTGCTTGTTAGCTAGACTCTGCAAAACAGTGACTTCTCTTTTCTGTTCATTGCATGATATCACCTTTGGCACGTTTGACCATTGCTCATCAGCAGTTAATGGCCTGACATTAGAATCAAATTAAATCTAGATTAAGCCAAGTTGTTTTTTTTGCTAAAATAATAAGGAAGTTAGGATCTGGGAGTTTCCAGTCCAGTGTAGTCCTCACAGCACATCATAAATTTCAGCAGAATCCTGCACCTACAGAACTTCAGCGGAATGAATGCAAACATAAAGAAGACTCAAAAGATGTTTTATTGCATGACATGTGAGAGCTTCCACTTCTAGGATTTCCAAGCGCAAAATTGTCCTAGTTCATTGCAAAATTCACCGAGTGCAAACTTGACCTAGGACTCGTCAATATTCAAACACCCAACTCTTCTATTTGCTTGTTATAGACTCCAAAACAGTGACTTTCTTTTCTGTTCATTGCATGATATCTTTGGCACGTTTGACAATCAGCAGTTAATGTGACATAGAATCCACTAGAAAAATTTACACCTAAAGTTTCTCAACCATGCATTTATATATGTTGTGTGTGCGCGTACTCACAAATACAAATGTACCAGATAATCATGCTTGAGACCAAGATCAAGGTTCTACAATTCAAATCATCCCCCTCCATATATGTTTCCAACCCACCATTAGCATTGTTAATTCCTTCAATACTATTTTCCAGAAGGCAGCACAAGCAAACTAATGATTATCATTTAGACATCCCCAGATTGGTATTGGACCTAACCTTCAGAACTCGACCCTGCCAAATAAAATCAAACAGAGAGCCAGAAAGAGCGAAACAATCACCTGCATCTTAGCAGAACTTGCACATTGCTCTCTTTATCCCTATCCTGACGGTTGGAGTTCCAGTCTATCACTCTCGGCTCCATTCGCCGCCGTTCTGGGCGAGGCGTGAGAAAGGGATGTGGAGATGGGGTTATCCCCAATCCCACTTTCTTAGACTGATCAGGAGTGAGTAACATCTTCTCGACTAATTCGGATGCAAGTGATCAGAACCACAAAATACCCCGAATAAGCGTCTTACCAGAACCATAAAAAAACACAGAAGATTTTTATTTCTCAAATTGCAAGAGTTTCATTCCGACCACGGAGATGCAAAAAAGATATTTTAGGGATAAACGTCAACCCAATAAGAATTACCGACTAGTGACACCGATTTGAAAAAAGAAAAACCCAATAAAGGAAAAAAGGAGAAGTCGCACTAGCAACTGAAGCCAAGACAACTGCTTCGCCTAGTTCAGATGAGATATCTTCCATTTTCTTCCCTTTTTCATAAAAAACAAGACTTCATTTTTTTAAAACTTCTTTTAGTTTCTCCGCAATCTAACAGAAACTGATTCCACGTGACAGATGATCTGTGACTACTGCAAAGAAACTTCACTTACACAAGTGTTATGTCTGAGAAGTAGATTTGATTTTGATCAAATGAGATATCTTCCATTTTCTTCCCTTTTTCATAAAAAACAAGACTTCATTTTTTTAAAACTTCTTTTAGTTTCTCCGCAATCTAACAGAAACTGATTCCACGACAGATCTGTGCTACTCAAAGAAACTTCACTTACACAGTGTTTGTCTGAGCGCCGGAGAATCTGATGAAAGAGCTGAAAAGAGCTTTCAGTTTCTGCTTTTCTTTCTTGCCTTTCAGAGCTCGGGAAATTTTCTGTCTTTTGCTAATTCGGTGTGTGTTTTTCAAAAAACCAGACACGAAAGTGTGTTTCGAATCTCGAACGGCTACTTGGGTATTTGTAGGGGAAAACAGGCCAAGGAGACGCGAGGCGATTCTTGTCCTTTTTGAAAAAGTGGGGGCCCATTGAAGGAAATTTCAAATGGGGGCGCGGACCCTGGGTTGCAAATTGCAATCCCCTGCTTTAAAGGGAAAAAGGTCCAACTTCTGTGTTGATAGGAGAGATACATAGTAACGTCTCAGTAATCCACATTCAAGTGCGGCCGCATTTCAACTAAGCTCCTTTTAAGATCTTAAATACTGAGAGAAGATCTCAAGCTAATAATTAAGATTTAGACTTTAGTCGTTTGCTCTTTTTAAGATCTTAAGTTTAAAATTTTATAAGTATTATCAATTCTTTAGAACTAATCTCAAGGCCTTTAGCCTAATAATTATTAAATTTGTATAGAACCAGACAGTACATATTTGACACTAATAGAGATGCGCATAAATTGACCTGAATATCCAATTTAAAAAACAAAACAAAAAATGTCGTAACTTTTGTCTGTCGTACTTTCAGTCTGGTCAGCTCGTTTTTCAGTTAATCCAGATTTATTTGAGCAAGATGCACCCTGCTAAACAAATCGAAACACTTGAACATGTAAGGACAGTACCAGTTCCACACTTATTTTCTTTTGAAGACGAAGAAATGGTTCAATGAATGAACTTTCAAAGAAATGGAAAATGGAAATAACAACAATAGCCACTCACAAGATGAGGAAGAAACTTTTACCCCAAGATGCATTATTGACAGAAATTTCTTCATGGACGATTTTGCTCAGTCAATAAATCAAGAAAACAAGCCCAAAAAAGTGAAAATTGATCACCATAAAGGGAAGTATTTTGTATAATAATTAGAAGAAAAAAAGAGATAAAGGTAAAAGGACTTAAGAGAATAAACAGCTGCTTTATCCGCGTAAGAAAAGTAGGGGCCCTCCAAAAGTTTTCTTGATTGAATCATTACAAAGAAGTGCGCATCCGAGATGCGCGGATGTGTTGAAGGGAAAAAGTTATCCTGAGCATTACTACCTGCGCTCCACTCTGCAGGTCATCTATTAAGCTTAAGACCAAGGGGTACGTGGGACATAATAAAGCTAGCAAATGTCCCTGTAAGCTCAAAGTTCAGGAACTTCTGCCATCGGAGCAATACGTCAAGGTCAGCGAGCGCTCAACCTTGGGAGATTCAACGTTCATAATATAGCAATAAAAACACTGCAAAATATTTCAACCAGCAGGGATACTCTTTAAATGTAGAACATCCGTTTACATACTCCCTAGTTTTGAAAAAACATTTTAACAAAGATGATATCATAGTTGGACAGATCCATAAAATACAACTTCAGCTGGGCCTGTCATGTACACATGATTATCTTCTTCCCTCCACTCAATCTGCAATGGCCCTCCAGGTAGATCAACCGTGCAGTTCTATGTTAAAGAGATGGAAAAATATCAATTAGAGGCGAACTGTTAGGAAGAACAGGCAAACGCAAAGACAATGGGGGTCATTTGGAAACTAAGACAAAATATACAGTTCCCTTTCAGTTTTGCCATATGAAACCAGACACACACATTATGTACGAAAGTCTGACAATTTATAATAAAGGTTTCCAATAAGACGTAAAGCATAGAACCAGCATAGGACACAAACCTTTTAACAAAACAATAATAGATGATTATCAACATAAATGCTGCTGCCCAAGCATAGGGGACATGCAACAAGTTCATTTTATAATTATTGTTTATAGGTACCAGGAATGCAATTCAAATGTGTGCATATGTGTGTGCCAAATGCTACACTTACCCTTCCAGCACGACCTTCAAGAACTGCTGCAACAACGGTTGCACAAGCTCCAGTTCCACAGGCCAGTGTCGCTCCTAAAATTAACAGTGCTTGTGTTCAGCTTTTCAATCAAAGAACCATGGAAGGGCATGATGAAGTGCATGAGTGCATTCAATATCCCAACAGCTCGCAATAAGAACTAACCTGCCCCACGCTCCCAGACACGCATCTTCAGGTGTGATCGAGAGAGAACTTGCACAAATTCTGCATGTGAAATCAAATGGAAGTCAAATTTACAAATCACATGTTGAAACAATTGAAGACTGCACATAATAATTAAGAAGAAACCAGTGGAAATTTTGATTAAAAGCAGATATACCAATTTCATATGAATGACCTTTATGTGGTCAGTGTAACGTCTGCTTACCAGCCAAAAGCCAGTAGGAGAGTAGAAGCACAACAATTAGCATATATATTACTTCTTCTCATTTCAAACCCAAGGAAATAATTCTGATTTCCTTTTTGACTTCAGACTTCTCAGAGGCATTACTATTTCTCCAAATCCACTATATCCAGAATTACACAATCTTTTCTATACAAATATTGTGTATAGAATTATTTTCTGTCACTTCTTCATGAGTCGGAATATAATCTGTATATTAGAAGGCTCCATACGTTGAAGCTTCCAATGAGACTCTAGAAAAATATGCTAAAAATAGCAGGTCTGCTTGAGTTTCCTTTGAAAGCTTATTTAGGTTTAAAAAGCATAATGAAAAGTAACATTCTTCCTCAATGCAGAAGCAGTATAATATGGCTCATAACTGTTAAGAAGTTCAGATAACTCTCCACGGACCAATGGCCTAATATAGCTCATAACTGCTAAGAAGTTGAGATAACACTCCACTCCATGTAACGATGACATAAAGGAAAATTGGCCCAGAAAGTTGAAAAGAAGATGCATGGGGAAAGGCCACAGGCCCCCTGGTGACCCTATGCCAACATGCATTTTCTTTTTGTTTTGAACTTGGAGGGAGAAAAAGGGCAAGGAGGCAAATAAACCCAACCCTCTAAAAGGATTCACAAATTCTAACCTGTGTTAGTCCGTGCTGGGAACACTGCATGATTCTCAAACTTTGGACCGATATCGGCTAACTTTAATTCATCAACCTGGAAATCCTGTTTGATCAAATGCATAAAGCAAAACATTTAATATTAGCAGTTGTAAGGATGACGTAAAATGCAATATCACAACAAAGGATTAATAGATTGAATAACCTATGTACCACAAAGTTGAAAAGAAGATGCCTAATTGAAATTAGAAATATTTCCAGCTGTCCCTGAATATTTTTCTACATATTTCACTTTTTGTGTAAACTTTTTTTTTTTTTTTAAGAGGCATTGAGATTTGGGGGTTCAAATTCTATCCCACTAACATTATCCGTGCTGGGAACACTAGCATTTCTCAATAATTGACAGACTTCTCAGATCGAGCTGTCACTTCTTCACTGTAATTCATCAATTCTCTAAAAATTCTCCTTTTTCCTTTGATTATTTTTTTAATGCATTCTTGCAGCAGGGGGCAGGGGGCCTAGGGCGTAACGATGACATGCCCAACAATGAGGCATTTTCCTTAGCATAAGGATTCACAAAGTCACAAATTCTCAAAGGTAAAGTCATCAATCTTCCTGCCTTACATGAGAAATAATTGACCAGCTCATCGAAAAGAATATAAAAACTAAAAGGTCATATGCCGACCCAATGTTGTAAAAGTTACATATTTAATACTAGAGATGCATTGAGATTTGCATATGACATCGTTCAAATCCTATCCCACTAACTATCCACAAATATCTCATCAAACAAACAATATTATCCATATTTCAAGATCTGTCCCTGAACTCTTTTTCTTTTGTGTTCTATTTGTTTACTTTTTATTCTCTTTTTTTTTTTTTTTTTTTTTTGGGGGGGGCAAAATCATTAACATTAGATAGGATTAGCAGAAAAAAGGTCCAAAGGAGCACAAATTTCAAAGTAAAGACAGGATCGAGCTCCTACATGAACATGAATGACAAATCAGAACTTATCCTCTTGGTTGTGTGCAATACATACCTGGCCATCTTTTGTGCCAAAAATAACACAGTGAGGATTTCCCATACTAACACATGTCACATTCCAGGTTACTCCATCTACATCTAGCTCTGCCTTGACAACAGATTGATCCTTATTTTCAGATAATCTTGTAGGTACATTAGATGCTTTAAGTATAGGTTCCCCCATATCAACTCTAACCTGTAATCATAGATGTTGGAAGAGTTAAAAATAAGCACCAAAACCATAAATATGGTCGTAGAACACTATGGGTATCTAAGCAGGTCAGCGCTGGAGTAAATTTTGTATGGTTCTGACTAGAATATATGCTTTGGAAGCATCATATGCCTAATCACTAGGAAGCACCTCCCAGGATCAGAGATCAGGCAAATTCTTATTGTCCAGAATGATGTACCTTCCCATCATCTTGAATTTCTGGAACAATTAGACCAGCACCTGTGTGTATAGTGAAACTGCACGAATATTAAGAAAGGGTTACCATCACTCTAAATCAAAAAGCTGTTCAATAACGGAAACACTGCAGAAGATTAGGCACATTGATAAGCTGATTGCGCACACACTTGACAAAAAAAAAATAACCTGTGTTTCCCTTGCAAGTTCTCCAGTTCGGCAATGAATCTGGCAAGGCATCTGACTCCATTACCACACATCTATAAAAATAAAGACATCCATCAAAAACTTCACCAAACACATAGCAATAAGAGCAAATAGCTCAGTCAAGGCTCGATTTCAGTTGCCAGGCGCCAGCGTAGCATTACAACGAAGCAAAAGATCAATATAATGTTGAATATAACACATTCACAAAGCACAGCAATTCCAGTGTTTCGTATTCAAACTCACTAGCATATCAAATATTGTAAGCAAGATTGCGGTGTTGGGGACAATGAGAACTACCTCTGGCTCGCTACCATCAGAATTGAAAATCCGCATAGCGTAATCAGTGCCATTGATGCCCGGCATCGCGAATATCACCCCATCAGCACCAATCCCAAAGTTCCGATCGCACAGCATCACTGCCTGTTCCGGAGTAATCCGAGGCTCAGAAGAATCCCTATTATCCACCTATTAGAATTGAGTTAAGCAATAGTCAACACCATTTAAAAGATGAAAAAAAAAATCGCTTGACAAGGAAAAGATTACAACTTTTATCCTGTTCGCTATGCTGTTTGAAATTTTTACAGCAATTTTTTTATGTCAGCCAAGGAACAAATGTATACTCACTAAAATTAATAAGTTTGATAACTGAAACGTTACCAGGATGAAGTCGTTGCCGAGGCCATGGTACTTGACGAAATGAAGGAACCCACTCTCTCGTCGGTCCAGAAACGACGTCGGAGGCGAGGCTTTCTCGGGAGCTAGGGCGCTCATGGACGAAGTCGCTGAAATGCGAAAACTAGGGCATACGCGAGCGCTAGTTCTCCTGAGGAAATTCAACTGACTAATAGAAGGAAGAACAAGAAGATCGAGTTGGATCGATGAGGGCAAGCGAGCGGCAAGTAGGGGATGTCAGAGGCAGAGAAATGGCTGCTGCTATAGCCATGGCTTGACGAGTTAGAGCTTGAAATTTCTCTCCCCACTACCTAGCTGAAGCGACGCCGGCAGATTAGTGCCCAAGCATAACAGTGCGGTTATATTGGATTAGCAGTTCGGGGAAAAGTGCGCGCGCGCGTGTGTTTTTTTATTTGTAAACGCATTCCTATCGAATTCTCTATTTTAAAATTAATTTAATAAAAAAATTAAAAAATATTAAATGTAACAATTTATCTATTATAACAAATTTAATATTTAATTGAACAGTAATTTTTATTTTTAAAAAATTATTATTCATTTCTTATCTTAAAATATTGATATCTATTTTTTTTTTTTCTTCAACTTTTCTCTTCTTTTTTTTTTTCTTTTTCTTCTCCTTTCTCCTTCTTTTCTTTTCTTTTTTTTTTTTTTTTTCTTTTTTTTTTTTTTTTTTTTTTTTTCTTTTCTTTTCTCTCTCATACCCTTAAAAACAAATATTTAAAAATATAATGTTAGAGAAAGAATAAAAAATCTTTGAAAAGTAATATTTAAATAGAATAGTAAAAAATAGATAGTTAAAATAGAGAAACTGCTGGGAGTATTTTTAAAAAGTTGATTGTTAAAATAGAGAAGTGTGCTTTTCGATTAAAGTAGAGAGCCAAATTTGAAGAAGCGGTTAAGAATGCTCTAAGGGGGTAAAACTTTGTCCTCTCTAATTTTAGAGGTCTTTAACACTTTAGGTTCTAATTTATTATTTTTATCACATTGTACACTAACTATTCACTTTGCACCATTGTCGGAATTTATTTTTTGTTCTCGAAAATTACAATTTTACCCTTATATAATAGTCACGACAAAAAAAAAGGGACAAAATTGTCATTTTGAACATAAAAAATCATTTCCGTCTAAATTAACCAAAAATTTTAAAAGAGGTGCAAAGTGTGTAAAATCAATAGTTGGTGGGAGAAATGTGACAAAAATAATAGATTGAAGTGCAAAGTGTTCCATAGTTGGAGAGTGTAAAGTACCCTTATATATATATATATATATATATATATATAAGGATAGAGGCCTAGAAATTTCATGTCTTGTATGATACAATTTGGAGAGAGAGACATAATAAGTGGACTCCATTATAAGACTCTTGACGTTCAAAACTTTACATCGACAAAATTAAATAGTGTAGTGTTTACCTATTGTATCTATTTATCTTTAAATTGCACCATACAATTCGGGTACATAATTGTACAACCTCTAAATTCCGAGGGAGAGATTAAGTAGGGATTAATAATCCTTATGGACAGCACTAGAGATTTACAATAAACACTTCTCATTCTAAGAAGAAGCTAAGCCAGATTCTGAGAGTCGAGAATGGTGACGCGGTAATTAGAGCTCATAAGCCCATAAAGTCACAAGTTCGACTTATAACGAACACGCTTGGGTAGAAAGACATCCACAACTCAAGTAAAATTTTATTTATTTACTTCTATAAGCAAATTTGTTTAGAAAAATTATAAAAACAGGTCATTATTTTCTATGCATAAGTAAATTAGCCAATGTATTTCCTGAAAAACAGAAAATAAAATGTGCGTTTTAAACTCTTTTGAAATTAAGTCGTTTTTAGAAGAAGAAAAAAATACATTTTGCAACAACTAATTAGCACACTCTTTTATAATTTATATCCCAAACTATCAATCTAATTCATTGCATCATAATTTACAATTGATTTACACTTTACACTCTATATTAATATATTTCTATAAAAATCAATTAAAGATGTGCCATGTGACACAGGCATAATAATCAAATTGTGACATAAGATGTAAAGTGTAAAATTATCAGTAGTTTGAGTGCAATGTATGATGTTTAATAATTTATGGTACAGATAACAAAAAAACATGATAGTTAGAGAGTGCAAAATATAATTTCTCTTTTTCTTTTTTTCTTTACTTGCTCGACAAAGTGGTAGAGGAATCCTCAACTTGGTACTTTGGATGCATGAACTAATTAATAGTACGTTTTTAATCAATTAATCAATAAAAGGTCTTTTAGATGTTTGTTTAAAAGTCTGAAACATATAATAACTCGATCTCTATTAAATTAAGGTGCGAATTTCTTAGTGCACGATATCGTTTGTTGGGCCGCCTTTTCTCTTTTTTAGGATTGTGTTTCCCATTCTCTTGAGCTCTTTGATAACTACTCTGGATGCATTTGGGTTTTGATCCCTTTGAACACTTTTGTTTATTTTGATTATCATCAATGAAGTATTGCTTATAATAATAAAAAAAAGAAAAAAAAAGTAAGAAGATATGTAGAAGCTTGTGATCAGTGATGAACACGAGCTGAGTTTGAGAGATAGGCGAGAGAAAAGAATAAAGAAAGAGTTTGTGAATTCTGTGTATATTCAATGTAATAAGTAATTGCATGAAAGCATTGCAGTACAAAGTTGCAGGGGTAATAATGTAATGACTAATAACAATAAAGCTAACAAAGAAAAATGATTGACTAGCTCTATTACTCCCCCTCAAGCTGGCATGTGAATGCTATGAGTGCCAAGCTTGGATAGAAGAAACTAAAATTGAGATTTGCCAAGGGCCTTCGTAAAAATGTCAGCAAGTTATGAGTGGAGGCAACATAAAAGGTGGTAATGACACCTTTGGAAATCTGCTCTCTAATGAAATGACAATCAATTTCCACATGTTTGGTACAAGCATGGTAGATCGAATTAGTAGCCAAGGAAAGTGCTGCTTTGCTGTCACAATACACTGAAGCAGAGGAAGAATGAGGAATGCAAAAGTCAGATAAAAGCTACAAGAACCAGACAATTTCGCAACTGAGGGAAGCAAGAGCCCTATACTCTGCTTCAGCAGAACTCCTGAAAACAGTATGTTGTTTCTTAGAGCTCCAGGAAACTAACGAATCACTTAAGTAGAGACAAAAACCAGAAATTGAATGCCGGCTGTCAAGACAAGCTGCCCAATCCGCATCACAAAAACCTTTCAACTGAGTGGAAGATGAAGAAGGAAAGAGTAAACCATAAGCAGGTGTGGACTTGATGTAGCGAAGAACTCGATAAACAGCAGCTAAGTGAGATGTACCGGGTTAGCCATAAACTGGGCTAAAGTGTGAACGGAATAGGAGAGATCAAGCCTAGTTATAGTGAGATATAACAATCTCCCAACAAGTCGTCGATAAGAGGATGATCATCTAACAAATCAGCATCATCCTTGGAAAGTTTTAATTTGGAGTCCATTGGAAAATCTGCTGGTTTACAACCTAAGTAGCCACTATCCTCCAGCACCTCCAAGGCATACTTTCATTGATTAAGGAAAATTCTAGCAATACTTCGTACAATTTCAAGGCCTAAAAAATACTTCAATTTGCCTAAATCTTTGATCTTGAATTAAATATCCAAGTAAGATTTGACTTGAATGACATAAGACATGTCATTAGAGGCAATTAGAACATATCAACATAAACTAGAAGGGCAGTAAAAGAACCACCAGAAACTTTAGTAAACAAACTATAATCAGCCTTAGATTGCTGAAAACCAAGAGAAAGCAAAGCCTCTGAAAGTTTATGAAACCATTGGCGGCTTGCTTGCTTCAAACCATACAACGATTTAAGAAGTTTGCAAACTTTGGTCTCCCCCTCTTTGGCAAACCCAGGTGGCAAAACCATATACACTTCCTCATTCAAGTCACCATGCAAAAATGCATTGTTGACATCAAGTTGCTCTAAAATCCAGTTCTGACTAGCAGCCAATGCTAAGAAACAATGAACAGTGGACATCTTAGCGACGAGTGAAAAAGTGTCTCCATAATCAACCCCTTCAACTTGAGTAAAACCCTTAGCAACTAAGCGAGCTTTATAACGCTCAATAGACCCATCAGCTTTGTATTTCACACGGTATACCCACTTGCACCCAATAGCTTGTTTGTCCGGAGGCAACTCGGTAACAACCCAAGTTTTATTGTTTTCAAGTGCTGCCATTTCAGCCTTCATGGCCTCTTGCCATTGAGAATGTTGCGCTGCTTGTGTAAATGTCTTAAGTTCGGCATGAATAGAAAGAGCTAAAGTATAAGCCTTGTGAGTAGGAGATAAGTGATCATAAGAAAGATACCTTGACAAATGAATGGGAGAACCAGGAGATGAACGCAAGGAAAAAGAAGGCAGTGTGCTGTCAAGAGAGTGAGCCATTCTGCAATGATAATCCTGGAGGTAAGAAGGAGTATAACGAACTCGATTGGATCTACGAGGAAGAACATTAGGCAACTCATGATGTTTTGGACTATTATGGGCAGAGAAAAATTAAGAAAAAAGCTGGACAATTCAGGAGAAGAATTAGAAGGGAGTTGGATAGATTCAAGAGGAGAAAAATTAGGTACAAGAGTAGGAATAACAAAGTCTGATTGAGGAGAATTAGATGGAGACAAAACTGTTTTGAAAGGAAAGGAATGTTCATGGAAGATCACATCTCGGAAACAAATGTAGATTTAGACTCAATATCTAGGAGTTTATATCCTTTGACACTAAAAGGATAACCCAGAAAAGTACACTTGCGAGCCCGAGCTTCAAACTTAGATTTATAAGTTATGGTATTGGTAGCAAAGCAAAGACAGCCAAATACCTTTAGATGAGTATAGGAAGGCTTGGCTTGAAACAACAATTCATAAGGTGATTTGTTGTGAAGCAATGGTGAGGGAGAGCGATTGATCAAGTAAGTTGCTGTCATTACACAGTCACCCAAATATTTTAATGGAACATTGGAATGAAAACGAAGTGCTCTTGCAACTTCTAGGAGATGTCTATGTTTACATTCCACTACCCCATTTTGTTGGGAAGTGTAAGGACAACTAGTTTGATGAACAACTCCTTTTGGTAGAATAAAAAGAAGTCATATGGAATTCAGATCCATTATCAGATCTAAGAATTTTAATCTTGGAAAAGAATTGAGTTTCAACCAAGTTAAAGAAAGACTCTAGGAGAGCACGAGTTTCAGATTTAAATCTCATGAGATATAGCCATGTACATCGTGTCTAATCATCTACAATGATCAAAAAATAGTGATTGCCATTAGATGTTGCTATTGCAAAGAGTCCCGAATGTCACAATGTATCATTTCAAAGGGATGAGAAGTATGAATTGAACTAAGAGGAAAAGGAATTCGGTGTTGTCTTGCTAAAGGACAAATGTCACATGGTTTACATTGGAATGAAATTTGATATCAGGTAAAACAAGCTGTAATTTCGAGATTGGCATGTGGCCAAGTCGATTATGCCATAAAGCAGCAACATTATTAGCAATTGAAGAAGAACAAGTAGGAACTGAAGAAAACAAAGAACCAGAATTGGATTTGAATCAAGCAGATAGAGGCCACCCTTTTGTTCAGCAACTCCAATCGTTTTCCATGCATGTAAGTCCTGTATTAAGCATTTATTTGACAAGAAAATCAATCCAATGTCAAAAGTTGAGGTCAGTTTACTGGTGGAAATAAGATTGAAGGTAAAAGATGACACATAGAGCACATTATGCAGAATTAAATCTGGAGAGATGTGGACAGTGCCCATATTAGTAACCGAGTTGTATGACCAGTAGGAAGGCTTACTGTTGCATTTACAGATCGGTCTAAAGTGGAGAAGAGTGATAGTGAACAAACCATATGGTCAGTAGCACCACTATCAATCCAAAAATTAGAATTTTGTGCATGAGAGAATTTCGTAGATGACAGACAATGAGTTTTACCAGCAACATTGGCAGAGTGTAATGGTTGCGAAACTTCAATGTCCAAGGGAGAAGCTGGTTTAAGTTGAGACTGTAAGAGACAAAGAAGTTGTTGAATCTGGTCTTGAGAACCAATAGAACTTGAGGTTGGACCAGATTGATCCATTGCAGCAGCAACTTGATGTGCAGAAATCTGTGAAGAGTTTCTCGAATCCTGAGAAGATCTCTTCTTATGTACCCAACCAGGGGGGTAACCATGTAATTCAAAGCATTTCTCACGTGTATGTCCCTTCCGATTGCAGTATGTGCAAATAGGGCGATCACGTTGGTTAAAACCAGGATTATAATGCCTTTGTGAAGCAACAGCCACCACCATATCAGAAGAATTTACTGCTTTGGATGCTAACATAGCAATATTTTCTTGATTGAGAACTGAAGTTCGAGTGAAAGATCGTTGCCTTTCTTCTTGAATGATTAAAGAATAAATCTCATTCAAAGAAGGAAAAGGCTTCATGAGTAAAATATTACCACGAACAGGGAGATACATCTCATTCAATCCCATGAGAAAAAGCATGGTTAACATCTTCTCTTCACAGTCAGTAATTAGTTTCAAAACACCACATGTGCAACCTCCACAAACACCGCAACTACATACGGTTAGAGGTGAAAACTAATGCAACTCATTCCATAATGACTCTAACCGAGTGAAATATTCACTGACAGAAGACTGGTCTTGAGTTATACTGTTAATAGCTTGCTGTAACTCGAAAATTCTTGGTTCATTGCTTTGTTCATATCTCTCTTTAAGCAACTTCCATATTTTCTCAGCAGAATCAATGTACAGAATTACCTGTGCAATCTCTAGAGAAACTGATGAGCAAATCCAGGAGGATACCATCAAATTACAGCGATACCATGCACCGTAATTAGAATCGGTGGAAGCTGGTCAAGGTATACTACCGTCAAGAAACCCGAACTTGTTCCTAGCCCCAATCGCCATCAGTATTGCATGATTCCAAGAGTAATAGTTCTTTCCATTGAAGGTGGAGAGACTAATGGAGTATTCGTAATATCTCCTGAATTGATCGTATAAGCACTATTGACAATCACAGAATTAGGTAAAGGATTGCTGCTAACGACAGGAGTGCTAATGACATGAGGTTCTTCAGAAGACATTGAGTTGATTGAAGCAACGGATCTTCAATTCAAGAAGTTTAGAAAAACAAAGTGTGCGATTCAGCAGGAAACAATTGTTTTCTGCTCTGATACCATGTAGAAGCTTGTGATCAGTGATGAACACGAGCTGAGTTTGAGAGATAGGCGAGAGAAAAGAAGAAAGAGAGAGTTTGTGAATTCTGTGTATATTCAACGTAATAAGTAATTACATGAAAGCATTGCTTATATACAAGCATTGCAGTACAAAGTTGCAGAGGTAATAATGTATCTGACTAATAACAATAAAGCTAACAAAGAAAAATGATTGACTAGCTCTATTAAGATAGTAAATTTAGAGAAAGAAATGTAGAGTAAAAGACTGTCATCTAAGGCACAAGACAATGGGAGTCAGCAAGGTGATTAGAAAAAGAAAAGAAAAATGAAGTAGAGATCATGACACGGGTACATCAACTATTGCTTATCTTTGGCTCAAGAGCAATCTCTTAGTGCAACAGAAAACAAAATCTGAACTGTGTTGCTTTGCTTGTAGAGAAAAACAAAAACTTAACAGTTTTGCTTTCTACCCACTAGCGCGGAGAAGAGCAGTCAGCAGAGCATAGCATAGCAAGGCATCTCAACGATAGAGATGGGTTGGACGCAAAAAAAAAAAGAAAAAGAAAAAAGAGACAGTATTGATTTTGAAGGGAAGGTTTGATGGTATCAATCTCTCTCACTCTTTCCATTGCCCCTCTCTCTGCCATCAACTCTCTGTTTCTCGAGCGGTCGAGCCATCGTCTCTCTCCGCTTTTGCCTCTTTCCAGATTTGTCTATCTATCGGCTTATTACCGACTTAATGAGTGGCTGAAGATTGGCACGAAGTCAGCTCATCATGAACCGACTTTGACCACAGAACTTGAAAGTTGTTTTTGTAAAATATTTTGAATATTTTCCTTAAGTTGGTAACATATCTAGCCTACTAAGTTTTGAATTTAAATAGTGGGTATTTTGAATTCTATTCCTAATCTAGTCTATAAAATAAAGGTATGTGTATTCTATGAATACGGCTAATATAGTTAATGAATAGGCTAGAAGAACCCTATTACTTTTAGGTGTCTTTTCTTTTACAGTATAAAGGTAAACACTTGAACACTTATGGCTAGAAGTATATCGATCTAAATTCCGGTGTGCATATCTAATTTCCTACAGTTTTTTGTTTGAGCATCTCTTCTTTAGCTCTTTTTTTAATTTAGTCCTCTCTGTTCTGCCCAAAAGTCCAATTGCCCCCACGGCCACCCCTAACTTTTGCTTCGTCAGTAGACTCTGGTACATAGGGACATCAACATATACAACTATTTTAGTTAAATCCATCAGAAACATTTGCAAATCCTTCAATATATACTCAACTTAATTTGGGAATGGAATCATGGTCTCTCATGAGGCAAAATTCGTAGAGTCGAGCATATATAACAGAAGCATGAACAGACACTAAAAAAATAATGAGCCTTCTCTTATTATTAATACGCAAAGAAAAGGAAATAACTACAAAACTTTGCTATGGGCTGGACGTAGGTCCCCGCAATCTTCCTCTAGATATTCGGTGAACCATTCACTTTCTCCGTTTGCAACTGGAATGTTGCTCCACTTGCTAGTCCAAGTTTGCTTGAGTTGACCGTTTGTGCCCACTGCCACCCGGCGGCAACAATCATTTTGAGGCGACTTTACGAACAAAGACAGCAGTGTTGCCTTGTTATGCAAAAGATCTATTAACAGTAACTCTTCCTTTTGGGCGGTGAAGCCCGAAATAATTGCAGTTTTAAGACGTTGGAGTGCTAAAGTATTACACTTCACGGTTGCATAATCCATCCATAGATGAGGCTCGTGCCAGAAATGATGAAAAAACTTGCAGGGAAAAGAAGCTACGATCTGCTTATCAATTATCTGTGAAAATTTTGAATGAAATAAACGAGTTAAAGAGTAATTCATCAAAAGAATGTCAAAGATGAGAAGGAGATAAACCAGTCAGCATCAAGCACAGCCAATATGTATGAACCTAGATTTGCTGAAAGCAAATTGCTTACATCTATGAACAGCCTCTCCAGTGAAGGGGTGGCGTTCAAGAAGCAAGCCATTGAGTCACGTTTTGTTCCGTCCATCTGGGAGCCTATCCACCATAACTCCTTCAGTTTGTTGAATTGGAAATCAAGCTTTCCAAAAATTACTCCTGCTGAGCACATCCACTATGCAAAAAAGCACAGATTTCATGTTAGAGTGGAAAAGGATATATAGATCAACATTCTTGTACTCCAATATGAAACTGTCTCGCGTCAAGATTAGAAAAAAGGGAAAATTTCAAAACCTCAATAAGCCAGCCGCTGAGAGTTAGGACTTCAATATCCTTTAAGGCTTTTAGAAGAGAAATAATTTCCTCGCAGTCGAACTCCCAGAGGCCAGGACCACCTCTGAAATCAAGCAACGCATCGATCAAACCCGAAGCTTCCTTTATCTGAATACATGAAAGGACCCCACGGTACCGAAATGATTTTAGGTTAGGCGCAGATAGATCAACTTTAACAACCTGTGGACAATCCAGCATTTCAAAGCTCTCAAAATGGCTACCGCCTTTAAGGTCTAGATGCTGCAAGCCTATGCATTTAACAAGCTTTAAGGCTTCAAGAAGTTGACAGTTGGAAAACAAAGCTGCAACCATGTTCTTGGATAAATGGGTTAGGGATCGGAGATGGAGAATCTTGAGAGAAGCAAAGCTTGATGCGAACCTAAAGGAGTTTCTCAGACTTGGACAATTTATGTCCAATATCAAATGGAAGTTGTCCCTTGTAGGTCGATTACCTTCAGAAAAGCTTAGATGAAGTTCCTTTTTTTCCACCTTCGTAGCCATGAGAATCCATTCATTCTTCCCTTTCAGATTCACTTTCTCACTCTTCGGAAGTCCAAGACAGAGCTTTCGCGGGCCATTGCAAGAGATCAGGAAGGTGCCAATGAGTCCTGTTACCACTTTACTTACTTCATGGCTCCCAGCTGCTTCATCTAAATCAACGTCCAAGTTGACATGGATTGGTATCCAAAGCCTTCTCCATGCAGTAGAAAGAAAGCTAGTTTGCACAGCATGTTTCAGTGGTAGGAACGAAAAGATAGCATGGATAACATCGTTGGGTAAAGCGCTAAGAAAGTCAGGATTATCCACCATTGTTGTTTCTCTGCTCCGGTCTTTCCCCAAAAAGCAACTCATATAGGAGACTTGGAGCATTGCAGTTGATTGCCTTCTGAGGGAGATGATGGTGGACCCTCCACATTTTTTAATGATTTAACGTTGGTCAACATCAAATTGAGGCCACAGAACTCGATCAGCATCTTTCATATTTTTTACCAAATGCAACGATTTTTCATTCAATAATGAAGTAGGGCAAACGAGGAACATAATGTACAAACTCTGCATTCGAAATGACTGATCACAACTTCAAGTCTTATCCAGAAGCGTGTGAATAGGAATACACTTTCTCCTTCTACATATGGGCCACTTTGGTTGCAAGTGGGGACCTGCAAAAACTAAAAGAGGAGCGAATATATTTGTATCCTACCCATTTGTCAACTATTTTGTGGAAAGATTGGCACAAGGACTACTGGACCTTTCTTCGAAGTTGCTATCCAGAGCGGTGGTTTCCGTAGAGAGAGTACGGAAAGAAACCAATACGTTCCATATTTATCGATCGGCAGTTAGATATCGACAGGAAAAGTCGAGACAAGAATTTTCTGTAATGGTTTCTCCAATTAGCCAAATTCGTACCTATATTTCCCTTAAGTCGCGACTTTCTAGAGGGGCAAACGCGTTGGGAGAAAGTGTGACCGCGGTTTTGAATGCTTGTGACTGTTAACCATGCACGTTTGAAGACTAATCAGCTGTCCCCCAAACCTGCAGATCGTGTGAACTTTCTTAATGCCCTGTTTTCGTGCTGAATTTGTCAGAACAGGGGAATAAAAGGTTAGTACGGAATATCTTGTACTTGCGGAGGAGGACTGTTTAATCTTTGAGAGCAAATAAAGTCAAACATTATGATAACTATAGTTGATCAAAAGTGGAACAACGCGTAAACCGGAAAAAAAAAAAATCGTTATTTTAAAACCAGTTGAGTTGAGTTGTCTAAATTGGCTATACGAGTTTGTTTCATATCCACTTGGCCAGTTAACCATTCCCTAGAGACGAAAAGCTAGAGTTTTTTTATTTAAAGCATAAATGTCTAGCATTTTTTTTTATAAATACATTTTGCAAACTTTAATTATGTAGGTCTACACATTTTGCATGCCAATGTATAATTTTTGTCACATTATACCGATAAACTATTAATTTTATACACTTTGTATTTTTTTTTAAAATAATATTTTGACCGATAAAATGATGATTTTCCCCCATAATTACTTTGACTATGACTATTCTACGAGTATAAAATCGTAATTTTTTAGGCTAAAATATTAATTGAAGAAAATTTTAACGGAAGACGCATAGCGTCTAAAATTAATAATTGATATATATAATGTAACAAAACTAATAGATTGTTATGTAAAATGTCAAGAACTCATAATTGAAAGGTGCAAAGCTAATTATATATCCTTTTACATATGCAATTATCTAGTATACCGTAAACATAGAACAGCTAAATGTTACAAGAAAAAATGATACACTAGTTCCGACAATAGCCAAATGCCCTATGCAAGTGGAGCTGAGAGTACACAATTTGGGACCATAGAAATTAGAAAAGTCCTCATATTCACGTTAGGATAAAGAATCAATTTTTTTCTTTTTATTTTTTATCAGTCTCTAGAACAAATATTAGAAATATCATCAGCTCCGAATTGAATAGTTTGGACTTTGTGGAAATTTTTGAATGCCTGGGCAATCACTCACCAGCTACTCCATTGAATTTTGATGAAAAGCGAGTGATGCAACAGAATTGACCAGAATCATGTGTGGACCAAACGTTTTATTGAGCCCTTCACAGGAGAATGTCTAACCTATCTTTCGTGTGTTGGAGTGACTATTCTATCAATTCGATTGACGCCATTAATAGAATAAATTCTACGTGACTAACAGAGACACCTCACCACCACTTGCAAGCATCCACTTATCTCCAAGTCACTCTAACTGTCAAGTTGGACCGATGACTGTTAATTTAATATCTACATCAAATTGTCTACGCCACTTGAACCTAAAACATTAGCTCATAACACTATATTGGACATGTCTTTTTTAAAGACAATGCACCTTCGATCCACTTGGAGACACGTGGCTACTTACGATTGGTGGTGACGTGTCTCTGTGAGTCACGTAAGATTTATCCTGTTAATTGGGCCAACTGAGTTGATGGAATAATCACTTTAGGATACAAAATATTCTACAAAGAATAGTATATATAAACAAATAAATCCTAAGGATCAATTTAAAATTTGGTCATACTCTAAGACTAATAGACTAATCAAGCCTTTTTTTATCGTGTTCAGAACAAAGAAGCTAGCAAAATGCCTCGTGCAGAACAACAACCATTCTAAATGACAAATTACCTTGAAAAGACAAGAAGAAGAAAAGCATGAAAGAGAATAAGGACAGCAACTTGAACCTACTTCTGGAAAGTTACTTTTTGTAATTCCCTTAAAATTGCGAATTCTTGTTTTTTAGGTAATAAACCCTTCACATTGGACTTGGACGATAAACCGCTCCAAATGTGCTCCACACTTGCAGCGATTCTCACCACGCGTATTGTTCAAATTGTGGTATGTTTGTTGCTACGGGGCTTTGAACCAAACTCCTGCCATTTGGAATGGTGCACCGTGGGACCATTTCCTCCACACCGGTCACCATTGATGATTTCAATCAGTGACATACATAATTGCTTTTTGAATTACTCTGCTGAAAGCAAATGGTAACTCTCGAGTAGTGGGACTGGGAAGCCATATGTGAATGCAGACGCTTTCCACCCACACACCCAAAAAAAAAAAAAAAAAAAAAAAAAATGCAAACGCTTTCCACGAGTTTTACGTGTTGAGAATAGATATCCAAAAAATAAAAGAGGGCATTTTTCGGGTTAACCAAAGAATCTGCCAATTCTGCCATTAGCTGGGCCGCTAAGAAAGTCCACTACCTACCAACTACGAATAATTTTCGTGCATCTCCGAAGCCTTGACGACCTGCTAAGTTATTCGTTTTACTTGGGATGCCTCCTGCAGCTTGCTTTAACTTTAATCCCGTAGGTAGTCGTGAAGCAGGATTTGACCTCGAATGTAATGCGAGATGCAAGTAGAAGAAACGTCAGAGAACATATCTTATGCTAAGCGGGATAGAACAGTCGCAAGCAGACCATGTAAGGTTGAAATTCGAAGAGGTTTATAAGTTTCTTGTAGCGTAAGCTACATGAGATAATTGGAGAGACGTGTTACAGTCCTATTCCTGATAACCAACTGCTGCTCTGACTTGTTTGCCAAGAATTTTCAATCCCACAAGCTTCAAATGCTTTACCCAAGCACCAAAATCTAGAATAAGCCTTTTTAGTCAGCTTGAGAGTTGAGGCCTAGCTTGCGTTGAATAGGTACAAACCTGGATTACTATGTCTATGTTTCCAAGACTTCTTCCCTCAACAACCGGGAAAGAAGCTGGGGGGGAAAGAACTTTCAAATCCACCTTGATGGCCGTAAATTTCTTCTGTGAATACAAAGAAGAATTCCTTGTTCGGAGATAAAACTGCAATATGCTTTTGGTGGTTCCACGATGATGCCGGCTTCAGTTGACACAAAGGGACCTTTACAACCCGCCATGATCGCTTCGATGGAGATATTACATTCATTGAGCTGAGAACAATTGCCTTGTTAAGTAAAAGCTCCATTAGTAGTAATTGATCATCTTCGACGCGAAAGCCTAGGAACCCAACAACTTTTAAGTGCTTGAGTTGGGTAGTACTGGATTTAACGGCTGTAAAATCCATCCACAGGTGAGGTTCATGCCAGTATTGGTGAAAACATGGACAGGGGACAGAGCTCTGGCTGCGGTCAACCTGCATTTTTCAATTTTTAAGATGAAAGAAGTCAGTGAATGAAATGGAAGTTGCATCTTTGCAGAGGTTGTGGAAGAGACTTACTCTGACAAACAGCTTCTCCAAGGAAGGAGCTATGTTAATGAAGGAAGCCAGAGAATCCCTCTTGGGCCTGTTTATCAAAGAATCAATCCATCTTAACTCCTTTAATTTGTTGAATTGGAATTCAAGCCGTTTGAAAATTACCCCTGCTGAACAGAGCCACTTTGGAAATGGCATGCAAATAGTTCTTTGTCAGCAAAGAAAGGGAGATGCTAATGCTATTGTTAAGGTTCAAACAAAATTAAAAAAAAAAAAGAACAAGAACAAGAACAACAAAATGTCAGGTGAAGGATTATATACCTCAAGAAGCCAGCCGCTAATGGTAAGAATTTCGACTTCCTTGAGTGAGGCGAAAAGCGATAGGACTTCCTCACAATCAAACTCATAATGGCCAACACCATCCTTCAAATTAAGCATCACATCGACCAAATTTGGGGTGTTTGTCAGTTTGATCTGAGGAAGACTTCCTTGATACCAAAATGAAACGAGCTTTCGTGCAGAGATTTTGATATGCAAAATATCTGCACAATTCACCACAATTAGGCTCCGAAGACAGTCACCCGCTTCTATATCGAGGCTTTCTAATCCAGTACACTTGTCAAGCTTCAAACTTTCCAGAAGCTTGCAATTGGAAAACAGAGCCGAAACCAAGTCTCTGGCAAGGAAGGGAACCGACCTGAGATGGAGCGTCTTCAGAGTAGAAAAACCTGCCATCTGCATGTCATGATGGTTTGAAAATCCCTTACAAGTTTGCTCCAATTTCAAATGACCAGTCCGTTTCTGCCTCTTGGAGAACTCAAGATGAAGCTCTCTCTCTGTCCCTTTAGTAGCTAATACAATAACTTCATCCTTCGCTTCTAAGCTGGGCTCTTTGTCGCTCTCAGGAAAGGTGAGGCAGAACTTCCATACCTCAGGACTGGCATATGACCTTAATACTGGACTGATGACTTCTATTACCTCTTTGCTAGCTTCATGGCGGGTTTTCAGGTGTGTATCGAACTCCATATCCACTTGAACTGGGGTCCAAAGGCTCTTCCATACAGATGAAAGAGTGCTGGTTCTTACTGCCTCTTCTAATGGGAGGAGCGACGAGATGCGCCGGAGGATTTCAACTGGTAAACTGCTGATCCGATCAAGCCTTTCCTCCATATTTTTTAGCCTCAACCAAAGCAATTGGACTGGAAAGTATTGTAAATCAACTGCCAAAGCTCCTAACAGTTGTCAATCAAAAACAGGAAAATCTTGGAAATATTGTCCGTAAAGACGAAAGATTTGTAACTAGTTGTCTACTCGCATGCGTTGAGAGACAACAGACAAAAACGAAACGAACCTAAAATTATACTACAAAATTGAGCTTGTTGTCAGCTAGGGGTGACGCAGGATTGCGACCGCCCAACTAGCAGGCGACGTTTCCAACTGATCATACTCCTTCAGAGACGTTAAAACCCTTTGTCCTCTAAAAAATATTGAAGCTAAATCTATAATTTGACTTGAAAGCTACCACGTTCCTTTAAATACTCAATTGTTCTTGTCTTGAACTTTGTGCAAGGACCTTGAAGCAATTCTCTATTACTATACTATTTCTACCTAGTTAGAATTTCTCGCCATAGGCCGGTGGGTGGTATCTCTTGATTTGATTATACCAGCAGAGGAAAGAAACATATAGGACGAGGGGTATATAGGTTGGCTTATCTGGTGTCGCACCTCCACTAATGCCGGGATGTCCTAGTTAGGTTGCTTCTTTGACACGTTTGTTTTTTTTTTCTCAACCGAGTGTCTAGGCTAGTTTATGCATACCTCGACTAATCTCGAAGCGTCCTACACAAACCAAACAATTACTATGCTAAAGGTCCTGGAGTGATCTCAAAGATTGGTAGCACTTGTGAGGTTTTGAATTTGAGACTTTAGAGGGAACATACCACCGAGGCTCAAGCCTTAACACGCGGCGCATTATGATTCGAATACATATGGATCTCCAATGATACGTCAGCAGCTCCCGTTAGTTTTTGAAACGGAGGCAGACGGATGGGTACTTTTTTAATAGAAACACTACCACATGAATGAAAAAACTTTGTTTACCATGAAGACATATATGCAACATTCGAATATACAGATTGTGGATGCATTCAAGCCTTTTTATTATATACTAACCTCCAAAACTTTAAGCAAAATAATAGAAGTTATCAAAAGATCCGCACTTAAATTATGCGATAGATTCCATCTTAATATAAAGTATCAAAGATAGGCATTGACAGATCTTAGGGGGCCAACCAAGGCCTTAGCCCCAGTTGGCCAATGTAAAAAATTTGAATTTTTTTTTTTTAATAACTAATATGCCCCCCTTTAGCCCAGGGCCGCCCGCCCCTTAAAGCCTAGTCCAAGCCTTGTTATATGTGAAATTATAAAATTGTATATTGAATTATTAAACTGTCAAGTTCAAAATTGTTAGTTCAAAACTGTTAATTCAAATTGTATACTGAATGAAAGATGTTCTCTACGATGAAGATTATCAAGATTGGATGAATGATAGTGTGATAGTATACATCGAGACAAAAATGTTTGATTATTGAGAATAAAGTCATTTTGCAACATTTTCAGAAGATGCAGACCTATAGGATCCAATTGACACCTTTGTCTCAGCAAATAGTACAATATGTGTATTTCAATATAATATATTTTTAATGTTTTTAGTCCTTAATTTTCGATATTTTAACTCTAAGACATTTTTTTGCATAATGTAGTAATTTATTTATTTATTTTTTGTTATTTTTCTTAGGAGTTTACTCTCTTTAAATTCATTCTTGATTCCGCCCCTGAGATCGGTAAATTCTTTTGAAGCTAAAGATCAATTGCTACAGCTAAAATTCCATGATGAATAGGATATTGACATATAAGGGGATACATAGAATTCCAAACGAAAGAGGTGCACGTGATAGCATCGGTTGGCCATTCCTACAAGACTCAAACTCCACTATGTATACAAAAAGGTATTATTCAACACGCCGCGCGCCTAAAGAGGTGTGGTTGTTTGAACTAGTAGTTCTTCATTGGAAATTGTTTATTAGGTAGACGGCTGCTATGCCAATGGAGGCCAGCCGGGCGGAAGGAGAACCTAATCCCATTCAGTACCATCTGAACTACTTTAATGATATCATTCTGCACTCAACGAGTCCGCATGCTGTACGTAAATGTAATTTTGATAGCCTTTTCTAGTTGCTTTTCAGGTTTTCCATAGGCACCAACCTTAAAAACCATTAACTTTTCTGAAAGAAAATGTTATACAATTAGGAGGGTTATTGAGTTGGCATTCAAGTCCCAAATAATGTAATGGGACTCGTCCAATCCTGACTTAACTTTTTTTTTTTTTCTAAGTCAATCCTGACTTATTTAGTCTTCCGTGTGAGACAATTTTGAATGTCCGAAGTTTGTCACTGTATTAGCTTGATCCCACCCTCATGAATTAAATACCGTAAAATAATCAAACATTATCATAATCTAATCTTACAAGATTAGTATCCATCCTTTTATTAGCGGACAAATACCACTTTTTTTCCTTTGACTATAGGTGTTTTTTTTTATAAGCAATACTTCATTGAAATGAAAAAACCAGAAGGTACAAGGAACAACAAAACCAAAACAAAACAAAGCGAACAATAGTTAGGGGGGTCTGCCCCCGTAAACACCCAGGGATAAGAACCAAAAAGCTTAAGAGAATAAGAAACACTTGCCTCCTAACTATAGGGTACTGATACTTGCATCCACGTCTTCCAATTTCATGACATTGAACCCATAATGTTTCAATATTCATCGATTTGCACCCACAAGCCAATTTACCGTTAAATGTGACAGTAACTCTATCACATGTCGTCTGCTTGATTCACTTCCGCTTTTTATGTCCAGCTCTTTAAAGAAAATACAATTTTCACATCCAATTATGAGGTATTAACATTTTGCACCCCTCGTCTTCTTATTTCATGACATTGAGCCCATAAAGTTTCAATATTGGTCGATTTACACCCCACAAACCAATTGATAGTTAAATGTGATGGTAAATCTGTCAGTTGTTGCTCTCTTGATTCACTAATGTAAATTAGGAAATTCCTTAAATTATGGTGCTCCGTTGACAAGAGAGGATTTTTAGGGAGCATATTTTGTTAGTTCAAATCTGGTTATTTGTTTCTTACATTATTTCTTTAGTAGTTTGCTTCCTAAATTGTAATTCATTGTTAGATATGAATTTGGAGTGATTTCATCTTTGACATTTTTTTTAAACTTTGGAGAGATTCCAATTGAGAGAGATTTGTGTTTTGTTTTTTCCCTTTGATTATCAACATGAGGTTGAACCAATAGGCTTTGCAACATGACAGATTTATAGTCTCATTTAACTGTGACTTGGCTTGTGAAGTGCAAATCGATAAAAATGTCACGAAATTGGAAGATGGGAGTGCAAAGTATATTTTTCTTAGATGGCAAAATGGGTATAATGGGCGAGAGTGAATCAAGTGAACGTCACATGACAAATTTACCTTTGCATTTAATGATCAATTGGCTTGTGGGGTGCAAATCAACGAAGATTGAAATTTTATAGACTTAATGTCACGAAATTATAAGACGAGAGTGCCAAGTGTATTTTCTTCTTAATTTGTTTAGGAGTTTATAGTTTAAATTTGTCACATTTCACTTTAAACTAAACAAAATAATTCAATATATATCATGTTATAGAATAAGACCATCAATATTATGACACATTGCCCGACTCTTTTTTTTCTTCTACGATTTGCAAATGACAATAGCATACTGAAGTCCTCCTTACAGCAATTCTGGCCCTCAAATCCACTCATTTAAAAGAAAAGGGTATATTAAATTAGTACGACCGTCAGTCTACGTCAAAAATCACGGTGAAGAAAAAATACTTAACCGTATGTATTACTTCACCTTTTTTTTTTTTCTTTTTTCTTAATCGAAGAGTATTTCAAGTTTTAAAAAAAGCAAATAAGAAAATGAAATTCAGCTTTCACGGAGTCAGAATCTTTCTTCTGAGACTTGACTTCAATCGGTTTCATTTAGGTGGTGTTTGAGATGGAAATTTTTACCCCTAAAATTTTTATTTATATTAAAAAATTATAAGATAATTTCTTTCTGTTCTTCAATTTATTTTTTTTATTATAATATTCATTTAAATTTTCTCTTTCTTCACTTTTTTAACAAATTCCATAAAATATCTTTACTTTTTCACAGACTTCAAAACTCTCAAAATTTCTAATCCTCAAAATTTTCACTCCCGAATGTCCCGTTAGTACGCCCAACTTGAAAGCATCGACTAGTGGCATCTTATTCTGTGCAATAATTAAGTTCCTTCCTCTCCCAACTCTACGTACCCATAAACTATAAGAAAAAGAGAAAAAATCAGAAAATTAAAAAAAGTAGATTTTATTATTTCAGTTAAACTTATTGGAAATATGATATTTGTGTCCCCATTTGTTACCTTAGAAGAAGGTGAATACATATATATATATATTTGTCATGAAGTCCACATTACTACTAGTATTGCTCTACCGCCATATTCATGCATCCAATTTAACCTATGAAGTTTTAATGTTTCTTTTCCTGTCTTGCTCTTGTACGTAGTGATATATATATATATATATCTTTGTCTGGCCCCCAACCTTAAACAAACACTAAATTCAAAGAAGATCTACTGAGACTGGCAAAAAAGGAAATACTTAAAATGGCGAGTTTGGGTTATATATGGAAATTATCAGTAATCACTCCTAAAATTAAGACAAATTAAAATAATCTTGGCTTAAATTTGCATTTTACAGCCGGAGATTGGAAATTGCAGATTATATTTAAAGACATTTTACAAATAAATTACTAGCTAGAACTTCTTAAATTAAGAAGAAATGTGATTAGATTTCCAGCAGTACTACCCTAATCAATCCAAATACCTTATATTCTTCGAGGTAATTAGATTGGCATTTATAGAGGCTTCCTACAAGTCAACACCGCCTTTGCCTATGATCTCATTTAAAACAACCAAAACAAAAAAACTCCCCCCAAAACCCAATATGACAATATATATATATTGCCTTCCCTCCCCCTTGTACCAGTAGAATTTGGAAGAGTTGAGAATTGGAGGCAATGCCTTTCTTCTGCAGTGATCAAGAGGTTTGTATATCTTCACTCTTTTCTTTGTGGAATGAGTTCGTGTCATTATCCCTCATGGTGGTTTGAGTATTTCATAGTTTTAAAGTAAGTTTTTTTTTTTAATGGTGGAGGTGTTCTTTTGTGGTTTTTAGATGTTATTCCTTGAGCATCTTCCTCTTGTCTTTTCATATTTGTATGAAGAATGTTAGATTACGTGCTCTGATTCGTATATCACAAATTAAGTAGGTATGCATATATATAGTTTGGATTTGCATGTACTTGGAAGAATATTGATTGGGGCGGCGCAAAATTTCCGGCGACCAGCCGCCTCGGTCGTCTCCAGCCCCTTAATCCAGTAACTGTCCTCATCCACCATTGTTAAGATCCTCCTCTGCAATCGACAATTGATTCCATGACCTCACTCAAGGTCTCAAGCGGCTATGCGGAGTACCTTGTGAATTGTATCAGGAGTGCATCTAGTAGCTCATTGAATTAATTTCTTGTTTCTGACAGAGAATTGAAGAGCTGAAGCAGGAGCTTCTCTCCAAAGATTTTCTGCCAGAAACGATCAAAATAGAAGCAAAAGATCATGAAGACACAAGCAAAGAAGAGCACATGATTCAGCATTTACTTCAGCTCTTAGACATGGCTTTGCGACAAAGAGATGATGCAAGAGACCAGTTGCAGAGATTACAGAACAGTCTCTTGCCAACCATCCAAGCTGAAAATAGCCGCACAATTTTACAAGTCCTTCCCAATAGACTTCCCTTACAGATCCCAGAAACGAACACAAAAGAATCAAACAGTCGCACATCCTGTACTTGCCCCCATTGGTATGAATACTTTGCCGCTGATAGACTTTCGTATCAGGGATTTTCAAATCCATGCGTAGGCGTAGCTGATTCAAGAAACGTTCAACCTCGAAGACAACCATTTCAAACGGGTATGCGTCTTTCTTCAGAAGATGAAATAATTGATCGTGCTTCAGCTGCTATTGATTCAGAACTGGTTAGAGGGAAACCTCTACCTCCAAAAGGGAAACTCCTGCAGACTGTATTAGAAGCTGGACCACTGCTTCAGACATTTCTTGTTAAACCTCCTCTTCCTCGGTGGCGAAATCCTCCCCCTTTGCTTACCATGAAACGTCCATTCGACTTTATGGAAGAAATCAATTCCCCAATACGAGGTCGTTCAAGTTCTTCATTTGATGCGATATCTCATGGATCTCCACATACACCTTCCGCATCAAGTTCTTTAAACGTTGCAGGCACTCCATCCCCAGGATTGAACAGTCACTATCCCCTTACATAATTGTATTGATCCTGATTTATAGTAGGTTACGGACCCAAGACTAGAAGACTAATAAAGAAAGCCCAGCGTGCCTAGTGATTTCTCTTCTCTAGTATTAGGAATGATTAGGGAAATTTATCAGGGTATGGATCAAGACTTTTTCTCTTGAATGTTCATTTCATTTCTGGATGGATTATCTAGGCCACTTCTTTTTGTTGGCCGCTGATGTTTGAATTTCTATGAATTTCCTGACATTGAAGAATTAGATTCTCTCTTCTTTTCTGTTCTTTTCTTTTCTTTTTTCCCCTGGTTAATTAGATTCAAATGGAACATTAACTCACTAGAACTTTTCATCCCAGAAAAAAAACTAGGCCTATTTAGTGTCGAGGCACTAGTCATATACTCTTTGAGGTAGTATGAGATGCAAGATCTTTTAAATCTTTTTTATACGACCACAGAAGTTGTGGTTCAATTGATCTTGACATTCGTTAGAAACTGGACTAGAGACTCGAGGCCTTAGGATTGAACCCCCGAGTGACCAAGGCTCGTGGCACTTTCACGAGGCTATAGTGACTGTCTAACGGCTCGGTTTAGTAATTATGACTCAATTTAACCATGTCTCAGCAAGTAAGTAGCTCCTATAATCACGCCTAAGAAGTTATGACTTAATTTAAACATGCCGTAGCTAGTGGATAGCTCCTTTCATCACACCTAATCGCCCATCCTCCATCTTTCCCTCAAAAAAAGAAAAATTCTTCTACACGAAATTACGCCTAATTATAATTACTCTCACTGAGATTTAAATTTTAGTTGTATGCTAAGTTTAGTAGTATACTAGCCCTTCCATTACTCCATCGTTTGAAAGGAGAAGCATGTATATTACGTGGAAGAATATGTTCGTTTTATTACGTTCTACTGTATAAATTCATACATATAATTTTAATAAATTACATCTACATATTTATATGCTTCTCAGCTTATGGGGAGTATATGGAGTGGGTATATAATGTCTAATTATGTTACTTTTGGTCACTCTACCGAGGATTGAGGACCTAGCCATGCTTCATAGTGCCACCGGCTATACATTCATCAGCCTAATTGGATTACGCATTTCTAATTGAGTCCTCAAATAGCACGCCTGAACTCATGAAGCCCGTAGATTGCAGGCTGTCCATCTCTCAGCTGATATGGAGAAGAACCCAGAGCTTAGTTTGCAGCCGTCTTGTTGAAATCCAGAAAGGTGATGAACATGCCCATAAACTAGGAAAGTCAGCTGTTCGACCTGACATTATGATATCGGACTCCGGACCAACATCGTTCTCGGTTGCTCTTCAGTTGTTCGACGAAGCGTCTGACTTGAACGTAGTATCTGCCACGACCATCATCGGCCGCTTTGCTCAACAGCAAAGACATGAAGAGGCCATCTATCTCTTCTCAAAAATGCTTCTGTCCAATGTTAGACCCAATGAGTTTACATTTAGCACCGTAACTCACTCATCGACAGCGCTGGGAAACCTTTATGCAGGCAAGCAAATTCATGCTTGCGCAACGAAGGTTGGCCTTCACTCTAATGTCTATGTTGGGAGTGCACTTTTAGATTTTTATGCCAAGTTGAGTACAATCGAAGAAGCTCGAAGAGCTTTTAATGATACCTGTGACCCGAATGTGGTGTCTTACACAACTTTGATAGGTGGCTACTTGAGAAAAGAGAGGATTGAAGATGCTTTCTTGCTTTTTCGAGAGATGCCCGAGAGAAACATTGTTTCCTGGAATGCGATGATCGGCGGGTGCAGCCAAACAGGCCATAATGAAGAGGCCGTGAATCTTTTTGTTGAGATGCTTAGGGAAGGATTGCAGCCAAATGAATCAACTTTTCCTTGTGCTATCACTGCAGCTGCCAATATAGCAGCGCTTGGAATGGGACAAAGCTTTCATGCTTGTGCAGTTAAGTATTTGGGCAAGTTTCAGGTGTTTGTCGTCAATTCTTTAATCAGCTTTTATGCCAAATGTGGAAGCATGGAAGACAGTCTCTTGGTTTTCACTAAACTTTCTCAAAGAGATACCGTCTCTTGGAATGCTGTGATATGTGGTTATGCACAGAATGGTAGAGCGGATGAAGCCATAAGCTTCTTTGAAAAGATGCGGCTTGCTGGCTGTAAACCTAATAGTGTTACGCTTCTTGGCCTATTATGGGCTTGTAATCATGCAGGCCTTGTTGAAGAGGGCTATTCATATTTCAATCAAGCAAGACTTGAGTCACCTGGCATGCTAAAGCCTGAGCACTATGCTTGTATTGTTGACCTACTCTCACGCTCAGGGTGCTTCAGACAAGCTGAGGAGTTCCTTTGTGATTTGCCATTTGATCCAGGAATTGGGTTTTGGAAAGCATTGCTCGGAGGCTGTCAGATTCACTCAAATATGGAATTGGGGCAATTCGCTGCACAAAAAATCCTAGCTTTGGATCCTGACGATGTGTCATCCTATGTCATGCTGTCAAATGCACATTCATCCGCTGGTAGATGGCTCAGTGTGTCGCAAATAAGAAGGGAGATGAAAGAGAAGGGCATGAAGAGGATTCCAGGAAGCAGCTGGATCGAAATCAGAAGCGAAGTCCATGTGTTCATAACCGGCGACAGGAGTCATGACCAGAAGGATGAGATCTATATGGCCCTGCGATTTTGTACCGAGCATTTAAGGGCGCATGGAGCTTCCAATTTTCTTGAAGATTTCCGGGTCTAGCAATGAAACAAGTTATTAGATTGGCTTAAGTTTATGCTTTAAAGTCGTGAACGTTGGTAGGAGAGCACTAATCCGGGAAGCATTTGTGGGTTATGAGATTGGATACTCATTGAACAGCAGCTGCTTGTAGAGTTCTTCCACAGCCAGAGAGTGAGAATAGACTCAGTCCAAAGAAAGATTGTTTAAAGAAATTCAAAATTACTGCTGTGATTTTAAAATGAATATTCAAAGGCCAGGTTTTGGCCACCTCATTTAACAAGACATGGGAGACAAAATGGCTAATAGATTTGATGGTCAAATCCTGACCTTTGAATGTTCATTTTAAAATCATAGCAACATCTTTGAATTTTTTTTGTATAATTTTTCTTTGGACCGAATCCATATCACCGGAGACTTTCACAGATATAGTCGCTTATACTCTGGTAAAACTCCCTCAAATTATCAGAATTTTGCTCAAGTTTTTAGCACATTACCTAGTTGATGGTACCTTAAGTGAAAAGACGTTTCTAGAGAGAGAGAGAGAGAGCGTCTGCCCTCTTTCTAGACTTTCCCTTTCTGTGCCTGACCTCTCCTCCCTTTTGTAATCTCCAGCGACGGGACGAGCACTTGCTCCTCCCGTCTCTCCCTGTCTCCCTGAAAGATTGTGAAACGCAGTGAAAAATGATCTTCGAATCAAAAAGTCCAAATGTACTGTCTCCGTCAGATCCACGCGCACAGATTTTTCTAGAGAGAGTATCTTTAGAGAGAGAATCTCAAAATTTAAAATGAATTTCTTACTCTCAAATGAATTTCTGAACCTTTTATAATGGCTTGCCCAGAACTGAACTGTACTTATGCGTGGAATCTTTAGGGACCTCAAATCTTGCCCGTAAGATCGTCATAAAAAACTCTTTTTTACTAAACTCCTTTATTCTGTAATCCGAATTTATGGGCTTCTACAAATTGTGATCATGTCCATTAACATATCACAATTGACTTCCGAGATAATGAGATTGTTTTTATGAAATCCCTTTTGCTAACAATTATATGCTTATTTATCCTTCCACCATACTATATTCCACATGAGCTAATAGGATCAGAATAATATCACTGATAAAATCCTAGCTCATATAATTCTTAATTCTTAGTCTGTATCTAGTTGGACTCTCAAAAGTTTCCAAAAATTATTTTCGCAAATAATTATTTAATATACATATTATATATATATATAATAAAAACCGTGAAAAACATTTTTTACCAAAAACTCGCTACGCAGCGATTTTATTTGAGTCTAAATAATCTACAGACATAATGAACATACTGCCTCATCAAAAGATTGGTGGATTCCATATTGAGCAATTAAACAAATTCACTTACTATGCACAAGGCTCAACATTATCTGAAATATTTGATCTGCGAAGACCATCATCAAACGACTCAGTCAAAGTACAAGCATATAACAAGCAAATCTGCATAACTCTCTCAAGTCTAAAGACAACATAAACTAATTGTGCTGAATACCATTCTCTACATCAGTGATCGTTTCTAGAAGATATTCATATTGATCCTGTTCAGTGCATGTACTCTTACATTGCACCCACTCATCTGCTTAAGTCACCACCTCAATAACGGAGTCCATCATTCTATCTTATAGAGGCACAACGAGCGTAGATCTATTTATACATTATCATGTATCATAGTCTAAAACAAAGTGAGTTAATAAAGATCCGAAAAATCATACTCCCCGCCTCCGATTCCTTAATCATTAGTTTGATTTTTCTACAATATTACTCAACAGTATGACATCTAATGTCATTGCACGTATTCAAAATAATAATATACAAGTGATCAATTAACAATAATAATTATAACAACAATTATCTCATAATCATTCAATAAAATATTTTGTTTTAAGGGCATACATCTAACACTCCCCTCTCCATTTACCCCTTGGTCTTTTGTTCTCCTCCCTCCATTATCACATCTAGCACCTTCATTTTGGCTTTCCTCATTGTTAGATCTAGGCAATTTAGAGACTTCTTGGTGGCCACGTTCAGCTCAACAGTGCTCCTCCGCTCCAGGCGCTCCTTTTTCCATTCTCCCGAAGTTGGTGCGTCGGTGCATGATGTTCCACGCTCGTGCGTGGATCTCACGACGCCTACCCTTCTTTTGCTTTGTTTGGGTTGTTTTGGTGGCTTTTTTCAACCATGTGTTTTGGTTGGCAGTTGCTCGGTCAGGGGCTATTTGTTGTGTGTTTTGTTATTGTCATGTTGCGTCTAATAATTTCATTTCTATGGTTTTTGTTAGGAAGGATCTCGTGGCAGTTTTGTTGGTGAGGTGTGTTCCTGCAGTAATGAATTTGTTGGAATTCTTCAGTAACGCTAGATCTATTATGCAGTGGCTGGTCGGCAATTTATGGCTCTTCACGTTGTCCTCCCTTTTGGTTGTGGTGGTATGGACAGGTTTTCGAGGAAGTGGGAGTACAGGGTGCTTGCTCACCATTTCCTCCTATGTTGGACTTCTCTGCTTGTGGCGGAGCTTTGCTTTGGGTTCTTAGACCCGTTTCAAAACTATGAGCCTTTTGGCCTACTTGTATGAAGCATTTATGGCTATTCGAATTCAGGCCTTTGAACCCAGTAGATATATGGCCTTTCGGGACCTTAAGATTGCTGTTATGGGCTATATGCCCTTGTGCATTGTAATCGGCCTTAAAGACTTATCTGTTAGCATTGATGTAATTTCTTCAGTGAAAAGAAATTTCACGCTTACTTTAAAAAAAAAAAAAAATTACCTGCTTTCACGGAATAGACTTGTCCTTATTATGGGCCTTGATGCCGGCCCATTTTTGTTAAAAGCCCAAGGTGGTGGCCCATGACTGGTTTCACCGGCGTCCTTATGATTTATGATGTTCCAGGGAGGGAACCAGCAGGCCTCCAGACAATCGAACTCTCACGGGGCCCAGCTCTCAAGCTTAACCATAGTTAGGAACATACCATGAATCCGGGTTAGCTTCCCCGCTTCAGGTTGCGCTTTCAGATCTATTCCGGGATTAGGGTTTCCAGAATTCGATTCTCTCTCATTTACTCGGCGAATAGAGCATCGTGGTCGATTTGTTTAATTGTGCATTTGTTTAATCGTGGATCAGGTCGAATCGGATCTATGGCTTCTTGGAAATTTTCGATCTCACTCTAGGAAGGAAACTGGAGAAGAATTAAGAAAAATGGAGACGCAGAGGATAATGGAATTCCCGCACAAGAACATGGACAAGCGCCCGAGGAAGAGACCTCGTTTAACTTGGGATATGCCTCCTCCTCTTCCTCCTCCCAAGGTACCAATATTTCTATCTCTCTCTGTAATTTTAGGTGAATGACAGAATTTTGTGATCCTTCAATGTGGATCATACCTTAATCCTGCAAGAAAATTTCTAATTTTTCGCTTAAATTGATTACATGTTGTATGGAAATAGATGTAGAAAAAAATTCAAAAACATCAATTTGGATTATGAAAAATAGGCTAATTTTGACACTATGTAATTTATAATTCATCATTTTTAAATTGGCTGAAGATGTCATATTTGATTTAATTTTAGTCGGATTTTCTTTATTTCGTCTTTTTGATAAAAGCGTTGATACTAGCTTGATTTTTTGCTTTCCTTATATGATTCAGGTAATTCCAGCAATGTACTGCGGGCAGGAGTTTGGGAACGCGGCAATGCCCAATTATACATATTCTTCATCCATGTTCTACAACAGGGGAATGCCTCCTAATGGCTCCCCACCTTGGAGACCAGACGACAAAGACGGCCATTATGTTTTTGCCATCGGAGAAAATCTAACTTCTCGCTGTAAGCCCAGTCATTTATATCTAGTTCTTCCAATGTAAAAGTTAGAACATTCTGCAAAGTTATAGTTATCACCTTTATGTCAAGATGTAAGTGGCAATCGTGATTTATTAATCTATCTTAGCACCTTTGGATGCTGATTGAACAGTTTTCGAAGTCTAAGTTTCCATCAAAAGTCGACGGGAATGTCAAAATTTTACAATCACTTTCTTTTGTGCTTCTGAATGAAGAATAGATGGATAATATGGTTAAAGTTATGCTTGGACTGCCACTTACAAGCATTCAACATAATTAAAGTGGATGTCAACAAGAAATTTTGTAGTGTTGGCTTGTGCCTTCCAACTTGGAGGCTAAAGAGTCTAGTTATCAAACTCTTCTACCATGACAAAACACGTTGTCCAGTATATATGTTAGTTTGACATGCTTTCTTTATGTCATTATTTATTCATGCGTTGGCTGTCGCCTTATTCCTCTTCTGATCCATGAGTGGTACTGGTACTTCTAACTTTTTCACCAGTATCTAAGCTTCTATCTTTTTTCAATTATGCTTGCAGACAGGATTCTCAGCAAAATGGGAGAAGGTCGGTACTTCATTCAGTTTATATTTTCCATACCAGCAGCCTTATATGTTTTCAGCATCATTAGTCCCTTGCAAAATGATATCTTCTTTACATGCTAGTTTGTATAAGTTAAATATTCCTCTGATATTCTTTTTGGGGTTGGAATATTAGGGTCAAAATTCCTTTTGTGCTGTGAAAAATTCATATCGAATCTGAAGTTTCGGTAATATTTATGGGTTTCATTTGCTTCTCGTGATTTTTTACTCCAGAACTTTTGCAGGGACCTTTGGGCAAGTCTTGGAATGTATTGACAATGAAAAGAAAGAAGTTGTGGCAATCAAAGTAGTTCGCTCCATACATAAGTACCGCGAAGCTGCAATGATTGAAATTGATGTCTTACAGAGGCTTGCCAGGCATGATGTTGGTGGCGCTCGGTAAGGATGTTATGTTCTCATTTTCTCTTACTGGTTGTAGAACTTCAAAATCATTCTGGTGTAAGTGGTTTCATTTTGTGCAGTTGTGTGCAAATACGGAATTGGTTTGACTATCGTAATCATATTTGTATTGTAAGTATTTATTGGTACTTTTGATTTAATTAATTTGAAGGGGCAATGAATGTTCCTTGCCTGCATATTCTGTGAGTTAAGAGAACTTGCGGATGAATTTAAATGGTTGCAACAGGTATTTGAGAAGCTTGGGCCAAGCTTATACGATTTTCTTCGCAAAAACAGCTACCGTTCATTTCCCATTGATCTTGTTCGGGAGGTTGGCAGACAACTTTTGGAGTCTGTAGCATGTGTGTGGACAATTCTTGTACCATTTTATCTGAATTCCTTTCTCTTGATGGTCAAAATATTTTTATACGAAGCCAAGATTTGGGCATCTGGCTTCAGTTCCAGATCACAGGATATCCCTCTTTTTCAAACTCAAATAAATTTACTTTTTTGAACAAGCATGAAATTGATAATTGTTGGTAATCTATTTTCACCTCTTCTTGACTCAATTACATGTTAATTTTTGTAGTTATGCATGATTTGCGCCTCATTCACACTGATTTGAAGCCAGAAAATATTCTTCTTGTCTCCTCAGAGTATGTCAAAGTGCCAGATTATAAGGTATTGTTTTCTGATGCATTTTCTTTGTTTTCAGGCATCTGTTTTAGTTATAACTTCAAGTTCTAGAGTGTACAAGCAGATCTGATATGATGATACAATTATTATTTTCTAAAGATACCTGCATATTTTTTCCTTAAATGCTATTTTTTCATTTTTGAGAAGGCAGTATGTATTAGAATTTTGGTTAAAATAACCACTAAATTTTATGCTTTTCATATCTTCGTTGATATTGAAATCAAGATATTTATGCTTTTTCATGTCATATGTCTGAATTGCTCACAAGCCATTGTTTCACTTCATGCTTTTGTGAGTGATTATGGGTCAAGTTCAAAGTTTCTGATGTGTATATTTTTTGAATAATGCATTGGCTGCAATTAAGTTTCTAGCACGGTCGACAAAAGACGGCTCCTACTTCAAGAATCTGCCTAAGTCCAGCGCCATAAAACTCATTGATTTTGGAAGTACAACATTTGAACATCAGGATCACAGCTATGTTGTATCGACTCGGCATTATCGTGCGCCAGAGGTTATACTAGGTAAATATCATTCTCCATAAGACTACTGCAGTGAGCATTTTGCTCCATTTCTCCTGGATGATACTCTATGATACAATGTCTGCAGGTCTTGGTTGGAACTATCCCTGTGATTTATGGAGTGTGGGTTGCATACTTGTTGAACTTTGCTCTGTAAGTTCTTTTGCAGTCTGTATGACCTCATTATGTTACAACTAGTCGAATTGACTCTCAAGCAACAACTAAATTGTCCTAAACTGTGTTCAGTCACACTGATGCTACTGAATACTTGTGATTCGTTGAGAATTCAATGTGGAATCTGGCCTTTTATGATTAAAAGGTCACTTGAGATTGAAACTGTTCTTCCATTATTTGAATCTTCAATCTTGAACTTCTGCGAAATTTGATATACAAATTGATAAAGTATACCTCTGAACATTCTTTGCATAGATACATTTGTGCTTATGATGTAAGAATGAGCTTGGAACAATTGCTTAAACCAAAAGTACTTGAAGTTGATTAAAAATTATTTTCACAATTGGTTTTGGGGTTTTTTACTACACAATAGACATTATTGGAAAATTCCATGTGGGGATATAAAGTTTAGATTCCGTAAACGTTTCTCTATACTGTTTGTGAACAGGGAGAAGCCCTTTTCCAAACACACGAAAACTTGGAGCATCTTGCGATGATGGAGAGGGTTTTGGGCCCAATACCACAACATATGGTGCTTAGAGCTGAGTAAGATTGACAATATTGCTTATTGGTCATTGTGTTTCTGTTTATCCTTGTGGATACATCTCTTATGCTGTATACCTCTTCCTGATCAGCCGCCGTGCTGAGAAATATTTCAGGAGGGGTGCGAGGTTAGATTGGCCTGATGGTGCAACAAGGGAAAGCATGAGGGCAGTTTGCAAATTGCCCCGCCTACCGGTAATCATTTGAAATTTGCAGCTTCAAATTGTTTGTATCAATTTGCCACCACACATCCCCAATTTATCTCATCAATTACCTTGTTTTTTTTTCCCTTAGGAATGGCTTAGAAGGCTGAGTACTGCAATGCTTACTAGGAGTTTATATGACTAGCTGATTATGGATATCCAATGGGCATTTTCATTTCAATTTTTTTGGTTTTCTACAGTACTAGCTGTCCTGTAATAAAGCAGTTGCTAACTTCCATAGCAAGATTAGGTTGGTTATTATCAGCTAGTTTGTATAGTGTACAATCCCAAAACAACAGGTCAGGTACCATCTTGAAGTACTCTTACTAAACTTTTCTACTGTGCTTTGCTTCCACATCAGGCTTTCCTCGAGGTTAGTTAAAGCGTAGATGAATAAAAAGAATGTCAATGTATGTGGTGTTGGTAAGACCTTTTAACCTGTCCATTTCTTACTTACCTGGAGAAATCATTGTAGGTTAGTTTGCCGCGGTGTGAACCTATAGACAAATTTATATATAGAAATTTTATGTCCACAAACAATTCCTCAATTTGCAATGTGTCTGCCTGTATTACCAGTCTTGGCAAGTAACCCCGTAAACTTCCTACTTTCTGCAACGTTTCTTCTTGGTTAAGATTTGGCTGTTGAGATTGTGCCAGGTGCTCTATTTCTATTTATCTTAACAGTCATATCTTATCTTGCAAAAAGATGGTGGTTTGGGGGGTTATTTGTCAGGAATAATTGTTTGGAGAGCACATTGCGCATTGGGTAGCAACTTGTAGGTAAGGAGTTATTCTCTCGATACCTTTAGGCACTAACCTGTTTGCATTTACTTGAAACTCTTGTCACAGAACCTAATAATGCAGCATGTTGATCATTCTGCCGGCGATTTGATCGATCTCTTGCAAGGACTCCTACGTTATGACCCGGCAGAGCGTCTCAAGGCAAGGGAAGCACTAAGGCATCCCTTCTTTATGAGAGATCCAAGACGGTGTGGCTACCCCTTGTAATTGGAAGTCCTCGTCCATGGTAATTGGGCATGGTGCAGGGACGTGTCGACTGACAAATTACTTGTGGCGTTTTGATGGTACCATGATGGTACCCTCAGAACTGTATAGTGAAGTGTATTCTCTTTGCCTTGTTTTGTATTACTGGTTTCTTTATTCTATGGAGATCCCAAATGAACTGGATCCTAAGTTCCCTTGTATGCCCATCACCAATTTCCGGTTTGCTCATTAAGAAAAAGAGAGTTCGTTTCTATGCTATGGGCTTTGCTTCGTTTTGTTCTTCGAATGCACCTTTCATACTGCATCGTGTAACAAAGGAAACAACTTTCAGAGATTTAATTCAGCTACGAGTGGTACCCTGTTTGAATATAATGCTATGTTTTGTAGAAATGAATGTGGATCAACTCCCTGGACTGGTAGCGCAGGAGGTGCTGTGTGATTAAAGTAGCAGGAAATACCGAAAAGATTTTCAGGTTTGCATCTCTATTTTCAATTTGCTGACTGAATTGGATAGTTTAATTCGGTTAACAAATTGAAGAGCATCTTCAGCCTTGGTTGGTGTTTGGTACTAAAAATTTTGGAGGTTTAAAAAATTTTGGTTTACGAGAATTGGTGAAAAAGTGAGGTGAGTTCATTTGAGTTAATTTTTTATATTTATTTTGATAAAAAGAGATGATTTGATGGAGAGATTATTTTGAAGTTATTTTATTAGGTCAAAATTTGGAAGTGGCTAAAAGTTTGGGAGCTAAAACGTTACGTACGCAAGTAACGTTACAAATGTGTACCTCAGTAATATATATAGAATATATAAAAAACAGGAAGCCGTGTCATTTTCACTTTCTAGCTGTAAATGCACCAGCAGGTATTATTTTAAGCTCCACCCGGAAGATTAAAGTCGACGAAGTTATAATGCCACTGTCTTTTAGTTAATATTATATTAGATTTGGATTTAGAAAGTCATCGAAGCTATAATTTTACCGGTAGTCTACCTAGGAGCAAACACACAGTGAGGTGAGAAAACGTTTCTTTCCCCCCACCCCATCATTTCTCCTTTTGGAAGAGCAGCACAGGAATTATGCACCAAGAAAAAAATTAGATCAGGGTCAGCGAATCGTTTGGGGTTACCGTACATCTCCACTAGTCTGTAAAGATGCTTAAACATAATTAGATTTACACCATAATTAGAAGGACGCGGGAAGGGACCATTTGCAGGAGGGAGGAGTTGTGATTTGTTCACATTTAATATTTTGATTTTTCTTGGTCATGGACGAATTCGGTGGCGTTTGAAACGCGAACTGACTGGAAAAAGAGAGAAAGGGAAAGGAAATGGGACAGAGATTATAGGCCTACATTGCCATTTAACAGCAAAAATCCAAACACCATAATAGAAGCACTAAAAACAAAACCTCAACCGCCCACAGCCACAATTTGAGAGGCTCAGGCAAGGTCGAACGGACCCAATGATAAAGCGACTCTGTTTTATACATGTCAAGAGAATGGGACGCAAAGAGGGAAAGCACTGTATTTCTCTCGAAACTCCGAAAGTATCAACTGGGTCTGTCTTGTTTCTAAGCGGATCTATTGGCCTCAGGAGCATTAAACTAGCTGATGGGTGGCTGGACCTCCAAGCACATACCATGTTTGATTGCTTAGATGTGGGTTCGAGTCCTGCCCCATCAAGCGAGTACCTTCACTTAAAACTTAAATGGGGAACGTGTGATCGAGGCCGTGTGCGGCTTAGCCACCCAGGAACAGACTACTCGAGACCTTTGGACATGCTAGCTAAAAACAAAAAACAAAAACAAAAATAGAAAAAAAAGGAATTTCTTGTTAGAAGTCAGTGTAAGATCATCTCAAATTTCCACCACTTCTTCCAGAGTTGAGACTTTTTAGGAAGGGTAATGAAAAATTGACCCATTAAGGCCCACGTTTTTTTTTTTTTTTTGTCAAAATTGCAGAACCTGAATTATAATTGGTTCAAGAAGACAAGTGTAGTGGAAGAAAAAAACAAACCGGCCGATCGGAAAAGCCAAAGAAACTCCGAGAGCCCAAGAAACTTTTCGTTATGGCACTCTGCCGTTAAAGCAGCCACAACAGACTTTAGGTATGTCACCTTATCTTCTCGATACCTTTTTGTGAATTTGTAAGACTGTCCAATGTTAAAAACTATTTTATTTATCTATTAATTTCCATATAATTTAATATTCTTAAAAATATATAAAGTATATATATTTAATATAATATTACACAAAAAGTCCATAAAATGATTACAACTTAACTCTACGGATTAAAGTTTTCTTGTAAGGCTTAATTATTCTTTTAGTATATGGAGTATAGTCAGATTTCAAACTTGTCTTTAAAGTTTATTTCATCTTATACTAAATCTTGAAGAATCATTTGTGTTTCAAAATAACTATTTCGTCAACTCAACTCAATTGGTAGGAATAAATCTAACATAACTAACAAAAACAAGTCACTACCACTTAATTTTTGTCCTTAGATATGAGTAGTAAAATAGTATTATTTTACCTCTCATAATTTATTGTCCAAATTGAAATTAAATGCTGTAACATCCAATTTATACAATATTGAGGAAAATCTTTATCGGACATCCGCATACTAAAAAGGGAAATGTACTGTTGCTTTCCAAGTAGAAAGAAATATCTTTTTCCGTCGCTGTTTTGCAAGCCATGATTGGTCAAAGGAAGGGTGGGCAGTGGGCTACAGAGGAGCCTGAACAGCAGAAGCAAGGAGTGAACGAAGACGCTACGGCAGTTTCACGGGCCGTTGGTTTAATGTGGGCCGAAATGTGGACCCGTATTATGCCTTGGAGTCTGGCGCAGATCTGCTTTAGGCACGTAAATTGAGCGTTGCGATGGCCCCCACATGTCACGTGGACAGTGAGTTAGTGGCCACGTAAGCGACAAATAAGGACTGCTTATAAAATCTCCTCTAATCCCCTCTCCACCAATCACCGTCCTCCTCCCACGTGGGAACGCTGACCCCACAGTTCCAAAGAAATCATATCAATTGCCCTTCTTTATTTCTTAATTTATTATAACTATCTGTTTTAACCTACCCGTTTTCCAAGCACTCTCTTTTATAAATTCAACCATTTGGCCCGCTTTCTTACTGATATTCTCTCTCTCTCTCTCTGGTGTCTTATCATCTGCTTTCTACATGATTCGTTTCTTCTGCTTCTGTCTCTTTAATTTGCTAGACATCTCAGTTGCTTCCGTTTGCAGATTCTCCATAATTTTCTAGAACATACATAGATATCCATTTGGCCAGCTAGAGCGTAAGAGTAACCACAAGATCATGGGAGACTCAGCTACATATATCCGAATGGTAAGTTTCTGTTCACCTGACCTGATTCATTGAGTTTGAAAAGTTTTATGCCATGAGGAATAAAGATCACCATCCATGGAGTCTTGGAGATGATGCAGGTGCACCACCTGATAGAGGAGTGTATTGTGTTCAACATGAGCAAGGAAGAGTGCATGGAAGCCCTCTCCAAGCATGCAAATATCAAACCAGTCATCACCTCCACAGGTCAGTCGAGTTCATATGACGCTAAAATCGCCCGCCAGATAAAACTTCGATCGATCACACACACTCTGACCCACATGCACGTATGTATATATATATTCCATGTTCGTGTTGAAATCTGAAAGAAATATTATATATGTCTTGCTTGGGTGGTTGTTGGTCCTGTGACAGTGTGGAAGGAGCTGGAGAAGGAGAACAAGGAGTTCTTCGAGGCGTACGCAAAGAGCAGGGAAGAGAGGGCGGCTTCTGAGGAAGAGACAAGCCGAAGGATTCAGAGCCTTCTCTCTGATTCTTCCAAAAGAGATACCCGCGACTAGATACAAACAACGTTAATGGGCCAAAGCCACCTTGTTATTTCAGTAATAAGCATGGCAACGTAGGGGTAGAGATGGAATAATGGGGGACGAAGAGAGACGGAGAAAAAATTAAAGAAAGAGACGAAATATACGTCGTCGTAATGTCTGATGTTCTATTGTTCTTGTCGTTGTATATATTTTGAAAGAAGGTCAACGTTGGTTGGGATGCGTGGAGGTTCTGACGTTCTGCGAGAACGTTGCGTGTCCGGGGGTTAATGTGGAGTTGCAACACGTTGCTTACACGTGGCGAGGCCCTGTTGTATTTCACTTGTCTCGTGCCCCGAGCACTAAATTGTAATTTTGGGATTTCTTAAGGAAATTGAATTTTTAGTTCTTATATTTTACATGTAAATGGGAAAAGAAATTTGTTCTGATTTGTTAAAATTTAAATAATTAAAAATTCAATTTCCCTATTTATAACGTCAACTTTTTTTCTTTTTCTTTTTGATACGCGGGTTTTGGTCAAACGGAGTTATTGCGTCGCGTTCCATTTGAAGGTTGTCACCGTCGAGCTTTTTTCTCTCGGAAGGTGACACCAACGGTGTTGTCCCAAAGCTTCGAAAATGTGTGGACTGCGAGGCTTTGAGCCTTCGTTGTCTGTAGTTTTCTCCCTTCATCTCTCGGTTAAGCGAATTTAGCTAAAAAGGGCAAAGAAAGAAAAGGGACTAACGGCGGCCGACATTCATATCCTTTAAGATCAAAGTCGTGGCAGTTCAGGGGTAAATTCAAATAAACATGTGAATTAATTTGCGAAAACCTTAAGGTTAAAGGCCTAAGGGTACCTGAAATGGAACTCGAGCATTATAGTATGGCCACCGAAAATATATACGATATAATTAATTTAATACAAAATTGATAGATATTTTTTTTTTTTAGAGGTTCCTATTTTGAAAATCCAGTCTATCACTTGACTTGATATGGTTAGACAATACAATGTTCAAAATGACGTCGTTTTGAGCTTGGTGAAAACAAAAACAAAAAACCTGGGCCAAAACGACGGTTGGGTTGGTCCAAGAAAGGCAGGGAGGCATGGAAGTTTACCGGAATCTGGAACCAAAATATTGATGCTGGACAATTTGGGCTTTGTCGAAATTGGCCTGCCCGAAGAATCTTTAGTTCAATAACGTTAGAGCTTGTTCTCCTAAACGAATAAGCCCATTTAGACCTCCTTCTATGTGGAAGCCCAATCAACAGTTATGCTACCCAATTGGGCTCTAAAATGTCCGTAGATAATTTTTAAAACGTTTTTAAAAATTTATCACAATCACTTTTTTTATCAATTTTAATATTTTTTTATAAATTTTAACAACTTTTAACATATTTTTTATTAAAAACAAATACAAAAAATTATTTTAAAATCTAAACCAAACGTAGCTAACACATGTCCAGACAGTCCGGTCTTAGTTTTAACGTGTTGCGTGTGGAGAGGGCCCGTGGTGATTATATATATAAATACGCGGGAATTAGAAAACGACCAGTCGGCTCGGCTGTTTGTAATAGACGACTGTAGTCTCGTTAACGACTGGCTTAACGAAGCCCCAATTGTTCGACCTGTACGTGCGAACTGTGGCCGTATTTTCAGGGTTTTGAAACTTCAAAGTTCAAACCTCATACCCTCCCAGCAAGTAAATCTGGGTTTAGACTCAGACCGCTCTCTCACTCTCTCTTCCTCTCTCACTCTCGCTCACAAACATGGAATCCCTTTCCAAACTGAACTGCCAGCACCAACCTGTTCACCTTTCACTCAATCACTACCGTCCGTCATTCCCAAGAGCTGTTTCTTCGGTCTCGTTCCAGACTCCACCACCACCACATCCATCGTGGAAATGGTGGCCGTTGAATTCGTCGTCTATTAAAGCCTCGTCTTCCTCCGCCCGAAATCAGCAAACTCCTAGAAACCCTAAACCCCGAGTCTCCCAAACCCTAAACCCTGCAGTCAAAACCGCCTGCGCCACCGTCGCCGCCACCGCCGCATTGTTCTTTCTGCGGTTCCACCACAAACCCGCCATTGCCGCCCCGACCGCTCCGCCTACGGTGGAGTCCACCATAGAATCGACGGACATGGCTTCTTCACCTGAAGAAAAGGAGAGGATCATCGAAGATCAATTGAGCCTCGACCCGAACGACACCGAAGCTCTACGGTCCCTCATGGAGGTTCGAATCAAGGCTTATAAGTTTAAAGAAGCATTGAAGTCGTGGACCGCCTGATCGAGCTCCAACCTGAAGAGTTGGAATGGCCATTGTTGAAAGCCAATATCCATGGCTACATTGGGGAGCAGGAGTTAGCGAGGAATGGGTTCGAGGAGATTCTACAGAAAGACCCATTTCGTGTCGAGGCCTATCACGGCCTCGTGATGGTATCCTCTGAGAAGTTCGAAGAAAATTTTTTGGAGGATGTCACAAAAAGGGTCGAGGAGGCAATGGAAAAGTGCAATAATCTGGGAAGGAAGTCAGAAGTGAGGGATTTCAAGCTCTTGATCGCGCAGATTAGGGTTGTGGAGGGGGATTATCTTGAGGCTTTGAAACTTTATCAGCAGCTTGTGAAGGAAGAGCCGAGGGATTTTAGGCCGTACTTGTGTCAGGGGATTCTATATACTCTGCTGGGAAAGAAAGATGAGGCGGACAAACAGTTTGACAAGTTCCGGAGGCTCGTGCCGAAGGATCACCCATACAAGGAGTACTTTGATGATAACATGTTCGCAACTAAGATTTTTGCCCAGAAAGTTGACAGGGAAAGAGCAGGCTCTCGTCGTTGAGCAAAGTGGCTAATTGCCAATTGGATTTGTTCCTTAGACGATGACTTCTGGTCTTGCAGTGAGTGTTTCTTTCTCTTTTTTCCTTTTTTCCTTTTTCCCTGAACTTTTAGTTTTTGTTTTTGGGGCTTGGATGCCAATTTTATTTGGATTATAGATTAGGTTGGACATATTATGGAAAAATTAATCAGGTGCTCTGTTGAGTTGAATGTTCGGTCCAATTGCTATCTGCCTCGAAGTTTTGATTGATAGTAAGAAAGTGAACGTATTAGCCATTTTCTGCAGGAAGGGTAAATTGGCCGTTCAGTTTTCTTCTTAGGGCGTTGATTACTTTATGGTTTGAACCTTTGAGGTAATAATAGCTCGTTTGTAGCCTTTCTATGTTTAATGGAAATTGAGATTACCTGCATTATGAAAGTCTAATTGTTATATGCTTGGTACTAATGAATCCTGCCGATGAATTGGACATCAAATCGGATATTTCTACAGGAAAATCAGTTTGATCATCAGAGTTGTTAAGGGTAGTTTCCAAAGCTGAGAAATCAATTTAAGGCTTTATACCGATTCTCCTTGAAACTGCTGTAGTTTGTGCAGTGGATGATAGAATTGCCGCCAGTTGTGGCTTGCCAGACTGGTACTTCTGTCCTGCATTATTACATCAAGTAGATACTAATTAGAAACATCATGTATGACTCAGGGCATGGAACTCTTTGTCAGGCTTAACTCAATGTGCCACCTTCTTCTGGAGAATGGATTTATGAAATAGCTCTGAAATTGGAATAGGCAAAAGCATAAGAGTTTTTAGGTGTTTGCGAACTGGTGCATGATGAGTTTCTGTGATTTTTCGTGCTCTACGCATGTTAATAGGTGTGTGGCTAGTATATCCATTTTTCCATTTTTATTCTTAGGGGTCCTAAAAATGCATGGATAAGTAATATATTTTTAGGTTGAAATTTTAGCTTTTGGGTTTATATCAAATTCTATACCATCAAACCCCTGCAAGTCAGTTTTTATTGTATTTCTCTGTCTAGCCAATATGTGTTGTTATTTAAATCAAAACGTCAAAGACACATGCTGGGTTTATTATGTTGCCATGAACATCACTCTGGTTGCTTCATATGCACACTATTTCTGTAGCAAGATATTGTATCTCAAGAACCTCTCTATCATTAGATATGAGAACATTTTATATCGAGTGTGTGAATTCATATTTTCTATTCGGATCAGCTGGAGCTTGTTAGGTTCTTGGCGTTTCTATGACTTGACTTGTGTGTTTGAGTCGGTGCTACAAGACTTGGTGCATGTGCCTTTTAAATGCAAATGGCTTCTGGATTGCCACGCTTTGAATTGTTTCAATCAATTGAGACTTGATTTTTTGTAATCCCCCAATCTCACATGGAGTGCCAAAAGGAGAAGAACTAAGAAATGAGCTGTATATGGTCAAGTCCCACATAAATCCTTATCACGTGGAACTGGGTTTTATAGTAACTCCAAGTAGCTTCAAAAGCATAATTGACTAGTCCATTTAGAGTTAAATCACAGATGTGGTTAGTGCTTGATTTGGCATTTTTTTTTTGTCAGTTGGATTGATATATGACTACATGTGAAACCATATACATATATGTAACTTATGCGCAATACTCATGGATTAAGGCCAAATACAAGCAAAGGCTAGGGGTTGCCGTTGCCCCTTATACATGTTAGTTATTTAAGGCCGCTCCTCAGGATATGGTTGACTCCCCATCAATTTGCTGCTGTGGAAAATTACAGGACCGGATGTACTGGCCTTGCTAATGTTCTTAAGAGCTTTGGTATGATGACCTTTAGTTGATGCTAAGAGCTTCCGATTGTGAGTATTTTGTTTCTGCTTCCTGCAATGGCTCTGGGACTGAATAGTTGCATAGACGGGGAAATTCTTTGAATATGTTTTCCTTTTCAAGTGTTCCAATGGCAAGCGTAAGCTCAGCAAATTGCATGTGATATATCCATTCTGAATTAGTTCGTGCAGGTCATGTCTGTCGCTTGTTGTTCTATCACATGCTGGGCTTTTGGGTCGATCAACTTAGAGCTTGTACTCTGGGTTACCACTTAGAATTTCTGACTGGCTAGCTCTTTTGATTCTTAATAATTCTGCAACAATAAAATGTGCATCGAAGCATGTGTTTATGCGTTGCCAATATATAATCACGTAAATAAATAGGTATGAAAGCTTACTTGAGTTCTGTTCCAATTTATATGTAAGATTTTGTGGTACAAAAGTATTTTATTTGTGCATGCATTCAGGCATATACTGTCAGCACTGAGATATTGTGGATATTCTGGAAATTCTTTTCCTTAAATTCCTTTCTTGTTCCTGCTGTCACTTTTGCTTTACGTGGCTGCTTGGTTCAGAAGTAGTCATATTAACTTAGTTCCATTGCTGAGGCTTACTGTCAAGCAATGCTTAGCTTGAATTTCCTTACAAGTCCCTGCCAATAACCACTTAGGTAATATATAATCTCGACACGTGCTAAGAAATCTTGGACAAATTCTCTCTTCCATTTGATGGGATTTCGTTGGATATGTGTGGTTATGTCATTGTGTTCCCTTTTCCCCTCCCCGGTCCCATAGTCTTCCTTCTCGTGGTATTTTATGGTGCAGAAGCAGATGAAGCTCTTGGGAAGACTTGAAACTATGTGTTTTCTATGGCATTTGAACCTTACCTGCTTACCACCTGAATATATATATAGCCTGTAAAGATGGTTTTCCACCTTATACTCAATCATTGCTTTGCAACCTTAATGATGATATTTTGAACCTTACCATGCCATCACCTGCTTCCCCATAATTTCGCTTGGGAAATTCTTTTGGTTCTTTTGATCATGGTCATGTATACTGACTACTTTAGTTCTGAATTTGTTGCTTCCGCTATAACAATTGATATTTTTTTTGTCTTTTTGGGATGGGGGAGGGGCTTTATGCGGTCAAATTTGAGAGTTGGTTTAGTTAACAGTCTCACATTATTTAGGAAATATCTAGAATGACTTTATATAAGTTTAGAAGCACCTTCACCTGACAAGTTGGTTTTCTAAAGTGTGAATCTCTAAGCCTTATGTGGGTTCCTTATAAATGGTATCAGTCGGTTGTGGACTCCTATGCTACCTTGTTGTCATGCTTACGGAGTGACCGACCATATATCTGGTGGTAAGGACACAGTCTCAACCTAGTGAATAAAAGCCGCACGGCGCTCAACCAATGTGGCTGTTGGTCTTAAAATGATGGGGGTATGTAATTATCACACAACGATTATGAAACATCTAGGATGGCTTCATTAAGTTTGGAGGCGCTTTCACCTGGGTTTTTAGAATATGATCTCCAAGTCTTATGTGAGTTTGTTACAACTAATTAGTGATATTTTGGTTGTAATGTTTAAATCATAATTGCAGTTTCAATTAAATGAATAATTAGATCATTTCTGGTGTCAATGATCACTCTGAAATGGTCTTAGAAACATTTTCGATTGTTTTTTGTAACTATACATAATAAATGATTGCGTCCTTCGCATTGAAACACAAATAATAGAAAGAAGGTACTCCCGAGTCCGATTCAAACCACCCGAATCCAAAACAACACATCCTTCTTTGCCTCCTTTGTCAGCCCCTTCAACCTTGTCCTGTGCAAAACGCTGCCAAGCAATTCTCCCAGATTTGCTTTCGGGTTCACCTCTTCCGCCCGTAGCAATCCCATCAAACACTTCACCATGTTCACGTCTAACATGCTTGTGTCCTGCGGTGGGGAAGAGGGAGCAGGGAGGGGTGCGTGCAGAAATCAGAGAAAAATAAAGAAAAAAAATGTTAACCATCTTATATTATTTTCTCTATATTTTTATAGTTAATGATAAGTGTTTTCTGTGGCATGGACCAACACCGAAAATGCGGTATACTTTTTATGCAGAACGTGAAAACAATGAAGCCTAGGGAAGTAGAAGATAAATTCAGCAGGAGTCCTCTCTGTTTTGGTATAATCGAAGTGCAAAGTAGCCAAGTGCGTTCTATGTGAACCGAACGTGGGTTTGGTCATTGGTTAGTCGTACAAGGCGCGGTCCTGGTGCCACTCTTCTTGTCGAAGTTGTCGAATGGAGATGACTGGTGAGGAATCAGCGTTTCAAAATATTATCATAGCTGTATATGTCTCCGCTCAGGATAACTCGGTCCGCAAAACCAGGTCTTTTTAACCTTTGATTTTCCTGTCCGAGACCAAGAGATTCTTTTTCTTGGGTTGTGGTGCTGATGGTGAGTCACATCCGCCCTTGACGGAGATTCTCAGCCCATTGGATTGTCCTCTTTGGTTAGAAGTAAGAGTTTTACTAGACTTGGGTCCAAAAAAAACACCACTGGAGTTTCCTGCTTAGATCCACTAGGGTTTCCACCGTTATTTCCAGTGAAACCTGATGAAGGTTGTATTTGAGTACCAAAATTTTAGAGTGGTTAAAATTTTGGGTATAGAAGTTGGTGAAAAAGTGTGAAAAAATTGGTAAAAAAGTAAAAATTTTATGGAATTAGAGAAAAAGTGAGGAGAGAGAAATTTTAGTAATTATAATAAAATTTTGGAGAGCCAAAATTTTGGTAACTGAAGCACCCGAAACTTCCTAGATGGAACACATTGTCGTATCCCCCTCTCCTAGGGTAGATGATCCCAGGGTAGAAGGGAAGTCTCCATCATGATATAAAATGATATATAATTTGAAGAGAAACATAGAAATATTAATATTAATGCACATTTAATAATAAATGACTTATACTGTTTGAGATGTGTCCGTGAAATTTTACGTGAATAATATTAAATAAATTACATCATGCAATTCGAAATAAAATAGGAATTGTTGAGGATTTTCGTGAAATTGTAGAAGATTTTAATCATGTTCTTCAAAGCATGTAGGTTCTCCATTCCTGGTTTCCAAATGGTTATAGTTTTTCAATCTATGATAGGTAAAGTTAAAAAGATTGGATTGGCTTAGAAAAAAAGAAGAAGAAGATTGGATGGGACAAGAGTTACCGCGCCCTACTTTTCTGCAGTCAAATTCGAACACTCGAAGCAAAGGATTTCTTTTTCAGCACGGCATGCTCACAGGTACTGAAATTTATCTGGAGCTCTAAAAGCCAATGTTCTAGAAATTGCGAGCCAACCATGTTCATATTTGACGGTAATGGATTTGACTAGACGAGGCAAGTGTTCTGCTAACTGGCCAGTCTATCTCAGCTTAATGTTGACAGGCTTCTAAAGTTAGGCCTCCTTTTTTTTTTTTAATTATTTTATTTTGTAAACCAGGTCTCTTTTCTTGTGGATCTGGGATGATTCCAGTCTCTCCAAGGGACACATCTCTTCGGTCTTCACCCTTCTTTTTCCCCAATTATTTTACGCTCGCATTTCACAGTGTACTGGGAATCCGAGGGAGCTGAACCTGTCCTGACCGCTTCTCCTGACCTGAGTAGATCTTTAACTAAACATTAAACTATCCAGATTCAGTGTAGCCAAATTTTAAATGTTATTAAGGATGAGAAAAGGACGGTTAATAGAACTTAATCAATGGCTTCCTTCCTAATCTTCTCTGTCCGGTCAAAACTGAGGTTGAAATCTTTGGCGTTTTAGGCTCGTAGCAGATGTACGGGTGTGATTATCTTTTTGTCTTTGGGTTCCCCTGAGCGTCGAGTTGTTTCCACTTGGCTTAACTAAAGCCGAAATTTCTCAAAAGTTTACACAGATAATTACGGGGCCATTCCAAAGCCATGATTGATGGGTTTTGACCTAAATTAACACTTTGTTTTAAGCTACTCTCGCTTTAGCTTTTTCTTTTTTCTGGTCCTTTGTTTTTTTTCTCTCGAGTTATCCGGGGAAACTCCCATCTCCAAAAGTAGAAAACTCCTCTGTTTTCGACACTTTTTTCTTCTTCCTAAGCTCCTGGTAAGCGAATGACATAATTGCTTGACACTCATGCGCATGATGCATGCTCAGGCCACAGAGTAAAAAGAAGGGACAAACACTCCTCATGGAATATCATGTGCGACATTTATGGACATAAGACAAGGACTGCATGAACGTTTAGGAGACCAAAAACACGTTGCTAGAAGACTTAAACGTGATAAAAGGGTGACCAGACATGATTATTGGTGTATAGGTGGGTGGTGGGGCTATTAGACCTCTTACTTTCACATGCATCTATGAATGGGTAGCCATTTGATCCGCCATGAGAGAAGGTGTCGAGATGAAAGAACATAGAAGCTCCCGCATAGCTTAGACGCAATGGAAGGGTGAAGTAGCTTTAACCCCACTTTATGTTTGGGATTGGAGACAACAATGATCTCCTCGTTATGATGTCTTTTGCTTTTCTTCCATGTTCACGGAAACAGAGGCGCCACGCCAAAAATTATGCAGGACATCAGATTGGAAGCTGGTGAGCATCCTAAAATTTTTCACTCCGTCTAGGCACAACACAAGCTGACTAATTAGAAGGAACTGTGTAAGGGTTTAATGGGACAAAATTATTATTCTGAGGCTGATATTTTGCACGTAATTTGGTGATGAAAAAGGATGTTTACACTTAAAAGTAATTTTTTTTTTTTTTGTAGTAATAAGGAAAATTTAAACACCTATTCACGTGTATCAAGTTTGAACGGACTAACAGTATCCGTATAAGTTAAGTTCAACGTTACTCTTAAGAGATTGATTTGCATACTAACCGACCTTCATTTAAGTTTCAAATTTATTAAGCTAGTTTGAATTAGGCCCACATTGTCAAGAGCCTCTACTGCCACTTGATCTACCATTAAAACTTTACTTTATTGAATTTATTGGATTTGTGAAAAGTGAAGTTGTATGTGTAAAAGTTAAAAATTTTAGAGTGTGTTTGTTTTTTAAATGTTGGTGCGTATGACTGTGTCTCTGTCTAGTGGATTTGCTGCGGCAAGGCAACCTATACAAAACGTCATTATTCTAGGTAGCTAGATGGCATGTCTATAAACATAATTAGCCCAATAATGGATTTCGAGCTTGCTTCTATCACAAACCTCAATGTACTTGAGCACACAAAGTCAAATTGTGGTTGCGCATGGTAAAAGGTTTTCCCTTCTAAACACAAATCATGGGATCAGCTAACCAATACCATTCATATAATGATATAGGGACGTACGCAGTAACCCAAAATAAACCCAATAAATCTAGGACGGTAGTGATTTCCTCGAGGTTTCCCATTTCAGACATTGGCTTTTCTTATACGAATCTATCAAATGTCTCTCACAGAATCCCAAGTAAACTCGACCCCGCCATAGCATGGCGTACTGTCATAGACGGACACAGATCCATAGAGGGAATTGTATATTTATGCCTTGGCTCCCGAGAGGCCAGAACAAACCAAAAGGGTGAGTCAACTGCATAACCAATAAAAAAAAAAAAAAAAACAACCTTAAGCATTTCCCTACACCTACCTCAATAATTGTAGCTAGGCTCCCTCAGTTGATTGCTTTAGATTCCTTGCTTTGTTTGGTCTGCGTCACTGTCTTATCTTGCCTGAGGAAGATGGTCGCATGGGGGCACTGCCGCTACAAAAGTCCAAACAAAATACATAAACCATTAATTCCTAATCGGCATGCTTATAATATAATGTTGTTGGTAACAGCCAAATTGGCATCAACCAGAAAATCTATCATCTGCTAATTAGGCATATGCGGGACTAAAGTCTAAAAAGAAAGGATCTTAGTTAGGCATCTTGACAAACTTTGGGTGCATAATTGCATTTCTAGTGGGTATGTTTGACAATCAGTTCGTATGAAGATGTCAAGGCCAATTGTTCAAAATATCGTATTTGGGAGTTTTCTTGTGTGTGTATTTTATGTATTTGTAATTTAACAAGTAATACATTCAGTCGCCGCAGATTATGGTTCACGAGATGTAGATAACTGGTGCGGATCTTTCTTCCCTTTTGTCTTTGTTTGAGACCAAACTGAGATGAAAAAAAATAAAAAATAAAAATAGAATATTTGCAAGCGTGACCTAGACCAAACTCGTAATAGGGAAACTAAAATATTTGTAAGTGGGAAGTAATCTTTCTATAAGTTGTTACCTAAATGGTATAAATTTAGAAAAAGACATATACAATAAACATTAAATATGATAGGATTTGGGATCTGAGAGTATGTTTTAATTTAGATCTCGTATTCCAATATTTTTTAGTGTAAATAATTTTTTAAAATCACCACTTTACTTATCTAATATATGTAGCTCTAAATTACACAATTAAATTTACTGTAATTTTGAACCCAATTCACACAAATATTTTTTAAACCTAACTCGTAGATACGGTTAATCAAAATTTTACTTTACGGACATGCCCGATGCAGTAGATGTCGACACCAATCTATGTTTAAAAAAAGTTAAAAACTATGCAAGGATGCCGACTTGGCGTTGGCGGTGTAAATAAATCGAAACGTGCAACGCTGTGCACGGACGCTCGGTAACAGGAGTGTATTTTAGCCAGCCCCACTTTGCCCGCGCTGAGAGCCTCAGGTCCGCTGTCAGAATATCGGTATTTGAAAGTTCAAAAACGAAACCCACACTCTCGCATTCACGGACTCGGATGGGCTCACCCACCCCCTCTAACCATCCCCTACCCTCATCGACGGTTCCAACGTATCAGTGTTTAATGCTCGCCGTTTTCTAGCTCTCTCTAAACGGTACTTTCTCTCTCTAGAATTCTCCCTCCCCGCTCCTCCCTCTCTTTCTCTCTTCAAGATCCGGCTTTTAGACTGTGTGACTGTTTTCTGAATGAGCCAAAAGTTGTGTAGGTTTGGCATTCTGCGACTTCCTCGTTTCCTTTCACTCTCGCTGTCACTCTTCTTGGGAGCGTGTTTCGGAGATCTCGAATCGGTTTTATTCGCCGTCATGTCTTTCTTGTCATGTGTTTTGAAAGAAAATGCTTTATGATGATTGAAGATGGAGCATCTTCGTAAAAATAGGTCCAATATTGCGAGCATTACTGACCGGAGCTCAGGCCAAAGGTTTTCCTCGACGGGACGACCTCACCGAGGTCAGCTTCCTACCTTTTTATTTAATATTTTTTTTTACTCCCTTTGGTTGCCGAAAAGACAGAAAAAAGTAAGAAGTTTAAATTTGAAATCTTCTTCTTCTCTTTGCTTTTCTTTTTTGGCGTTTGTTTTGCGAAAAAGGAGGAACGGAAAAGTGAGCCGGAGAGTTGAATTAGGCTCAGATGATGAAGCATGTATGATTCTTTTTTTTCCTAGGCGTATGATTCTTTTATTTACTTCGTCTTCTTGCTTGCATTTCCTTATCTAACGAATGGAGCTTTCCCCCAGTTCTGTCCTGGAAGAAACTTAAGAAAATTAAATCGAAACTCTTCGCATTTTATTTTCTTCTGGCTTTTAGACAAGGAGATAATTAAATAAGACAGTTGAAAACGAAAGATGCGGAATTTTTCAGTTTCATTTTTCCGCGAATTTATTTTTGATTTAATATTCAGACTCATCTTCTTCTACTTTAGAAGGAGGATTCGTGCAATGTAGAGATTCATCAGCTAGGTTTAGCTTCGGATGTGCTCGTGTTTTTTGGTAAAATATTTTTGGAATTTTCAAGTGTGACTTTTCAGTAGTGGAGTCAGCCATGATTTTGTTTGCTTCCATAATGAGTTGTAGGGATATGATGGAAAATCATTGCATGGCCATCTTGACTGCTGAGTGCTTCAAAAGCTTTCTCTTTCATTTATTTGCTAGCCGTCTCCGCGTTCTGTTCTTTTTAATCGCTTTTTCTCAATACCGAACAATTTCCTCTTTCCTCTACTTACCATGTCCTTGGATTTTCGCCCATTTTTTATTGGCTGATTTGCTTTTGCATATCTTTCGTTAGTTTGATTTTCAATAATTCTTTACTCGAGTTTTGGAGTGAGTTTCGCTCAAAATAGCAGGGAATGTTCTTTCAAAATGCTGACCAAACAATAGCTAAGCTTTCTAAGCTGATTTCCCTGCTACTTTCTCTCACTAGGGGTTTCTGTCGGAATGTATGCCCCCGTAGGCATAAACCGCTGTTCACTGATTTTTCCTGGATGTTGGCTCTAGTTTTTTTGTTTTGGTTTTTTCTAAAGCTTTGAAAGTTCTCCAGAAGCTCCTTCCCCACTTTTACCACTATCGGATGGTCATCCTAATCTTGTTTTAAGGCTTCATTTGCAGGAGACAAGCAGGTTCTGAAACAGAAGACCTCTCTGAAATCAGTCTCTGATCCTAGTTCTTGCAGCAGTGGTTCTACAGAAGAAGATACGGTGCGCTTTTTCCTTTTCCGTTTGCACTGAACTTTAAATTTGTTCCTGAATTCTTTGCTCAGAATCTTAGTAGAGAAATAAATAATTGTTTGTGTTATGTTAACTTCAATATCTTCTTCTCTGTTATTAATTTATCTATGTATCAAATAATGAAATACTAAACTGATTGGAAGTGCATTTGGCCTTTATAGTTCACGTTTGAATTGGGGTGGAGATCTTCAAAACAAACTGTTGGAACTCCGATGAAGAAGTTGTTAGCTGAGGAGATGTTGAGAGAAACAGAATCCAAAAGGAGGTCTTCAAGTGTCATTGCTAAATTGATGGGTCTTGATGGGCTGCCACCTCAGCAGCCTGCTCAGAAACAGCAAAAAAAATCCACTGAAAGCTGTACTAGAAAAACAACAGTAGAGAGAGCTCAAAAGAGTGCCACATTTTATGACCATCGATCGTCTAGGAGAAGTTCAAAGGAGCAAGAAGATTTTAAAGATGTATTTGAGGTCCCAGAGGCTTCAAAGATGGAAACTAGCAGTTGCACATCGCAAGGGGCCACAGACTCAAAGCTCACAGATGCCGAGATGGCATTTATTCGCCAAAAGTTCATGGACGCTAAACGTCTTTCAAGTGATCAGAAGCTACAGGATTCAAAGGAATTCCAGGATGCACTTGAGGTGCTAGACTCCAATAAGGACCGTCTTTTAAAATTTCTTCAACAACCAGATTCATTGTTCTCAAAGCATTTGCATGATCTGCAAGGTGCTCCTCCCCAGCCACATTGTGGTCACGTAGCAGTTGTGGAGTTGTCAGATGCTCAGAAGTATGAAAGCAGTGAACTTCGGAAGCCATTGAGACGAACTCCACGGAAGAACTACAGTAGATCTCCTCAGAAGCACTGTGATGGTCTATTTAGCCACTGTGACAGCAGACATGCTGCTTGTAATACTCTTAGTTCAACAAAAAATCGATTTGAAGGGAAGGATAAATTGGTCACGCTTCCTACAAGTATAGTTGTGTTGAAACCAAACCTTGGGAAGGCCCAGAATGGTACAAACTCTGCTTCATCAGCTTGTTCTTCGCATCCTTTTCTGTCAGATTGTACGGAGCACATGGAGTTTCTGAGTGTCAAAAATAGGAAAGGAGACTTTAGGGGGACAAAGAACTCTCCTGATAATGGAGGGCTTTCAAGGCCTCAGTCCAGAGAATCTAAAGAAATTGCGAGGGAAATAACTAAACAAATGAGAAACAATTTATCTAGTGGCTCTATGAATTTTTCATCTGCTGGATTTAGAGGATATGCTGGCGATGAGAGTTCGTGTGACATGTCTGGAAATGAATCAGAGGCGATTACAATAGATTCTAGAAATACCCATATCTGGAGTAATGGGTACAAGCCTTCATCGTCCCATTCAGCTGAGTCATCTGTGTGTAGGGAGGCGAAGAAGAGACTCTCGGAAAGATGGAAAATGACTCACAAGTCTCAAGAGTTGGGAGTTGTAAATAGAGGCAGCACACTTGCTGAAATGCTTGCCATCCCTGATAAGGAATTGGTGTCTGGAAATTTAGATGGCACGATTGGTGGGGATGGAATTGGGGGGCAATTCGCTGGTGATAATGGTCGCTCTGTGTTGGTTGAGCCTTTGGGAATTAGCAGCAGGGATGGCTGGAAGGATGGATCTGTTCGTAAGTTATCAAGATCAAGATCTCTTCCTGCTTCTTCAACTGCCTTTGGAAGTCCTACAACAAGCATATGCAGTGAAGCACTTTATGATGACCGGTATTTTATACCAAAAGAGACCTTGAAGAAAGAAAGAAGCAAGAGAGCAAAGGGCAATTATAGTTTGAGAGAAGTGGCTGTCGATAGAAATTCAAGATCTAGTAGTAAGAAATCTATTTCTTCTAGCTGCATAGTTAGGGAAATTAACGAGCATTCAACAGAGATTCATGCAAGCAGTAGTGAAGTGAAGTCTAGCCCTGAAAGTATTCATCCATCTGAGACCGATCTTATGATCTTTGATAGCTTACCTACCAATGTCAATGATACAAGTCCATTTCCTGAAAATGGTGGGGATGTGGGAGATGACCACATGGCCCTGCCCTCTGAAACCCCTGATGAGTTGCTGGCAGATGTATCAGCTTGCGTTGCTGTAAAAGAGGATATCTCTGCTGGTGGCCGAGATATGTTGCTTACACAGGTTTGTTTTATAACTTTTTTATTTCCTGATTTGTGTTCAGAATTCTTCTTGCTATATCACTAATGCTGTGTAAGCATAGAAACTGTGGCAATCTATTCGTTCCATTATACAATTAGCTTGCAACAACCGAATCAGCCCATCAAATCTCCCTTTGTTCTTTTTCGCTTTTGTATTTATATACTGTAATACCGAAAAGTAACCATCTGCATTTGTGTCTTGGCTAACCTGTGTGATGTGTGTGACTTTGGATAAAAGAAAAGTGCATGTTTTTCCTTCTGGATATAGAACTCTTCATGTATTCATTTCAGTTAAAAGTATTGCATCTTCAATTTTTCAAATTTTCATGAAGGGTGTTTGGTTCTCAATATTTCAACATATTCCAGGAGCCACCGATTGGGCCGTCTGAGGAAGGTTCGGTTCATTTGCGGCACCCTCTTCCTGGACTAGAATCACCAGTTAGCTCTAAGGAGGCTGATCAGCCCAGTCCAGTTTCAGTTCTGGAACTCCCTTTTACGGATGATCTGTCATCCTGCTCCGAATGTTTTGAGGGTCTCAATGCTGATCTGCAGGGTAAATTCAAAGTTATCTGTTTCAGTTTCTTATTTAGTGTTTACACACACCGAGGCACATAGTTCCATTTCATTTTCCATAGAGTATCTCAGTGCTTATTTGCATTCAGAATGAATTGGAAACAAGTGTTGTACAATTAATACAAGTGGTCACATAAAATTTGAAGTTAATTAGCCATTCCACATGGTATGATACTCAATGTTAATTATACAATGTAGATCCTATCATGATTTCATCCAGAATATTTTTGCCCTAACCTTGTTCTCGTGGGACCTTTAAATTAAATCATGCAACTGCATAGACTGCAGTGTCTGGATTACCACCCGTTAACTGCTGCCCATTTTCTCTATGTTTTTTCTCAAGTGGTGCTGTCTTTATAAGTGACCTTGCCAATTTTCTCTAAATTCTCTGGATTGCCACCTGGTTGGAATCTCAGAGTTAACTCCTAACTCCAATAACCCTATAAATCTGGTCAGGGGAACAGGCTTTTAGCAGAACTGTGAGTCGTCTCTTGGGATTTTTTGTTGGTAAGTCGCCTCTAGTGGGATTTGGATGCAACTGAACAACCCTGTTTACAAGATTAAAACAATGGATATGTGCTTGTTTAGCCACTTCACAATTTTGTCATCCTTCAATTTATGCTCTTATTTTACCAACTTAAGTGAATTGCTTTCTGTTTCCCAAACTGATTATTACTGTTTGGAGTGCTTGCAAGCTGCTTCATTTTAGTTTTGTCACCTCCTCACGTTTTGTTGTTTATCTGATCCTTAGGGCTTCGGGTGCAACTTCAGCTACTCAAGTTGGAATCAGAAGCATACGCAGAGGGATCCATGCTCCTCTCAAGTGATGAAGATGTTGGGGAAGAATCCATTTTCAATGAGAAGGGAGATTTTAGAAAGGAAGAGAGCTGGGAGCCTTCCTACGTAATTGATGTCTTAAATGACTCTGGCCTTAACAATGTTGACGCGGATGCGTTTATGGATACATGGCACTCTCCAGAATGCCCTGTACATCCATCCATATTCGAAGCACTTGAGAAGAAGTACTCCAGCGAGACTTCTTGCCCAAGGTACGAAAGGAGGTTACTGTTTGACCGCATAAATTCAGGACTTGTGGAGATCTACCAGAAATTCATGGATCCACACCCATGGTCGAGGTCTGCAACAAGGATTGGCCGGAACTGGATTAAAGGTGGGCTCCGAGATCATCTCTATGTGTTGTTGGCGGGCCAAGAACAGAAATCAAAGGAAGACACTCTGGGGGAGTTGTTGACAGGGGAATCACACTGGTTGGCTTTGGGAGACGACATTGATGTAATAAGTAGGGAAATCGAGAAATTGTTGACGGATGAGATAGTAGCAGAGGTAGTGGCTATGTAGTAGATTCTAGACATTTGGAACTTAGGCTGGAGATGGCCTAAGAGGTTTACATGTATGTACATGAAGGGATAGAATGGTCATTTCATGAGAGTATGAATAAGAGGATCAAAATCTTTACAACTATACTTAGCGTCAGATTCTCGATCAAACGTAAAGGTGTGATAACAAAGCCAAATCATGTTTGAAGGGATACAAATGTCGTTCTGCATCACCCTGCTCGTTGGGCTGCCTCTAGAGTTACTTTTGGAGATTTTTCTTTTATTCCGAAGTTTTAAATAGTTTATCTTGGTTGTACACGGGCTACAACCCCTTTGACTGTTTTCAGTTAAGGAATAAATGCAATCTTCTTGATTAAAAAAATAAAAAAGACTGGAAGGTGGGGTGGGTATTTTTATTGGGTTCTTTTCTGTGGAGTAGAGGTATTTTTATTGTCTTAGTGGACTTTGGATTCCTGCATGCTGCAGAAGATCGGGTCCTTGAATTACATGTTGCTCTTATGGTCCTTAAATAATCCAGCTTGGAATAACAAGTAAACACAAACCTGCCCTCATGGTATGACGGCAGAATGTTTGAATTTTTTTAGAATTTTTTCTCTCATTTATGGTGGAAGAATATTATAGTAACAATCAAACTTGATTCGTTACAAGTAAAACATCGAAAGCCAACAATCAAACTTGATTTGCTATAAGTAAAACATTAAAAGCCAATTTAGACCATTGAAGACCAAAAGGAAAAAAAAAAATCCAAAAGAGTCAACCTACACAACATAATCAAAGAAATAAATATACTTAGTACCTACATAATTTCCTTCACGTTTGGCATGGTAAAACAAAACAAAAGTAACAGTAGGAAGGGTAGGATGGACTCTGAGAGGGTCCAGATGGTAGCATCCCAAAACCATTCTCGTGTGGCAACTCTGAGTAAACCTTCAAAACTTGCAACTTTTCTGGCCTCTGGAGGACAGAGAGAAAGGCCCAAATCTAGGAAATGAACCCAGGCCATCCACCTTCTTGCTTGTTTCTCTCTTAATATAGTTTAATGGCGTCCTTTTTTGTCATCCTTTCGATAAATGGATGTTCCTAAGACAGATTATTCTTTTTTGTCGCCAAAGGTTTGGCTTAATTATTCCTTGTTTAAAAACAACTTTACTAAAATACATTTAACATGTGCTCATGAAGATTGACATTCATATATCTGAAAAAAAATTCAGCCTTATATAAACTTGGGCAAATCTCTTTTGATTTTGTACATATCCCGGAATGGCAGAAAACTACAAAGAATTGAGACAATGGATCTAAACTTGACCCACTGTTTCAAAAAGGAAATAAACTGATCGAACAATTAATATTTAAACTCCGGATCCAATTGTTTGCATAAACTCAAATAAGTAGAATAAACTAATCGGTCTTTAGCAGCCGTCCTGTGATTCTTATTGTGCTTGCAAAAATATTTCAGCAGCGGGAGCGTGCAACACCCAACCATCTGCCCCAACCCAGCAGCAAGAACAACCAATTGATTGATTTTTTCTTCGAAAGAACCGGCTTCACACAGTTGGTTTGTTAGCAAAACTTGCAGCTGGGGAGAGTAGGATTCATCCAGACTGCCGGTGCCCCATCATTCATGCTGGACATGTTCTCCGAAGCATAAGAAGCAACCTCCTTGAACTTTTGCACCAAATCATATTCCAACTCATATTGTTTATCGCACTGTTTGCAACGAACCTCACCTCTAATGACCTTTATCTCGTTTGATAAGAGATAATCTAGACTATGCACAGTAGCACGTCGTGTGGTAGCCCAAGGATATGGGACAGGAATGTCAGTTGTCTCTGGTGTGACGTTGCGAAGAACCGGAGATTTGCTGGTCCGATTACGACCTGGACGAGATGGACCACCACCCCCTGGATAGGACGAGATGGACCAGCTCCCTCCTGCATAGACGAAGCCAGGATTTGCCCTTACGGGGTCAAATATAATTTTTACTTTTTTAACTAGATGTCCAAAACGTATTTTAAAACTAAAAAAAAAAATATGTAAACTTTAACTTAAGTATAAAAGCCAAATTTTCATAAATTATGCTAATTGAAACGGAAATTCCTTCAACGAGTAAAAGTCATCAATTATTATATCAGTACTAAAACCTTGTATGGCTGAATATAATTAAAAGTTTAAAATCTTCGGAATAAAGGCTCATAAATTATTGACAAAGGCACAAACAATGTTAAAATCTAGCCAAAATAACATAGGTACACACAAATAATAGAGCAATAATAATATTTTAGTTAATAGACAACAATAATGAAATGAGTTTGTTTTTAGAAAAAAAAGACAATAATAATTAAATGTAATAACATTTAGAATTCTAACTTTGAAGAGGAATTTTTTTGTGTGCAAAGCAAAAAGTTTGTTGTATTCCAAGCGTTGAGTATGAATTTTTTATTTTCTGTATATGATAAAATAATGGGAGAGAGAGAAAAAGAGAGGCATTGAGAGAAAATCTGAAAATAAGAGTGTAAATAGTGAGAGGCAGAAGTGAAAGAAAAGAAAATGAATTTTAGAAAAAGGGAGAAAAAGAAAAGTAGAAAATACACAAAAAAAAAAAAAAGAGAGAGAGACATTCTAGAAAAGAGGAGGGAGGAATTTTAGAAAAAAAAGGGAGAGAGAAAAGTAAAAAAGACTTTAGTATTTTTTTTCTTTTAAAAATTAGAGGGCTCACTTATAAAGTCGTTATTTTTCTCAGGTTTATTTTTTCAAAATTTTTGGAGGGGCCATTACAAAGATTACTATTAATTTTGCCTTTATATTAAAAAAATTTTACAAAAATTTGAAATTTTACCCATATATAAATTTTTTTAAAAAAAACTTTGGAGAGGCCATGGCCCCCCCCCCCCCCCCTTTGGCTTCGTCCCTGCCCTCCTGGATAGGCATAGAAGGGTAAGGTTCTAGTGAAGTTGGTGGTAGTAAAAATGAAGCTGTGGCTGCCTAAGGTTGAAGCAGTTCTAGTGAAATTGTTGGTGGTAAAACTGAAGCTGTGGCTATCGAAGGTTGAAGCAATTCTAGTGAAATTGGTGGGGGTAAGAATGAAGCTGTGGCTGCCGTAGGTTGAAGTAGGCAAAGCCGTGATGTTGCAGATGACCTGTGTGTTAGGGACCCCGGTCTAGCCGCCTTAACAACGCCAACTCCAATTGATTCGAACGCGATCACCCCAATCGATCCTCCTAAACCGTTCTTGGCAACACACAAGCTGAATTGTAGGATCTAACAACACAAATGGAGAACTCTCAAGATATTATTATGAAGAACGAAGAACGTGGTTAAGGGTTAATTAGCCAAAGAACCACAAGAACACGATCAAGGGTTAATTAGCCCAAGAACGGGTACCCAAACTGGTTATTAGCCTAGAATGAATCCCAAGCAAGGTTATTAGCCTTGAAACCGACTTAGCATATACGTGCCTATGCTTGGCCAAAACACTCCAAAAGCACTCAGGCTCTCCAAGACTCTACTATTCTGAGTGATCAACTTTAATGCACCTAAGGTGTTTATATAGACATCCTTAGGTGCTTACAAACCCTAATGGAATCAAATCAAATCAAATCAAATCTAAATCAAATTCTTTAGGAATCAATCCCTTCAATTAAGTAGATTTGATATTACATGCCTAGTAAACATAAACTCAAAGGAAAGGAATCTTCTAGGTTTAGGAAAGGATGAAGATATGATTTATTCAATCTCAACAAGAAAGGAAACTAATCCTTAAGATACCTCCTGGATCTTGCCGTCGTTCGCCGCCGTCCACGGCAGCGCCGCTGCTGCTTGCACCTCCATGGGTGGTGGTACTCTGTGCCCTTCCTCTTCCGTTCCTCACCTAGCACCGATAGGGGTAGTGATGCTCCGCCACTGGTGGTGGCCATCTTGTAATGGCACTCCTTGTCTGTTGGCCCGCTGTTCTTGCTTGGCTTGGCTGGTGGCCAAGGACTTGCTGTGGCACCGTGTCATGGCATGTCTGTGGCCGGCTGGTTGGCATGCCAGGCATGAGTGTTGCATTGTTGGGGTGCTGAGCTGTGCTTGCGCGCGCGTGCTGATGCCATGGCATGGCTGTGGTGCTCTTGCTGCGCGTGCGGTGGGCGTGTGAAGGGTGCATGGGTGCCAATGCTACCTCATCTTGGCACCAATCCTCCCACGCATGACTATCACGACCCATGTCATCACTGAGGACCCTTTCACTATGTCCGGTTGAGAGTGAAAGGGTAAGTAGCTCCTCATTATCCTTTCCATTTTCTGGCTCTTTAAAAGAGAAGGTGGTATTCATCTTTCATTAAGCATTTTGCACAGGGGAAGAGATAAATGAAAAAGGAAAAAAAACGAAATGATCACAGAAAGACAGAGAGTTTTCAAAAAATTTCAAAAAAACAGAAGGAAAGCAAGAGTTTAGGAGAGAAAGACGCATAAAGTGGAACCTAACTTAATTTGAATTTGAGTTAGGTATTTTGAATTTCAACGTTAAAGTTTTATATTGTATTTTTTAAATTAAAAAAAAAAAGAAAAGAAAGAAAGACTACTGCACATTAAAATATATTTCAAAACATTTTTCAATCATTATAAAAAAAATATATTTTCAAAAACACAAACAAACATAGACAAAAATTCACTCATAGACACAATTACAAAGTTGTTGCATAACAAGTGATTAGAAAAAAGACATCATGTTTGACACGCAAAAATTTTTAAGAATTTTGAATTTTTAGTAAAAAATTTGAGTGTTTGACTTTCTATGAGGTTTGTAAAAAGGTGGTTAAAAAGTTTAAGAACTTTTGATTATAAGAGTTGTTAAAAAGTAAGGAGAGAAAAGTTTTGATTTAAGTTTTTTGTGAAAAAATAATGGAGGGTGTGAAAAGGTGTTGGAATTTATGTGAAAATTTGAGTCTTTAATTTTTATGGGATTTATAAGAAGTTGGTTAAAAAATTTTAAGAACGCTTGATTGTGGATAATTTTTATTGGAGTTTGATAAAAAAAAAAAAATAATAATAAGGAGGGAGAAGATTTGATGTATTTTTTTTTTAATGAAAAAGTATTGAGGTTTGTGTTTGTTTAAAAAATTTCAGATTTCATGGACCAACTCCCTCTTGGAGAGTGAAAGGGTTAGTAGTTCCTCAAGATCATTGTCATTTTCTGGCTCTTTGAAAGGGAAGGTGGTATTCATCTTTCATTAAGCATTTGCACAGGGGAATAGAAAAATGAAAAAGGAAAAGAAAAGAAATTATCACAGAAAGACAGAGAGTTTTCAAAAAATTTCGAAAAAACAGAAGGAAAGCAAGAGTTTAGGAGAGAAAGACGCATAATGTAGAACCTAACTTAATTTGAATTTGTGTTAGGTATTTTGAATTTCAACGTTAAAGTTTTATATTGTATTTTTTAAATTAAAAAGAAAAGAAAAAAAGAAAGAAAGACTACTGTACATTAAATTTTATTAGTAAAACCTCACGTGTGGTAAAAAAAAAAATTATATTGTATTTGAATTGTATAAATGACCTGTAAAATGTATTTAAAAACTTTTTTCAATCATTATAAAAAAAATATTTCTAAAAACACAAACAAACATAGACAAAAATTCACTCATAGACACAATTACAAAGTTGTTGCATAACAAGTGATTAGAAAAAAGACATCATGTTTGACACGCAAAAATTTTAAGAATTTTGAATTTGTAGTAAAAAAATTTGAGTGTTTGACTTTCTATGAGGTTTGTAAAAAGGTAGTTAAAAAGTTTAAGAACTTTTGATTATAAGAGTTGTTAAAAAGTAAGGAGAGAAAAGATTTGATTTAAGTTTTTTATGAAAAAATAATGGAGGGTGTGAAAAGGTGTTGGAATTTATGTGAAAATTTGAGTCTTTAATTTTTATGGGATTTATAAGAAGTTGGTTAAAAAAGTTTAAGAACGCTTGATTGTGGATAATTTTTATTGGAGTTTGATAAAAAAAAAATAATAATAAGGAGGGAGAAGATTTGATGTAGTTTTTTTTTAATGAAAAAGTATTGAGGTTGGTGTTTGTTTAAAAAATTTCAGATTTCATGGACCAACTCCCTCTTGGAGAGTGAAAGGGTAAGTAGTTCCTCGTGATCATTTTCATTTTTTGGCTCTTTGAAAGGGAAGGTGGTATTCATCTTTCATTAAGCATGTAAGGGAATAGAAAAAGGAAAAAGGAAAAGAAAAGAAATGATCACAGAAAGATCGAGAGTTTTCAAAAAATTTCGAAAAAACAGAAGGAAAGCAAGAGTTTAGGAGAGAAAGACGCATAATGTGAAACCTAACCTAATTTGAATTTGAGTTAGGTATTTTGAATTTCAACGTTAAAGTTTTATATTCTATTTTTAATTTTTTTTAAAAAAAGACGACTGTATATTAAATTTTATTAGTAAAACCTCATTTGTTGTAAAAAAAAAATTATATTGTATTTGAATTGTATAAATGACCTGTAAAATATATTTCAAAACTTTTTTCAATCATTATAAAAAAAATATTTTCAAAAACACAAACAAAATAGAAAAAAATTCACTCATAGACACAATTACAAAGTTGTTGCATAACAAGCGATTCGAAATAAGATATCATGTTTGACAAGCAAAAATTTTAAGAATTTTGAATATGTAGGAAAAAAATTTGAGTGTTTAAGGTTTGTAAAAAGTTGATTAAAAAGTTTACGAACTTTTGATTTATAAGAGTTGTTAAAAAATAAGGAGAGAAAATATTTGATTTAAGTTTTTTATGAAAAAATAATGGAGGTAGTGAAAAGGTGTTGGAATTTATGTGAAAATTTGAGTCTTTAATTTTTATGGGATTTATAAGAAGTTGGTTAAAAAAGTTTAAGAATGTTTGATTGTGGATAATTTTTATAGGAGTTTGATAAAAAAAAATAAGGAGGGAGGAGATTTGATGTAGTTTTTTTTTTAATGAAAAAGTATTGAGGTTGGTGTTTGTTTAAAATATTTCAGATTTCATGGACCAACTCCCTCTTGGAGAGTGAAAGGGTAAGTAGTTCCTCAAGATCATTTTCATTTTCTCACTCTTTGAAAGGTAAGGTGGTATTCATCTTTCATTGTGCATTTGCAGGAAAAAAAGAAAAAGAAAAGAAGAGAAAGATCACATGCTAATTTAACTTTTACTTTTACTTTGAATTATGTATTTTCAATTTGAACTTTTTGTTGTATTTGAATTATATAAATTAATTGCCTCCCAATTCTATAAATTAAAAATATATAAATTGCTTATAAAACATATCTCAAAACCTTTTTTTAATATATATATATTCCAAAAACACAAACAACCATAGCCATAAATTCTCTCAACATCAAGAGACTAGCTTACATTGGTGGATAAAATTGTGAAGGTCACAATTTATGGCCTCTGGGGAAGCATAAAGTGATACTGTGATAGAGCCTCATTCAGGAAGGGAGGGCAATTATGTTGTCAGAATATCTGACAATCTGACCTGCTTCAGGTGAAAGTTTCAAATTTTCTAGTGCATGTTCTTGCCAGGAGAAGTTAGTTCAACATAATTTTAGACGGTACCAAAGGTTAAAGAGCATAGTCAAAATGTTCAGAGTTTACTCTTCCCCAAACAGCTTACCAGGGAATAATTATGGCGTATACAGAAAACATATGTCATATGTTGTTGGGAAGCACAAAGGCATGGCTGTATTATATCAAAACCATGGGGAATTTAATCGAAGCATAGACTGACTACAGTTGAGCACACTTTTGTCTGATTAGAATCCCTAAGAGACCCGCTCTTTTCTTACAAACAGACAGGAAAACGTTTCGAACTCTTAAAGCATGACTGCAAAAGAGAACCCATTAGCCTTTCTGCTTTTCTTTACTACCTTCTAAGTGGCAAAGATTCTAGTTCTACCCACGCTAAAACTGGTCTTTACACTACATTAGCTAATTGATTCTCACACAACCCGTTGCAGAGTTTCCAAATTTTCTCATTCAGCTTACAGGTCACTTCTTGATTTCTGCATTTTTGGACCCAGCCGCTGAGACGGAGGTTGAGGAAATTGCAGAGGGCCAAAACTGTGCACTCTTCACCTTTGATACACTTGCCAGGACGCCTAAAGGGGTGACATCGCCGATAATTGTCACCTTTTTTGCTGCGAAGTCTATGTTGAAGGACGTCACCCCTGCTCACAAAATGAACAATAAGTATTCACTTCAGTAGCAGAATCTACAAATCGATGTCTTTAATTTGAAGAACCTAAGAAGAAAAAACGGGTACGAAGCCATGTGCGTCGTGCATACCTTCCATTCTAGATAGATGTTTCCTCACTTTTCCTTCACAGCCTTTGCAGTGCAGTGACACCCTCAGGACCACAACCTACAAGCAATCTCATTAATCTCACCAACCTCCACCAGCTGTGTTTGTATCGTGATGACTATTGCAGTTATTACCACATGTTCTGTAATCCCAATTGTTGTCGTTTTAGTTTTGTGGTTTTGACGAAAAGGTTCCACCTAAAATTGGTTCTGCTTTCTCCATACCAACATAGTTTGAAGATTTTTGAGAATGAGGTAATCATTCCATCATCCAAAAGGCTGGAACAGCTTTAGGAACTCAAAATGTACAACCTCGTGGGTCGTGTCGGTTCAACTGACATCGGAGTACATCAAACTAAAACCACACCAACAAAAAGTTGGTAGTTTCTCTTTTTTCTATCCTCTTTTGAAAGGATGGAGAAACTGAAGGTATAATAATAAAAAAAGGGTGCAACTTGCTGTTGCATCGATCCAATTTAAGCAATATAGATCATAATTAAGCCAAAAAGAACTTCAACAGTATTAGTAGATCATACACCGAATGGCCTTGTCAAAATTTCTCCGTTGTCTTTCATACATGCAAATAAGGAGAGATTGTGAACGAACCTGGTCGGAGGAAGAAGAATTTGAGCTAGACGAGGAAGAAGGTTTTGAAGCAGTGGTGGATTCTTTTTTATTTACAGCTTCAGGCTTCTTCTTTTCTTCTGCCGGAACCAATTCCAAAAACTTATCGTAATCCGATAATCCATCGAAATAGGCAGTGTCGCTCAACAAATATCTTGACGAACCTGGAGGAGTGATCAACTCAACCTGTTTAGACCAATTCTTCTTTATAACATCAGTTGGCTGAGAAGAGTGTTTGTTAATAATAAGATCTGTTGGCCTGGCTACACTCTTCTTCTTTTGGTCGCTTGACTTGGTGGAACTTTTCTTGTTTGGGTCGCTTGGCTTTGAAGAGGAGCTTTTCTTGGTTCGTTGGAGCTGATGGTAAGGTTTGGGATTGATAGGTGGTTCGGCAGAGCAAGGGGCGGAGAGAGCTCTAGCGCTTCTTCTTGCATCTCTGATGATGGGGTTGTGGCGATCGATAGCTCGACCGCCGAGTTGAATGGCGGATGAAGAAGAGCACGAAGCTTGTTCCATGCTCATGCATATGGCTGTGGAGGCTTGAGATGCGCAGAAGATATCTATGCCTTTCATCTTTGGATAATGATAACCCAGGGAAGAACTAGTGGTTTAGAGAATCTGATCTGCATATGATTGAGAGAGAGAACCTCTACGCAAAGTAGGCCGCTCTGTATTCATCAACAAAAAAGTGGGTTCTGCTTTTAAGCTTGAGCTCTGAAAGGGGATAGAGAGAGAGGGAGACACAGCTTAGAAGGCTATTCTAGGGGGGTCCTGTGTGGAATGCATTATGACCCTATTATGCCAATGTGTTGTACATTATCTCCCATAAATGGTTGTCACCTAATTATGATTAGGTTATTGAATAACAGTACAAAAAAGTAAAATCTCATGTAAAAAAAAGAAGTTAAGTGTAGGTGGTTAATATAACATAATTAGACCCGAAACTATGTTCTGAGGAAGTGGTTTATGCTACTTGATCAAATAAGTAGAAGGGTTTTAAGATGTTGATCTCTATCTCTCCTAACAATCAAATATATTCGTAAGAGGTACCAAATGGATTTAAATCATTTTGCAGAAAATTAGGATCACAGCTCATTCAATTGAACCTAACAAATTAATAGGGCATATAGAGAAGGGAAAATTACCTAAATGGTCTATGTGGTTTTACTTTGTTACAAATTTGTTGAACTTCAATGATTTGGTCCCTGCAGTAGAAATTCCGCAGGTACCAAATCGTTGAACCACAAGTACCAAATCGTTGATGTTAGAACCACAAGAATCAATTTATGATAAAGTGAAACTATAGGGATGATTTGGGTAATTTAGCCTATAGAGAAACTAAAATTCAGCTGTAAATGGTTTCTAATGTATTAACGTCACTATACTGGACCTCTTCTTATAGAGATTGTGTCAAAACTAAAAACGATAGTAGCTATAAATACAAAAATCAAATGCCTAAAACATCGGCTGATACAACTTAAAAACTATAGTTTGAATTTTGAATTTATCAACTTAAAATCTATTGTTTGAATTTTAAATTTCCTTTAGAGTAGGACTCTTCAACTGGCCCTCTTATCTTGGGCGACACTTGATCTTCTACAGGCAATATGAGGAAGGTCCACACGGAGAAGAGTCACTTCGGTTCATTTCCTGAACTTCTCGAAATTCTTTGCTTTTAAGAAGTCTTTAGTGTTATATGTGGCTCCGGTAGCCTCAATCATCCATCAGGGAAGAAAGGAACTCCATTCTCTTTTCACTCCATAAAAGCATTAATTCAAATATTGACGCAGGTGATGATATTGTCGGCCCTGTTTGATTTACTGATAAAAAACTTGTTGGTTTTCCCTATTTTAATGAATCTCTTTCTCTAAGAGTGCCTTCACTTTGTGTTTAAGATACTAAGGGTTTGCGTCAGGGGATCTGGTACAGAAAAGGTGCGCAAAACAGAGGACAAAACACAGATTTGATCATATGACAAAACACGTAGGATTTTGTATATAATAGTCTTTGTTTGGGAGAACTTGAACTTCCCGTGACATCTCCACGCTTGTGATTAGAAATCTTATAAAATGAAAGTTTTACATGTTCTGATGAACATTTCATAATTGAATACTGTCAGCTGATGTTGGCATGTTGCTCTGTTGGGCTGTTAGGGCATGCTCTCAAATTAATAGTTACTTATTGAACACTTGACAGAAAGCTGTCCCAAGAATTTAATATTTGTGCAGAAAAAACAGGGGTCAGTCGAGACACAGCAACGGCTATACAACCAGCAGCAGCTTCATGTGCTTCTGTGCTAAGCTTATTGAAATGGTGCGAATACTTAAAAGCAAGGTCTTGTATTTTGCATTGGATTTTCCAGCTCTTAAATAAGAAACACAGTAAATTATGCTTTTTTTTAAGGCAGTGAATCCACCAAACATTATACGTAATTGATGTGGGCCAGTACAACAGAACTAGTACAATAAATGATGGCTGCTAATAAAGAGTAGCAAAGATATTGGCGATGTCACTCAAACAAAGTTGCCCGAGTTAAGAAATTTTGGGCTTCTCTCTGATTTTTGCCACTCTCCAGCATTAAAGCCCCTCAGAATTAATACCCTTTTTCCTGTGGTAGATGCATTGGAGTAAAACCAGGTGGTCCAACCATGCCACTCCAAATTTTCTTTCTTTGTATCTTCTTCTCCCCCCCCCGCCACCAAACATGGACAGTAGTGCCATGTGAAGGGGTTCCAACTGCAGGAAAGAAGTAAGAAAAGCTTTCAAGAGGATAATCATCATGCAACAGAGTTTGGATTCTAATGGAACAGATGCTGCCAGATGTTAAATCGTTTGGAATATATCTCCCTGTGGATGGATGAGACGCAAAGCCACTTTCTTTCTCTGTTCTCTACCCACCGGTTCAAATTCTCCCTCACAAGCTTAACGAATCAGATGCTTCTGTGGCTTTTTCCCATCTTCTCTCCTTTTCGCTGTCTTCCTTTGTCGATCACTCTGCCTACCCCTTGGATCAATTAAGAATGCTGACTTCAAACGATTCCTTATTTTACCCTTGTCGTTCATTGACCAAAATCTCTCCCAAAAGCCGTCGAGCTTGTCAACAATGTACCTAAAGGAGGACCTTTAGTTAGTGGAAGAATATATTAAGAATAAGAGGGTCCCTGGCATTTTCTCGCACCATATATTTGCTTCCTTTTTTCTTTCCATATTCTTCTTCTGCTCCCCCTTCTTTGCTTCTTTTATCAAATCGGCATGCCGATTGTATTTGTGCCCATTGGTTTCTATTCAATCTCAGAAAAATCTCTCTTTAGCTCTTTGCTAAGCGGAACATCTGTAAAATAGGAGGCCATTGTATTCACAGCTGCTGTAAATCAATATACACAGAGGACCGCGTGGCGTTCAGCTTCTCGACACTATAGATATCCTGCCAAAAAAGTTGTCGAGACAGAAGGGCTCAAGACTTTTTCCGTTCTCTTTTGCTATGGTCCCGAGCCCCAAGTGTCTCGAGCTCGGTTATAGGATATCCAAAAGGAAGGTATCCGAATTATAGTTGAGCCAAACTAATTTGGTCGAGTTTATAAAAATCACAAGGGAAAAGCAGAAAGATACACAGTCCCGGAATTAGGGCGTCGGAATTAGGGTGCGTACTGCAATCGACCTGCTGGAATGTTTAACAGGGAAAAATACATTTTTCACCCACGAATTACCATAGTTTTTGCACTTTGCACCCTAAACTATAAATTTTGATACATTGCACCCTCTAATTACCAATTTTTAACACTTTGCACCTTTATCAAATTTTTAGACTAAAATGATGATAATGCCCTTGACCCATTTTGCATATATTGAAGATATTGTTGTCAATTCATTAATTTCTCAAGGGTATTATTGTCAAATGGAGGGTGCAAAGTGTTTAATATTAATAGTTGGGGGGTGCATAGTGTCAAAGTTGGTAGTTTAGGGTATAAAGTGTCTAACATTGGTAGTTTGAGGGTGCAATATCTTAAATATGGTAGTTTAGGATGTAATGTGTCACTACCTTAATAGTTTGTGAGTAAAAAATGTATTTTTCTCGTGTTTAATCAGAGATGAGGACTGCAAAACAAAAAAGTCTGTTCAGAAAGCTACTTATCTTAGTAAAAAGCTTAACCAAGGGAGCAGTTTCCCTTTTAAATGGATGCACACTTTCGGCCCATCATCCACGAGACTCATCAAATAGGGGCGTAACTCAAACCTTCACCTGAGCACCCGATACAATTTGTTGAGCACTTAAAGATACTATCTACTAACCACTAAGGCCGCGTTTGTTTGCAAAATTTTAGTGAAATTTTAGGAATCTTTACTTTATTAAAATTTATTAGTTTGTGAAAAGTGAAGTATATATGTGTAAAAGTTAAAAATTTGGAGTGTGTTTGTTTTGTTAGAAATTTTCCTAAAATATTGGGGAAACAAACAACACCTAAGTCAGTGGTAGTACTTACCTTAGTAGCCAAAATTTTAACGCACAGACACCACCTAAGTCTTCGATTAGAACCAATCTTACCAGCTTGACCACTTACTTGTTCCTGCCCTTTCATTGACTAGATTCTGGGCATGTCGGCCCTAACTAAACCTGACCCAAATCTCTTTACTGGGCCAAAATGGGCAGCATTGGGCTGTTTTTGTACCAAACTGAACCAGTGGAGCCCATACTCCTAAAACAGATGATCATACGGTGAAATGGTTTACCGCTCCACCATGCTGACCAAGACCAAAGACGTAATGCCGCTTCTCGGACTTGGACTACAATTAGTAGTACCAGTTGGGACTCTTTACGAAGCCCAAGCTCAGACTAGTAGGCGTGCAGGCAGGGCCAGTGTGCGATTGGCCTTGAACTGAATACCACAAGATTTCACACAGGAAGAGAACCAACCCCACGGAGCCTGGCTCCGATTTTGTTCACCTGTCAAGGTAGAGCTTAATATAAGACTTCAAGCTGCCCCTAATATTCAGGACTCCATGGATTAGCAAGTGTCAACCACCATGTAAGGGAGTATGAACCACCAACTCGTTAAAGTCCTTACGTTATAACTTAATTACCGATACAGCCTTTATGATATTCCCTTTTAAAAAATCAATTAAATTCTTTGAGTATAACTTTGATCGGACTAATCTCTATGGTCTATTTTTTAAACATATACCTCTTTTTATCCACAAAAAATTAATCCAACTAATATAAGACCGACATGAGTTTAAAATCGAGATGTCTATTTTCGAGATTAGATCACTTATTCCGAACCCATTCTTGTTAGTAGGCTAACTTTTAGTGGATGAAAGCATAAAGACCTATATGTCAAAAAAATAGACTACAAGGACAAACTAATTCAAAATTATATCTTAATAACTAATTTGTTAAAAATGAATAACACAAGAACTGTATAAGTAATTAAGCCATAATTTATCCTAACTAATTAGTTTCTACAGAAACTCAATTTTCCCATAGAGAAGAAATACAATATAATTTTGGTCTTTCACGACCAAAAGAACAGGCCCTAAAAGCTGGTAGAAAAAAATGCGATTAAAATTGACCCAAAACAAGGTTGTTTCCTTCATTGATCAGGCAAAAGACGTAAAACAGCAGCACATTGCCGGAATTTCCAGCAACTTCAAATAAGACGATATCAATAGAATGGACTAACTTCACACTATACATTATACTTTTGCTGTCTTTTCTATTTAAGCCCTTTTCCTTCATCTTCGTTCAAAATGCGGTTCTGGAAATCACTCACCATAAGAGGCAACCCCTCTCTAAGTGAGATTTTTGGCTCCCAGTTCAGCAGTTCCTTTGCTTTACTAATATCCGGTTTCCTCTTATGCGGATCATCAGCTGTATTTGGTCTGTATTCTATTGTGGCACTTGCATCAATTGTTTCCTTGACAACCTGTACATTTAGGAGAAAAGCAATTTCAGGCTGTGAATGGAACAAACACACACATAATAATAGAAGAATCTCTTCACTGTCTCCCATAGACTCACAAACACACACACAGCAACAAAAGAAACCACATGTATCTGGTGGATCCAAGAAGGAGAATAATAGAAGAATGATTCGCAGGGAAAATAAGTCCATCCCAGCATTTTCAGAGATCCAGACAGTGCCTCACACATAATAATAGAGAGTTCTGAAGGAAGACAAACCTCTGCAAGCTCTAGCATAGTAAACTCTCCTGGGTTACCCAGGTTGAAAGGCCCCACATGCTCATTTTCCATGAGTGCTACCAGTCCATCTACCTGTCATTTAAAAAGTTATAAGTTCGTCCGTTGCATCATTTCAAAACTTCTAGCCAATGCATCTCGAACAACATTGTTTAGCTTCCTAACCATCCTATTTTTAATCACTTCCCCGGACAATCTTTTACATATATAAATGACTGTACATTTCTATGTATGTATATTATGCACGCAACTCCATAAACAGTGACCAGAATTGTGTTTAGACTTGAAAAAGAATGCAGCAAATGAAGGTTTTTATGCTCAGATCGAACTATTTTGAGGCTTCAATTTCATGCTCTAATATAAGTGTTAGTTCTCAAGCTAAATTTTGAAAGCATTCAGGCTCATGAAAAAATAGAGCTACTAGGAAAAAATAGAGCTATTGTGCCAGCTTAGAATATAGGCTTCGTCCACGAGTCCAACATAAGAGTTGGAAGTTTGGAAGAGAAGATGGAAGGATAGTGCACCAGTCAAATCACAGAAAATAAGGAAATGTCAAGGTAAAATTATATAACATAGAAAGCTGCCATACCAGGTCAGAGACATATTGGAAGCTTCGGGTTTGCTTTCCATCACCGTATACTGTTAATGGCTGCTTGCGGATTGCCTGCAATACACGGCCGTTAGTTTAAGAATATTTTTGTTCAATGATAAACTTCTTCAGGAATATCTCATTGTGTTAATAGATGTCAGTGGAGTGGGGAGGCAAAAACCTGTGCAACAAAGTTGCTAACAACACGTCCGTCATCTAAACACATACGAGGTCCGTATGTATTAAAAATACGAGCAATACGAACCTGTAAACATTGAACCTAGTATCAGTACCACAGGCCAATTGACTTGATATTATCTATAAATGCTGAGAAATGGCAGCGACGACAATCGTATATATAGAGTTGAAACAAACTATCACAAGTCAACAAACACCAACTTCAACTATATTATTTTATAATGCTGCTCAGTACAATGGACCTGCAGAGAATCAGCTACTACAGCAGATCCAACTGCATGCCCTGGACACATAATGGCAAGTCAATCATAACTTTAGGATTTAGTCAAAATCAGAAGGGAAAACTCGTAAAGGTTAAAAAAGGCTTAAATAAATTCATTTTGAGCTCAATGCTGTCCAATTCAGAGCGCTCAAAGCTTAAGAAGCACAGATACTGAGACAGGCACCCAAACAGGAAAAGGCGTGCTGCAATACAGCTATGTTAAGATACCTCTTCTTTTGCGATAGAGAAAAGCGGAAAGACATATCTACATCTGAGTGTCTATGCAGTGTGTGTATAAGTGAGAGTGCATCTGTTGTTGTAGGTTTATAACTGACACCAAAAGGCTCAAAAAAATTACTGTGTCCAGAAACAGTTTCAAGAATCAACAGCTTTTTTATGCTCTGACAGCACACTGGTTAGCTGGTTTCTGGAATTGCAGTTAAATCCTATAAAAAAATGAAAAGGAGATATTTTAACAAATGAAGCCAAGGATGGCAAGCTACAAAACTATACTAAATACATATCTACTGACAATAACCTAAATGCCAATAAAACGATAATTAATATTAAGTACATATACTGTCATGCAAAGTTCTATCTCTTGATGGTATATGTACTTAATAAGTAAATGTGGCAATAACAACTTAATCTTGAGCTTCAGAGTTTTCTAGTCTTCCCATTGGGCTGCAGTTCATATGATTCCAAGTCTCATGTACTCTGTTAACTTCATACTAAAGACAATGAAGCAGATCTAGATCCACATGCTAGCTGACAAAACCAAAATCATTAAATTGAAGTGTCGAGAAACTTCTTAATACTTAATGATGTACCTAATGAACATGTAAAACTCAGAATCAGTTACCTCAACGCCAGCACCTCGGTGATAATCCATTGTTAAGGTTTCTGCAGTCCGCTTTCCTTCATCATAGCAGCTCCTCTCACCTAAACGGTTTCAGTGTCCCATAAACATGCTCAACATCATCATGCGTTATAAATTAAGCAAAAAAGAACAAGACCTGGCGGCATTCCTTAACTATCACCTCACCTATCGGATTCACGTTTCCCCAATAAGTCTCTTTCTGGGGATGCTCAAGTGGATCGCCATAAACCTCACTCGTACTTGTGAGCAAAAATCTTGCTCCAATTCTCTTCGCCAGACCCAACATATTCAGGGTACCCATCACATTAGTCTTGTAATCGCAGTCAAGGACCTCAAAACACTTCAAGGTTTTTTTGTTTTGGGAAATAAAACACTTCAAATTCAGTACGTGAACAAACTGAATTTCATTGTCTTCGCATTTAAGTACTTATCCAAATCAAAACATAACAATACGAAAAAATTAGAACAACAAATGAAGAAATTTGATAAGGATATGATGGTCTTGACGGGATTGTACTTGTAATGAACGGGAGAGGCCGGGCAAGCCAAGTGATAGATCTGATCCACCTCCAGAAGTATCGGCTCGACGACGTCGTGGCGGATGAGCTCAAACCTTGGGTTCCCGAATCGGTGCACCAAATTTTCCTTCCTCCCCGTGAAGAAATTATCAATAACAATTACATCGTCCCCTCTGTCGAGAAGCTTATCGACAAGGTGGCTGCCGACGAATCCAGCTCCACCTGTGACGACAATCCTCGACCTCTTCTTTGGGATCCCGGCAGGGACCCGGCCAACCTTGCCCTGATTCCTGGCATATTGAGCGAAGGTGGACACCTGATCGTGATTGGTCAGGCCGGCGGAGTAGGACCGGGGAAGGGGGGAGGAGGAGGAGGAGTTGGGCTCGGATGGGCCAAGACGGGAGAGGGTAGGTTGGAGGATGAAGAATGTCGACCCGATGAGAATACCGATAAGGATGAAGAGGAGCCTCTGTTCTTTAAAGAGGTAGTTGATGGATCTGGGGAGGGATCTGTGTTGTTTGAAGGTCTTGGGCGAGTACGGTGAGGCTGGCCCGATGGGGATCTCCTCGTCCCGCCTGTGATTCGCAGTTGCTTGCTTGTGTAACTGCTTCATGTTTGGGAATTCGCCTGCGGTCTAGACGATGAAGGATTCGTGAACAGAAGCTAGAAGCTTTCTGACCACCTCGCTCTTAAATGATATTCGGGACTATTCTCCGCTTTGCTTCGTTGGGTAATAAGGGTTGAGGAGCCGAAGTAGTAGCTGAAGTCCGCGTATCAGCTAATGATTTATGATTGTCTTCTACGTTTGAGAGATATAGAGATTGAAGGAAGGAAGGGAGAACAATGGCCTCTGGGGGGTGGAGTAGTTATGAAGAGAAGGCCGAAACCGGGAAGGGACTTGTAGTTCTTTCCACCCGCTAAGCTACTAATATATTAATGTATGGTCTATGCCGCTGTATGATTTTATCAATAAATTTTAATTGAGGATAAATTTTAATTTTTTTTTTCGAGCGATTTGTTTGAGCTTTAGGTAGAAGACATTAAGAAAAGAAATTTATTCATTAAATGAGTGGTTACATAATTTATTTCCTAAGGATTTTTTTAATTACTGAACAATCGACCACCTAATGTTTTGATAAGACATAATTTCCCCAACCGAATCTTACCTAAACGACTACGCAAAATGTATATTGAATAACAAAAACAAATAAGATTCTCTCGTTTCACTTTGAGAGTTTCTTCGAACAAATTATTGTAGGCACTCTTCCATTCACACCCGACTTTTTCTCTCCATACCAGTCTGGTCCGTACTGTTCCACCGTACTTCTCTTGTGAAGTTTAGCGTTTTTTTTTCCCTCCATTCTGCCTTCTGTTGTTGGTGTTCTTCCTGGTTTTCACTCTCCTCTCTTGATTTGGCTACCATTTCTCCCTTCTCTCCTTTGCTTCTGGTTCTGGTTTGTTCGTGGGTTATTGTTATGGATCCTAAAAGTATTGAGGTGGATGATCTTTCCTCAAAAATTCAAAATCTGGGGTTGGAGGAGTTCCACACTCTTCTTAGTCCAGACTTAGTGAACGACGCCCTTGACTCTCATGCTGTTGTGGGGAAGATTTTATCTAACAGAGTGTTCTTGTCCAGTGTCGTTATCTCTACTCTCAAGGTGGCTTGGAGTTTCCTCAGAGAGTTTGTAGTAGAAGAGCTGGAACCCAATATCTTTCTCTTTCGCTTCACAAAGCAAGAAGGTCAGGAGCAGGTTCTTGCTACTACCCTCTAGAACATTCGGGGCAACATCATGGTTATGAAACCGTGGTGCTATGAGCTTACTATCCCAGAAGTGGATTTTCACTCAGAAGCGATATGGATACAAGTGCCTAGTTTCCTTTGGAATTGCATTGGTGAGAATGTCGTACAATTTATCGGATTTAAATTGGGTAAACTCTTAGGTATTGATAAATGGGAGTATCGTGATCAAGATCAAAAACCATTTTTTTGAATTCGGGAGGAACTTGATCTTAAGAAGCCGTTGGTGGGCGAGTTCCCGATTCCTCACAAGCAATTTCAACCTCTTTGGTGCAATTTCGGTATGAAAAAATAGCTGATTTTTGTTATAGTTGTAGGATGATTGGCCTTATTCAAAAGCTTTGTTGCCTTGACTCTGCTAGCTCAGTCTCTATAGGTGTGGGACCGTTTATGCAGGCTAATCCAACTACGATGAGGAAGGCTTTTGTGTTAAAGGAACTTTTCTCTACAACCCCTTGCATGGTATTAAGTCTCAGGCCATTACATCAGTTAATGCTACACTAGATAAGGACGTTGGTTATCCTATGTTGGGTTCTGTGTCTATGTTAAAAGGTAATGCTGAGGATGTCTTGGTGGGGGGTGGTCATATTAAGAATAGCCTGGCCAATATTAATGTTATTTGTTCATCCATGGAGGCTTCTTTTCCACCTCACTTTTGTAGGCTGATAGTGAGGTTGAAGACAAACTTTTTTAGTCCCAAGAAGGCATGGTTGGGTCCTCGAGTTTATCAGAAGGAGAAACAGTCTTTTCGGCTTCTTTGCCTAAGCCTGTTGAGCTGTCAATTGCGCCTTCTGTTAGCCGCATTTCTTTATTGCCTCTGTTCCAACGAGAAAGTCCTGAGCAGATCTTGGCAGAGCTTAATCAAAAGCCTTTTTTTATTGGAGAGTGAGCCATCCTCGGAGGTTAAGGGTGCTAGTTCTTTTGGTGTTCATTTGGCTTTTTCAAGCTCTCATATTTCCTATATTACCCCTGTTTTTCTGCAGAAGGGCTCTCTTAGGGCCAAAGCCTTGTTTGGTGGCCCATTTGGTGTTAAAAGCAATAAGTCTATTTCTACGATTGCAAGCCCAATTATTCACTCTAATGAACTTTCTGGTTGATGGGCTGGCGAATGTTGGGTCTGAGCCTCCCTTCACTTATTTGTCTTCTTTTCCTACGACCCCTTCCAACTCTCTTAGCCCCATTCGACCTTCTCCTAAGTCTGAAGGGTCAGTGCAAGGTATGAAGCTCACAGTTGCAAAGCAGGGGTCCTCGTTGGATAGTCGTGGTAAACGAAAGCTTCTGGACAACTGGGAAGACAGCCCCCTTGGAAAAAAAATTTCTTCTTCTTCAGGTAGTTTATTTTCTCCTCTTTCGGGTCCACCTATTATTCTAGAGGCAGTTCATGATTTATCTGATGAGGATTATATAGTGTTGGCCAACTGAAGTTGCAAAGAAAAAAATTGCAAGTGAGGAAGCACTGGGTAATTTCTGACATGAAAAAAGAATTCATGTTACTACTGCAAGCTAAAAAATTTGAACTAGCAAAGTTATTCCCGAAAGAATCCAAAATGGCTGAGGAGGCGGGCTTGACCATGCCCCCTCCCTCACCATGATTGGAATTTTTTAGAACTATCGTGGGCTACATAGAGCTGTGGCAGTTCGTACTATTCGAAATTTTGTGAGAAATCACAATTCAGAAATTTTTGTGCTTGGCTGAGACCAAGGTTGCTGATGTAGCTAGTATTTTGAACAATATTGGTTTTTATCATTTTGTGCAACACCCTCCTATAGATAGGAAAGGAGGCCTATTGTTGGCTTGGTGTTTGGATATGGATGTAGAAGTCGTTTGCATTAATGCTAATCTTATAAGTGTTTTAATGTACTTTGATCCTTCTAGTAGCCCTTGGCTTCTTACTGGGGTTTATGGCCCCACTAAATGGCACCTCAAACCGCTATTTTGGAATTCTTTATTGGATCTTACTTGGGCTTTTGTTGGACCGTGACTTTGCCTCAGTGATTTTAATTGTATCTTAAACAGTGATGAGAAAAAAGGAGGCCGTCCCTTTACTTCCTCTTTCATTAATCATTTTAACAATTTTATGAATGAATGTGGCATGATTGAATTGGGTTTTAAGGGGCAAAAATTTACCTTGGTCCAACAATAGAGATGGTTTGGCAAATATTTGTGAACGATTGGATAGAGCTGTGGCTAACACCGAGTGGCAATCTCTATTTCCTAAGAGTTGGATAACTCACTTGATCCGCTCGTCTTCGGACCACTCCCCCATTCTTTTAGAAACTGATGGAGATACTTTCTCTTACCCCAAACCCTTTCGTTTTGAAGCTATGTGGATTAGTGATCCTTCTTGTGAGCAGGTTATTAAAGACAGTTGGATGACCCCGTTCACGGGTCCTCGGCCTTTTCGTGTTTGCAAGAAGATCAAAGAGGTCAAAAATGCTTTAAAAGATTGGAATAAAAGTCATTTTGGACTTTTGCAAGTGCGAATCAAAGCTTTACAGGACTGGATTTGTGCTTTTCAAAACGAGGTTCCTTCCTTGGAGACTAGTTCTTTATAACAGAAATGCAAACTTGCCTTGGTTGAGGAGCTTCATAGGGAGAGGAATTCTGGTGGCTAAAATCTCGTAAAGTGTGGCTCACTATCCATGATCTCAACACTAAGCATTTTCATTTGTCGACTATCATTCGTCAGCGACAAAATGCTATAAAATTTATTAAAGATGGCGCGGGATCTTGGATTTCTTCCCGAGAGGCCATCGGCAACCACATTATTCAGCACTTTCAGATATTATTTTCTTCTTCTAATCTGTGTATACTGATGATCTTGATCATTTGATTGTGCCTCAGATTTTTAGATGAGGAAAATGATGTCATTTGCTCAATTCCCAAGGATGAGGAAATTTTGGCGGCTATTCGGGATATTGGATCTCACAAAAGCCTAGGTCCGGATGGTATGACAGCCTCTTCTTCAAACATTATTAGACCATTGTGGGACTGGAGGTACGTGCGATGGTTAAATCTTTTTCCACTAGTGGTTTCATGTCCTCTGAGGTAAATCATTCTCATATTGTGCTCATTCCCAAGATTGATGGTCCTAGTGAGATAACTCATTTCAAGCCCATTAGCTTATGCAATGTGACCTATAAATTAATTGCTAAAATCTTAGCACGCTGGTTGAGTCCTATTTTGCCACATCTTATTTCCCTTTACCAATCGACTTTTGTGCAAGGGCGAGTTATTCAAGATAATTCTGTTCTTACTCATGAGGTTTTTCCACATGTTGCATAGCAAACGCAAGGGTCGTCATTATATGGCTGTGAGAATGGACATTGAAAAAGCCTATGACCGCATGGAATGGGGCCTCATCATTCAAACCTTCAAATGCTTTGGTTTTTGGAACACTTTCATTAATTGGATTCACCAACGTATTTCTACTGTTTCTTATTCTCTGCTATTGAATGGGTCTCCTTTTAGGTTTTTTAAACCCTCCCATGGGTCTTGCCCCCTTTCACCGTTGCTTTTCATCATTGGATCCGAAGTTTTTTCCCGGATGCTTCTTTGGGAAGAATCTATTGGTCAGATTCATGGGATTAAAATTGGACATGGAGTGCCACATATTTCTCATCTTCTTTTTGCGATGACTTACTCATTCTCACTAGGGCATCTAGGGAGGAAGCACATGTGCTCCTAGATTGCTTGCACAAATATGGTAGCTGGTCCGGACAACGCCTCAATATGAGAAAGTCTTCGGTCTCCTTTAGTAAGAATGTGGGCCGGGATTTAAGTTCAGATATTTGTTCTATTCTTCAGCTTGCCCATAAAGCTCATGTGGAAAAACATTTGGCCTCCCTATGTAGTTTTCTCGCAATAAGCAACACCAATTTAAACACTTTTGTGAGAAGGTCAAACTGAGACTTGAGAGTTGACAAATGAAGACTCTCTCCCAAGCTGGTCGATTGGTGTTGATTCGCTCGGTTGCCTTTGCTCTTCCTGCATACACCATGTCTACCTACCTTATCCTGAAAGCTATTTGTTCCAAAATTGACTCTATGATGATGCGCTTCTAGTGGGGATTTTCTGATAATAATTCTCATCATCTTTGTCTTAAATCTTGGGCATCTTTGTGTAAACCTAAGCATGGAGGAGGTTTGGGTCTTAAACTCATAGAGGATCTCAATCAGGCCCTTCTTGTGAAACTTGGATGGCAAATCCAATGCTCTTTTGATAAGTTATGGGTGCAAGCTATTCGTGCAAAATATCTAAAGTCTAAATTTATTTGGGAGACTCATGGTCAAGCGGGGCTTTGTGGTTTTGGCGTGGAATTACTCGTGTGGCAGGGCTCTTAAAAAGGCTGCTTGTTATCAACTTGATCCAGGTCTGCTGTTAGAGTTTGGTCTAACCCTTGGTTGCCTTTTCCTTCTCCCCATGCCCCAAAGCCAAGGTTGCCTTCTACCTCCTTGGATGAGGAGTTGATGGTTAATTCGCTTGTGCTCCCCTTTTCTCAGCCTTGGAATTCCACTTTGATCAGATCTCTTTTTTGTAATGAGGACGCTGCTGCTATCCTTAACTCTCACCCCCCACGGGTTAATCAGCTTGACACTCTCATTTGGTCTGCCACTATCAATGGAAAGTTTTCGTTGAATTCAACTTATTCGCTCATTACAGGCCAATGAAATCAAAGCTTGTCTTTGTCAATTGGTGTTGATTGGAAGCGTCTTTGCGTGTCCCAATGCAAGACCGTCTCAAGCTTCTTCTCTGGAAGATTGCTTGGAATTGTCTTCCCTGCAAATCTAATATTAAGAGAGCCCTTCATCGCTCTTTGGATGATAATATATGTGGATTTTGCCATCAAATGGGTGAGTCTCTTGTGCATCTCTCTTTTGATTGCCCTGTCGCCCAGATAGCTTGGAGAGAAGCCCCCTAGTCTCTATCTATTCATCTCTTCCCTCCTCAAGATATTTCGGTTTGGATCCAGTTAATTCTTAAGCCTGCTCAGCATTTAAATCTTTCGGTGGACCAGCAATTTAATTTTACTAGATATGCTGCCATCTTGTTTGACTTTTTCTGGTTCTTTCGTAACAAGCTTATTCACCAAGGGGACGAACTGAATATCTCCACTCTCCTCAGATCGATCCACTCCCGTTATTCAGAGCTCACTTCTGCTTGGCAAGAAAAGGTTCCCCAACCAAACCCGGTTTGGCAGCGTCCCCCAATTGGTTTTTGGAAAATTAATTTTGACGTTGCGATCCGTAAGACCTTCACTTGCAATTTTGTCGTGATTCTGAAGGTCAAATCCTCTTTGTTAGAACTAAGAGGCTACCTCCATGCGGTCCACTTGTGAGCGAGGCATGGGCATCTCTTCACACTGCTCAAGAGGCTTCTTTCCTTCTTAACCATCGCATTATTCTGGAGGGGGATTCTTTGCTAGTTATTGACGCCATTCGTCATGCCAGATCTAATGTGGACTGGCAGATTACTTCTATTGTGGCTGATATTTGTAATTTAGCTCATTCTAGAGATGATTGGTTTTATTTCTCATGTTAGGAGGGAGGTTAATGATCTTGCTCATAGGGTTGCCAAGTGGGCATGTAATGCTAATCTAATGGGGAATATCCCTTTCTCTTGTATCCCTGCAACTGTTTTTTTGAGCAACAATCCATGGTTCCCCCCATGAATTGTTAGCTCCTTAAGGGTTATCTTTACTTAGAAAAAAAAAAAGAATAACAAAAACAAATAGCCCATTATTGCTTAGCATTTATAGCAAGCGCCAATAATTTTTTAAAAGAAATGGATAAGTACACTATACACCCTTAAATTATAGGAGTTGACACTATGTAAACTATTATTTTTATAACATTGTACCCACCAACTGAAAATGTCATCTAGGAGTATGATTGAAGTAGCTCATTTTGCAAGATATTTTGAAAAGATTAATTATCATGGACTTATTAGGTGAAATTGAGATTTATAATGATTTTAATGAGATTTAAAAGTAACTTTATTGAATCTTTTTAAATTACTCAAATATAGTTAGCGTTTCTTTTGGTTGTTATGGGACCTCTCTCATATCTTGACCACAAAACATGTGCAACACATTGGAATTATCTATCAATCCTTTTGAACACACAATAAGATTTGAAAAATACACAACTACTCCTCTAAATTCAATTTGTATAGAGTACATACTTCATGATTCAACTAGTACCTTAGAACCCAAAAGATTGGTCTAGAGATTAAGGCTTAGGTCTTAATGGTTTACACATTTAGATCTCAAGCTCAAAACTTTATAAGCGTTGCCAATCTTTTGAGAGCACTCCTAAAACTTTTGGTTTGATAATTATCCGGTTTGTGTGGAATGAGAGGCTGCATAAATTTTAAAATTAGTCAAGATACGCATTCGCTGGTCCAAATACCCAGTTAAGGTAAAAAAAGAAAAAAAACTAGCACCTCGAGGCAATTGAAATGCGAAACGCGAATTTGGGTTCACTTCGTCTGGTGAGGTGAGGCCCAGATCCTGTACACTTGCGGCCCAATTAACAATCGTTATTGCCGGAGCCCAGTTAATAACTTGCAGATCATGAGCTGAACACCTTAATTGTTTTGGTTCGGGTATGGTAAGGAATTATACGCTTAAATTAAGCTCCAGTTGCTAGAACCGGACACAAACGCTTACCGCTTCTTATTTCGCAGCTCTAGGGTTTTCAGGAGGCAACGAGGAGCAAAGCCGCTGCGTTGATCGTTCAGAATGGGTAAGAGAAAGAACTGAACAGAAAAAAGGAGAGAGAAATATAAAGCTATTTTCTTTTACTCTTTTGATTTTCTTTCATAAGCTTTGAGTATATGTTTTTCATTGATTTTCTGATTGATTGAACTGGCGGTTGGTAATGTCTTAGCGAGGATCAAGGTCCACGAGTTGAGGAACAAGTCTAAGACGGAACTACTGACCCAGTTGAAGGACCTGAAGGCCGAGCTAGCTCTCCTTCGCGTCGCCAAGGTCACCGGGGGTGCGCCAAACAAGCTCTCCAAGATGTACATGCTCCCCTATGCTTATTTTTTGATATGATATTGATAGCTCTAAACGCAAATCGGGTTTTATCGGTGCCTCGTGCGTGAATTTGCAGAAAGGTTGTGAGGCTAGGAATAGCTCAGGTGTTAACGGTGATATCGCAGAAACAGAAAGCGGCCCTTAGGGAGGCATACAAGAAGAAGAAGTTCCTGCCCCTCGATCTCCGCCCCAAGAAAACCAGAGCCATCCGCAGACGCCTTACCAAACACCAGGTTTTTTTTTTTCCATTTATAATTGTTGGCGCATAGATTATGGTCTTTTTATTGCCGTGAGTCAAATTACTTACTGGAGTATAAGATAAGCGATCAAATATGGATGTCATCATTTGGAAGTAGAGGGAATGTTTTGTGCCTATAACCTGCACGACTATGTCCCGCCTCAATAGCGGAAATGATTCCGTGATTTATATGTTCTAGAACTTGATGGTCTATTTAGTACAAGTCAGACGAAGAATGCAACTTCCAGTTCGTTAGGGTTTTAGGGAGTGAATTTATAACTGCTAGAAGTTTAATAGTATGGTATCCCGGGAAGTATTCCTCAGCTTTGAAACTAAGCTTGTGGTTCAATTGTGATTTTGGGGACTTGGGGATGGATGAATGGCAAAAGCAAAAAGCTATAGAATCCTCAACATTCATGGGAACTGAACTGGTTAACATGTAAATAAAAGAAGTGACATACACGACAGTTAGGATGAATATAAGAAAAAAATTGTTTGTGGTTTTTAAGGCGCAATGAGGGTGATCGCCAGGCAGAAGTGAAGCCTTGCGGGGACAAGGTGAAAAGCAATTTAAGGTTTTGTGATAGTAAACATGTAGCTGAGCTGAGCATAACCATATAGGGATAAGCTTCATCGACTTACTTTTCGGATATTTTTATTTTTGTTCAATTAAGTTCAATGTAAGTATCATTTGCTTCTCAGATTTAATGCTAGCCAACTACATCCAAAAACATGACTGTTAAAGGAACGTTAGAACAGGTTCTTGCTTATGAGAGTACTTTGGTATTCTGGAAATGCTTGGTTGTTATCTCGTTCTAGGTTATCCTTTGTTCAACAAACAGAGGAAAATGACTATGTATGAATATATATGCTTGCTAAGATAATTGTGGGACATCAGAAATTTCTTTGCATTTCCAGTTGCATGGTTGTTTAATGAACTATAAAATCTGGATTATACAAGGATCTTTGGATGTGAAGGTTTGTTAATCATTTTATGTGTTTTTGCTGGGTTTGGTGTGGTGATGTCAGACATTAGTGTTGTCTGCACATACTGATCTTCTCTGTTGTGCCTTATTGTCTTATTCATGCAGGCATCTTTGAAGACAGAACGTGAGAAGAAGAAGGAGATGTACTTTCCCTTGAGGAAATATGCTATCAAAGTCTAGGCTAGCATCTACTGTTCTGATGTTCCATGTTATGGAATATATGGATACCTCTCATTTATATTGATAGGTTACTGTTTAATCGCGGCCATGCAGGCAGCCTTTTTGTTTATTTGTTATTGTCTTTGGATAATCTTGTTTAAGGTTTCAAAAATGTTTTGTTTTCTTTATCTGATTCTCTGCTTGATTTTTGTTGTTACGGGACGGTTTCTTCTTCTTCTTCTTCTAGGTTTGTGCTTTGGTGTTAAGACTAGTTCCTCAGTCGTTGCCTGAATGTTCAGACCCAATTGTTATTATCCTGCTTTTTCAAGCAAGGTCAATATCACTATTGGCTGTTTAAAAATATAGTTTGATAGTTTCCTTTATATTTTTGGATGATGGAAACCAATGCTTGAATCACTCTGAGCTTTGAAAGAAAGCATCATTAGATTGAAGCGAGAAGCATTGTAGGCGAATTTTTCAATCAGAATTCTCCTGCCATGCTACGATTTTCAGTCCTGCTATCTTTCTTTTGATTTAGCTGTCTGCTGATTGTGTGTCGAGGCAGAACTTTGCTGGTAGGGTGGATATTAGTACAGCCTGTATCGCATGTATCGCCTCTCTTCACAGAATGGTAATTTAGGTTGGCTGTTGGAAGCATTGATTCGATGAACAGGCTCAGCATTGTCTTAACTCGGGTAAAGTTCTGATTCTATGAGTGGAGGAAGAAAATGGCTCAATACCCAGAAACTGCGTTGTACAAGTAAAAGAAACGGGAAAGTTGCTCGGGTCGGGAAGGTCCGACTCATTTATAGATAATCTGTAGATAGATTACAACTGAGGTCCGGTGTGGAGCCCGATTCATATTTATCCTCTATGGTTTTGCATCGGGCCTGTACGAGTGGAGCGTAGTTCCAACTTCCATGTATTAAATTTTCTTCTGAGCCTCACAACTAGTGATGATAGTAGTAGCCATATTTATTTTTGGCCATGCTGAACCCTGGGCTCCCAAGAAGATTATTGGGTATGTAGGGTTCGAACTCTTGAGCTACAGTATGCGTGGTGTACCAAGTTTCCAAATGAGCTAACCCTTGGGAGCTAAAATTTATATCGAGTTAACTAACGAGAACTTTTACTATAGCCTTTCGTGTTCGACAGCACTATCGATCACTCGGATTATATTTTCCTATGCGATCACTCTCAACTGAGTACCAAAAACTTAGCCCGTTCACTTGTTAATAGGGTTATCGGTATCATTTTCTGTGCTGTTAATCTATATTTATTCCTCGTTGTCTGCAGAGGCAAAAACTTAGGAAAACCTTTCTTGAACTTTTTTCGTCCTTTTAAAAAAAAAAAAAAGAGGACTGGGATCTTCTGTTGTATTGTACTATGTAATTTGAAGAGAGATAAACACAACATGTGAATTGGACCTATACTGCCTGAAATTTTATATAGACAAAATTAAATAATGTAAGATCAACCAGTTATATCTATCTCTCTTTGAATTATACCAGGAGCATAAAGTTGCAAACTAATCCTAATTCCCTTCAAAAAGAGTTGTCCAAAAGACCTCTTTCGTAGGAAGCCTTGGCCAATGCTGAGATATCCTAAACCCTATAAAACGGATTTAATTTTTGCAAATACGTAAATCTTGGGCCTAAAAGGATCTAAAAAGCCTCGGGTCCATATATATCGTTAAAAAAAGCGACATGGGCCTAAAAAACCAAACGGAGGTTCAGAGGAGTGTTGATCCGAAGTCAAACGCGCTAATCCACTGCGCTCTGCGGTCATTTCTTGATGCGTGTTTCTAAAGTTTTATTAACTTTGACAACTAGCTATATGCTCCTGTGCTTGGGCTGAGTTCAAAAGTTGCGTCCTAAGCTGAAGTCACGCAAAACGACAACCAAACGGTTTACCAACTACGACAAGCATGAATTATATAATCGAGCCTTGCCAAATGGTAACTAACAGACAGCTGGATTCTCTTTTAATTATTTAGTTTTGACCACAAATTACTTCAACGCTCTCCCATTCACGCCATCAAAATCATACAACCTCCAAGTCATCATGATCTTCTCTAACATTATAACGTCTTCATAATTCATTAACTAAAAACGTCAAATAATCTATTGCCCTTATTCGTGAAACCCTAAGGGATTAGCCTAGCGATTAAGATCTGAAATTTAGGAGTTTGTTTCTCATGAAGATTCAAGTTCAAATTTTTTTTAATACAAATAATTTTTTGGAGTCAAAGTTTTGATAAAGCTAAATTGACCTGATTTGTGTAACTTGAAGAGCTGCACTAACCCGTTAAGTACATGTCTATTCCAATGAGCCTAGTTAAATTTCTCCTTTTAACTCAAAAAAACAAAATTTTCTAGCGATAGAAAAATTGCATCTTTTTGCTGACATATGTTTCTTTCCTGTGCCTTTTCTTGGCTAAAGGTTTGAAAGGGTTTCGAGGGATGTTGCCGTAAAGAAGAGGGTAAAAGAGATTTTCTTCCTTCCACACCGTTCGAGAGCTAAAACCAGATATGCGTGGTTGTCATTTTCCATTTTGCTCATCACCTGCAGGCTGATATATATCACAATTAACCCCCTTGACACTAACGCGCCCTACATGAGCTATCCACATCATGGCCGACGACTTTGGGACGGGTCACTCTCCGGTGTACGTACCCGATAAAGGTGTACGGATCAAGCTGCGTCCCCCCCCCCAAAAGAAGTGTACGTGTACGGAGTTGTGTTTCCTCCAGAGAAAGAGACCTTTTTAAAGTCTCTTTCTCTCTTTTTTTTTTCTTTTTGGGTAATTAACCTTTTTCTCTTTTTGGGTAATTAATCTTTTTCTCTTTTCAACTGTGGAGATGCTTAGCGTAGAAAAAAAAAACTGTGGAGATGCGTAGAGAGCGAAATGATTGAATTAGGTACGTAAATGTCGGCCGTATCCTTACTGTCATAAGTACGTCTCTCCATTTTATATATTTAGACATCGTATAATATCCTTTTGGTTCTTAAAATCGGCCGATCGAGAGGAACCTTTTGCACGCATAGAATTATATATAGTACTGTTAATATAAAAATTAGCTAGAAACTTAGGCATTTGGAGACATCCCACACATTTAAGGTATTGAATCACGACAAATAATGTAACTAATTTACTTACTTACTTGAAAGTCAACCCACTGAACCAGACTTTCGAGCTGTGTTAAAGTATATATAATTAATACCATTCCATTAATCATCCCCCAATGATCAGAGATTAATTATACAGGTCAATGAACCCCACGCGTTTATTTACTCGACTATATATATATATATATTCTGATTAATCGCGCAAGTTCATGTGGTAATTCTTAAATATTATGTACCCAAGTTGCATGAATTCAGAAATAATTTCTTCAGATTCGTGATCTGTCCGAAAATACGTCTTTTGTGGGCCGGGGTTCCTGATAATCGCTCTCTTAATTAATAAAAGTTGTCCTCCTCATTTTATATTGGCCGACTAAGGTTATAAGTCGTTACCAATTACGTGGTCACGATGACTCACGGCTCATCGATCATTTATTTTCTCCTGCAATTTGCGGTAGGTATGTATATAGCCTATATTGTCAAAAATGCTGCCATAACATCGATGGAAGAATCGATTTTGCATAGCGGAAAGATATGGGAAACTCTCGAGGAAAAAAAAAAGGCTACCAAAATTAGCTTGTAATTAGACTGTCAAAATAGCTTAATATATATATACTGGAATAATAACCCATAAGCCGTCTTTTAGGACTGAAAGTTCCAATTAAATTTCGTTCAACAAACAAGACCGAAGGAGGAGCTGAACGAGATGCAATATTTTCAGCATTTTGGTAAAAAGAAGACCCACAAATTCCACAAATCTGATTTCGCATGACGTACAGCCGCTTTCCCCTCATAATCATGTGTACGACCGCATCCAAATGGGCATGGAAGCAGATTTGAGGCAATACCAGTCAGTCAAATAGATTGTCCCTGCTGCATGAATTTGGAGCTACGTATAAGACACTTAAATTTAAATTAGAATCCTTTGCAATTTGCTATCTGGATTGCATAGTATAATTCAGAGAGAGACAGACATAATAAGTAGATATTACACCATTTAATATTGCTCATGTAAATTTTCAGACAGCATGAATCTTACGATAGGATCTACTTATTGTGTTTCTTTCTCTTCAAATTGTACTGTCGATTCGGGTAGTGAATTACAGGAAATTTTCATCCCTGAAATTTGTAGTCCAATATTGTTGTGTTGCATAATAGTCTATTTTCTGCAGCCCAAATATCAATATATAGTTGGTTTGCTCAACGCCACCTAGAAGCTAGGAGACTTCTGGAGGTGATCAACGAGACAATGTCCGCCACATTTTTGGGTGGGCAAAAGGTCAGTCATTTCCGAGATAAATTTCCCATTCCAATGACTAGTTGCACCTAGACGTTTTTGGGCAACAAAATAAGCTATCAGAACCAACATAAAACAATATCGAAGCTTCTTCTTTCCTTTTCTATTATGTTGGAATAATATTGCAGTCGCGTCAAGAACTTATGAACTCTCTCGATCGGTGCATAGTTTGAGGTGCGGGGTAGATTAAGCTTTGAAGGGTCATCATCACATGCACCAACGTCCCAAAAGAGAAGGACAAAGCCAGATGATTCGTATGTCTATTGTGGTTTTCATGAAATATATGTTTACGAGCGCTCTCGATCTGCATGTATTTTGGGAATAAATTTTTTCCCGTTTTGGGCTACTAGAATCCTTCAAAGTCCATGTTCTTACATAAACAGATGCATGCATATATCAGACGAAGACTATTACTCGCTTGTTAAGACTCTTCTGACATTTCTTTCAAAGCTTGCGTGCATGAATTATTTACTCTGCAGAAATAATATCTTGGCCTAATAAACAACACAAATTCAAACCACGCAAGTGCTCTTTATGTCAGCAATGGACTGCTTCTTCATGCGTGAACATCATTTATCAAACGTTTTGTCCCATTAATTTGAAGGGCTGAGTGTTTCTTTTTATATATTATTTGATCGCAGTTTAGATCTCTGTTGGGTTGACCCCGTACGCCGTGTATATTTCGAAGAGATGGGAGTAAAAGAACCCTAAAAGGTGAAAAGGTAAACATAGAAAATGTTCCATCCACCGCTTTACAAGAAAAAAAAAAAAAGAAACTGCTCTTTCTGCTTAATGAGCCTTTCTATAATCTTAGAACAATTCTTACCGTTTTGACTTCAATATTTAGACTATTTTTCTCTCTTTATAATAATCTCTCTGTTGCTTGGTTTGATTGATTTATTTTTGCTTTGTTTGAGAGGGGAAACACGAAAATGGGAATTCAAACTGAACTCGAAGTTGAGCACGAGCTTATTAGATTGTTTGTTTATTTTGTATTGAGCTCGAGCCGAACTTCTTTAAAATTTGGCAAGTTGAGTTCGAACAATTCTTAAGGTTATTTTTATTACGAGGATTAAGGACTTTCTTATTGCGATTTATGTAAACCTCTTACAATCTTTAATATTATTTGTTTGAAATCTTGTTTTAATGTTGCCCATTTGAAAGCCTCGACTCTACCACAATATTTAATATTTGTATCTTTATTATCTAGATATATTCAGTTTGTACAGAAAATTCTAGAAGATCTCTATCCCAATCAAATACTAGGATATTGATTAGCATTGTGAATATATAAGAAAGGGGTATTATATATATTTGTGTTTCTACGAGGACGTCTGATGGTTGTGTAAAAATTTCAATCTTAACTTTTCGTGTCGTTTCTTTCTACCCTCTTGTTAATTTTAATTGTCCAGACCATCTCGAGTCCTAATATGGTATCGAAGCGGATCGATGAGAGTAGTACTAAATTCTACAAGTCGTGCATTAATAATTAATTAATGAAGAATTTCATTCATTCACAACATCGCACGAGGGTCCAAGTTCATTTAGCTAATTCATGCAAAAGAGATCACAAAGCGAAAAGCGATTGTCTGACGTTTCATCAATTCGATACATTTTTTTTTAATTCCATTAAAAAATCTCATTCTAAATATAGATCCAGTCAAATTCATCAAACATCAAAATTATGAACTAAAATAAAGATGGATGTATGCCATATTGATGGTCCAACCTCCTATTAATTTCTTGTGCCCCATTTTACGTATACGATCTATTTTATATGGTACACTTTAATTAATGGCATGCCCCGCGGTTACAAGAAATTAACTCATATAAGTCTACAAACCAGATGTCACGCTACCACTTTCTCTCATTTTCGACTTCACATCCAAAACCGGGTCGAATTGAAGGAAATGATCATGGCAATCAATTATTATATGTCAGTCGGTCAAACAGGATATTATGGTCACAGGTCATGGTGGTACGTAGATGGTCTGGGAGAAAGAAAATACTTAGTTGTGTTTTTTCTCCTAGCAGAAACATGAAGTCCATCGGGTCATAATGTCTACTTTTAAAGGCCATGTGGTATGTACGTGTTTACACCCTCAAAACGCCACGTTTGATGCGCAAGCTGGACCTATGGAGTCCACAAAAGGCCGTCAGGAATTAGCAATTCTAGATTTCTGATTTCCCTATATATATATATATCGTCCCCCTTCCTTCTTTGAGGAGCCAAAAAAAAAAAAAGTGGTGAAACCTCTATGACTCGCGCGGCAGCCCATACGTATCACGTTGCAAATCAATGGGCATTAGACAATAGTCTATAAAACTGGCTCTAGAACCTCCCGTAGGCCGTATCAAGTACTTCGTACGATCAAAATTTGTGTCGTGTGAAAATTGGAACAAATTTTTCGTGCTTCATGAAGCACTCCTTTCGACAATATTTACTAGGGTTCCTCTTTCCTTTTGTCCATGTTGGATGCGTGCATGCAGTCGCGTCAAAAACTACGTAAGTACCGAGCTCTTTCTCGGTTGATTTTGGATATATGAATGAACTTGCAGAAAGCTGAAAAGAGCAAACAATGGCCCATGGGTTCCACTGTTCCAGGGTGCATGGTGAAAGTGTTATGTAATTTGGCAGTTTTCTCATGGTCAAAACAGTCTTTTAATAAATGTACTTTTTTCATTTAGAATTGTTGCAGCAACTTGATTAATTCAGGAATGACATGGAGCTGAATAGAAAGTGGCTGGAAGGTGCTGTGGCTTCTGGAACAATTGGAAATGGACGCTGAGCTGTAATGCAGTTTTTTAGTTATCTGGGTTAGCCTGTGAGCTTCTACAGCCTTCGTATACCCCTTCCAGAAAACACGCCCAACAGCATATCTAACCTGTTTTTACTAAGATACCCTCATAAAAACAGACTAGTACCTGGGAAAACAGAATTCACGTGATTCACCAAGAGGATTTACATACCTTGACCGAAAGAACTTCAAGAACTCCTACCTATCGAAAAATCCCGATTTGTCTCTACCTGCAAAAACAAGATCTAAGTGCATCTTGCTGTGAGAGTGGTTTTGCTTCCCTCTGGTGGAAGGTTTCGAGTGGTGTAGACCGTAGATCGTTGGGTTTCTCGTTCCCACTCGGTGTTGATTGGATCGTGACATTGCGAAGACGAATCTTGAGAAGTTGATCAAGACTGGTTGCTGCCAAGTGCTTTCTGAGGAAGAATCGAAGGGTTGACGAGTTCGTCGACGTCCACTATTGCTGATCAGAGTTGCTGGTCAAAGAAATTGGTGCTGGGCATCGTCCTAAGAGAAGCCCATCTTGGGAGGCTTTACGGAAGTATTGGGGATCTGGGAAATGAAAATGATTTTCATATTGATCACTTTTGTGTAAAGTTTTCAAGCATATAGTGGATCGACTGGTGTGGCCTTCGCACACCCGGAGTGTTTTTTTCTCTTGGGGAAAATATCCTCAAGTGATTTTTCACTTCGTCAACAAAAAATCTCGGTGTTGATTTTAATTCTTGTTTATCTTAAATCTTGTTTTAACTAACTCATATGTGATTACCATTTTGCAGATCTAAAGTGCTACAGACGTGAGATTTTACAAGCAAATTGGTTGCTGTTGGTTGATCTTGATAATTGATCTAAGTCATAATTCTTGGATTGGATTTGTGAGTTGAATGCAATGGAATCTTGGTGATTGTGTTGCTGATTGAATTACCTTAGTTTTGATCCTTGAGTATTTCTGTTAACAAACTTGCTTTAATTACTGTGTTGCTGAAAATCACATTGTTTCTTGAGTTGTTTAGTTGCTGTAATTCACTCTAGTTTGAGGTTATAGTTACTGATCATATCTTGTTGCTGCCACTCTACTATTGTCAATAAATTGTGATTATCTAGCTATTTCCATTTACTAAAATATGTGCTTGGCTTTGTAAGTTTCTGCTGTTCTGTCTCAGAATTTAGTTGATTGACTATTGGTTAATTGATTCTACTTTTCAGTGTCCTATACATAGAGTAGATATTTTTTATTGTACCTATTCACCCCCTCTAGGTATAGTTTAGGGTCTAAACGTACTTTCAACTGGTATCAAGCCTTACAACCGATCCTTGACCCTTAGTTACTAGGATGGATAGGAGTCAATCGCTGTCCGTTCCTCCTTATTCGATGGGAATAACTATGCCTATTGGAAGGTAAGGATGAGGGCTTTCTTGAAGTCCTTGGATGAACGAGTATGGCACTCGGTTGAAAAGGGATGGTCTAGACCTATGACTAGTGCTAAAGTTAGTGAAACTGAAACTATACTTGCTGGTCCTAAGGATATTAGTTTGTGGACTAAGGATGAAATGAATGAATGTACATGTAATAGTCGTGCTTTACATGCTATCTTTATGGGTATTTCAGCTGATGAATTTAAACGTTTTCCATGTGTGAAGTTGCTAAAGATGCTTGGGAGATATTAGAAACCACACATGAAGGTACAAAGATTGTAAAGAATTCAAACTTCAAATGCTTGCTACAAGATTTGAAGAAATCCGTATGAAAGAAGATGAGACATTCGATGAGTTTTATGGTAAACTCAATGATATTGTTAATTCTACTTATAACCTAGGAGAGAAAATTCCTGAATCTAGAGTTGTAAGAAAAGTTTTAAGATCTCTAACATGAAAATTTAGAGGTAAAGTTACTGCTATAGAGGAGAGCAAAGACTTAGAAAAAATTAAAATTGAAGAACTTGTAGGTTCCTTACAAACATATGAATTTCTTACCTCAAACGAAAAAGTCTAAGTCTATTGCTTTAAATTCTTTTGCTGATAATGAATCTGAATGTTCTGATGATTCTATGGATGATGATGACATTGCTTTATTTGTTAAAATATTTAAGAAAGCTCTTAGTTTTAGAAAGAAGAATAAGTGGAAGAAACACCTACATCTACTTTTAAACAGACCGAAAACTTTAACCGAAAATCAACTGAAAAAGGAGAAAAAGTTTT
>CM025850.1:32418172-32527557 GCA_003952965.2 Morella rubra | reverse complement strand
AACAAACTTGCTTTAATTATTGTGTTGCTGAAAATCACATTGTTTATTGAGTGTTTAGTTGCTGTAATTCACTCTCAGTTTGAGGTTATAGTTACTGATCATATCTTGTTGTTGCCACTCTACTATTGTCAATAAATTGTGATTATCTAGCTATTTCCATTTACTGAAATATGTGCTTGGCTTTGTAAGTTTCTGCTGTTCTGTCTCAGAATTTAGTTGATTGACTATTGGTTAATTGATTCTACTTTTCAGTGTCCTATACATAGAGTAGATTTTTTTTATTGTACCTATTCACCCCCCCTCTAGGTATAGTTTAGGGTCTAAACGTACTTTCACATGGAAAGCTAGATACATCATCGAGCTTTGACAGTACTATACTCACACTACAAAAAAAAAAAAAAAAAAAGGACTTACCGGTAACATTTAAAAAAACGTTACCGATCTGCAGTACTGTTCCAGCATTTAAAAAACGCTGCTATAGACCCATCTGCAACAACATTTTATAAAGCGCCGCTACATCATTTTTTTGCTAGCATTTCTTAAACGTCGCTAAAATAACTTAGCAGCGGTTTTGTTAAACGCCGCTATAGCGCATATCGGCAGTGCTTTAGAAACGCCGCTATAGCTCGATATTGTCTTGCATTTAAATATCTACAGCGGTGTTTCTGATTGCCGCCAAAAACGTTTTTTTGGTTTCTTTTTCCCCTCCCCTACAATACAAATTTTAATTGATTGATAAGAAGATGTGTAATAAAACAAAATCATTGACTAAATAACCACATCTTACAAATAATAAACTAAAAGTTTCTAAGTAGTCCAAAAAGTAACAAGTAATGACATGATTTAACAACCACCTAGAAAAAAGAGGAAAAAAAAAAGACATTTAATAACAAATAACTATTACTTTAATCCTTAGCAGCTCTAGCACTGTCTACACTAGCACCAACATTGGCTGCAATTGCAATATTAGAAAATTAACAAACAGTAATATTTTGAACAAAGATAAAGGAAAATTAATTAATACAAACACAAGAGCTTAGTACACATTGGAGGACATATGTAATCTTACCATCAACTGTTACACAGTGAAGGAGTAACATATTTTTTTTTTTCCAGATTTTCCCAATGTATAAGTAGTCCATTTGTTGATCATATATGAGATTATAGAGCATAGAATAAAATACAAAATAACACAAAAGGTTGAGTGTCCTTTCTGAAATAGGAGATGACTTCCCAATGTTTTACCAAAGCCGGCCCAAGGAAATTGGTGTAATCACTTTTCTCAAAGGAAAAAAAAAACATGCAAAACATTCGAGGATATTAATTCTAAAATGCAGTTTTCAAAACATGGGAATACTTTGCCACCATCTAGCAAGGTGACAACTGACAAGTATTTCCTGTCATGAATTTCAGAGAGATCTACTTAAGTATTGATTTTGCACATAGATGCACACAATTATACATAGGTTCATAAGTATGTCCATGAATGTGCATGTGTGTAGGTAGAATAATTTGTGATTTGAATCTTCAAGCAAAAAGATGCCAGACGGAGATCCTAATGAGAGTGAACATATATAGATGATCGAGAATAAAAATACCTAAGTAGGTCAAGATGGAGGAAATATACGAACTTGGTAATTGTATCCTCTGAAATAGATCATCATGCCTTTATTTAAACCATTCATTTAATTTCCTAATGGTTGCAATGCGAAAAGGAGAAATTTCAGTAACCAGAAATGTCGATTTGCATCACGCTGAGGCGACTCTGACCAAGTTTTCTGGATCTGATCAGTATTTCTCGATCGAAAAAAAAAATAGAATTTTTTTAAAAAAAATAAAATACAAAGACTCCAGGACTCATGCGGCAGCCCATACGTATCACGTTGCAAATCAATGGGCATTAGACAATTGTCTATAAAACTGGCTGCTCATCTAGAACCTCCCGTATCAATTTCGTACGATCAAATTTTGTGTCGTGTGAAAATTGGAACAAATTTTACGTGCTTCATGAAGTACTCCTTTCGACAATATTTACTAGGGTTCCTCTTTCCTTTTGTCCATGTTGGATGCGTGCATGCAGTCGCGTCAAAAACTACGTACTTACCGAGCTCTTTCTCGGTTGATTTTGGATTATATGAACTTGCAGAAAGCTGAAAAGAGCAAACAATGGCCCATGGGTTCCACTGTTCCAGGGTGCATGGAAAGCTAGATACATCATCGAGCTTTGACAGTACTATACTCAAGCTGGTCGTGATTCTGAAATATATTTTTTGGAACAATTACGATCATTTAACAGGGTTTAATATTTTTGTCGAGTCATATTTCATATTGGAATATTGCTTTTTACACAAATTAAAAATAAAATAAAGAGAAAGTTATGCCCTAAAAAAAAACCTAAAAAAAATAAAAATAAACGAAACCTACCCAAATGCAATGACTAAAAAATATGCAACCTTCTAGTGTCATATTAACTTAATTCATCATAATAGAGAACTATAGGATCCCTAAGGTGGTAGTAAGTCTATCCGAAATACCGTCTTGCATGTTCATGATTAAGGTTGTGTATTCGAACTTTGAAAAGCTAGCTCACTACCAGTTGAGAAATTCCACGTAAAATAAATATGTTAATGTTTAAGTGGGTCGGAACAATAACATCATGCACAAACGATGTATGTTTCCGATAGGAAGACGTCTTATTGATTATCTCGTCTCTAATTAGACATTATATTCCATTTAAGTGGGTCCTATTATCTAATGAGAACTGAATTGATCTTTAATAGGACTTGAACTATTTATTGTCATCTTAGAAGAAAATTAAAAAATATGGAAAGTTTTAGACAAGTTAAAGTGTAATGACAAAATTATAAATTTGGGAAACAAGTTTTGTACCTTAATTTTTTTCCTGCATCTTCAACGATATTATATTCCTGAAAGTTACATCCGGAGGGTTAAGAACCACCCGTGTCTGCGTCATGCCTGATTATCTGACTAGTCGAATCCGTGCTTTGCTCTTTGCTTACGCAAATCCTTTAGCCAGATGTCCAATTAAAACTTGTCAAATTGTTGACGTCGTACATTAGTTTCTGGCCTCCCAACATAAAGGGCAGAGATACTCAATATGTGGTCAGCGATGACAAAGGAAAACAAATATATATACATACACACACGTTGGTTTTTCTTCTGATTGGATAAGTGCTGACGCACTGGTCATAAGAGAAATGTGCACAAAATGTATCAGCAGAGTACCAAAAAGTCCTTTGGAGGACAAAATGGTCTTAACCTTGATATTTAATTTTTTTCAAGCTTAATTAGTGATATGGTTGATGTAGTACTAATTTTTAACAGATTAATCTTCGTAGTACTTAATCGTTGTCGAAATTATATAGTATATATGAAAATTTGATCAACTAGGATTGATATGTTTAAAGTTGTACTTAAAAATTGATTCATTAAAAATTAATATCACAGTAACGATAACAGTATTATGTTTTTCTTTACTTTTTTTAGGAAGGAAAGAAAGCTGGTGGAAGCATTGATTCTGTAGCTAAGGCAGAAATCATCACTCCTGTAGCTCCTGTAGCTCTTACTTAGAAAGCTAAGGCAGAAATCATCACTCCTGTAGCTCTTACTTAGACGAGGGCAAATATTATTTTCAGAGACAATATTATATACTTTTATCCACAGTACCAGCTGGTTCGTGTAAGGGTGACTGAGTCATTTTGTAATTATTTATTGGGGCAAGTCGTTATTGGTTTTTCGTTTGCCTGATACTCACGAAAATGGGTTTCTAAACTGACACATGGAATGCGAAACAGGCTTCTGTATTTTTTTTTGTTTTTTTTCATGAGCAGCGAAAGAGTCGAGATACGTGGGTCGGTTCGACTCCCAAAGTCATAATAGTCAAGAGTCAATCCCCACGCTCTCTCCTTGGGAACCTTCGTCACCTTTCCTTTACCAATGGCGTCGTTACTCGTTCATTCGTTTATATAAACACCATAAACTCCGATACGTGAAACGCTCCAAAGAATAGGAGAAAAGAGATAAGCAAGCCACCAGGCAAAAAAAAAACTTGGCTCCTGTTCCCTTCCCACCTGTCCAACCATATTTTTTCCTGGGAAACATACAGAGTCCGGCGTACCTATCGGCAATCAAACAAACCCAAAAGCAAACAGAGCTTCGGAGACGTTTTTTAGCTCTGAAACCACTTTTCTTTTTCTGGAATCTAAAGAATGCCGAGAAAGGGGATGAGGAGCCTCTGCTTTCACTCCAAAACACTGTCGTACGCCGCCTCGAGCCACTCTTCACCTTCGAGACCCTCCGTCCCAACCCCTAAGCCCACCTTGGCCGACTTGATGACCGACCAGAGCATCGAAGCCGCCACGGCCTTGATCACGAAATGGAACCCGGAGAGCTCCACGTACGCCAAAGTCACATCCCTCTTCTATGAGAGCAAAAGTGAAGCTATGCAGTTCATCAATTGCGTTAATGATCTCCAGAAAGCCATGCACGCCTTGGTCTCTGAGAACTCCACCTCCGAGAAGCTCGTTCACGCCCAGAACCTGATGCAGATTGCCATGAAGAGACTCCAGAAGGAGTTCTATCAGATCCTTTCCATGAACCGGGCCCATCTGGACCCCGAATCCGTCTCCACTCGATCCTCAAGAACCTCTACGAGATCAAGCACCTCCGATTTTGAAGACGACGATGATGTGCGCGCCGCGGGTGATTCCATTGACGAAGTCGAGGAAGTTTCTTCTATTGCGATGGCGGACTTGAGGTCCATAGCTGAGTGTATGATCTCGTCCGGTTATGGCAAAGAGTGCGTGAGTATATATAAAATCATCAGAAAATCCATAGTGGACGAAGGCATTTACCGTCTCGGCGTAGAGAAATTGAGCTCCTCGCAAATCAACAAGATGGGCTGGGAAGTGCTTGAGCTGAGGATCAAGAACTGGTTGGAGGCCGTGAAAGTATCCATGAGGACGCTCTTTAATGGGGAGAGAATACTGTGCGACCACGTTTTCGCTGCCTCGGACTCCATTAGAGAATCTTGCTTCACCGAGATTTCCAAAGAAGGAGCTATGCTTCTTTTCGGATTTCCCGAAGTTGTCGCTAAGAGCAAGAAATCTCCTGACAAAGTCTTTCGCGTGCTCGACATGTACACCGCCATCGCCGAAAACTGGCCCGAGATCGAGTCCATCTTCTCGTTCGAATCAACCGCCACCGTCCGATCTCAAGCCATCACCTCTCTGGTCCGACTCAGTGAATCGGTGCGCGCAATGGTATCGGACTTCGAGTCAACGATTCAAAGAGACTCGTCCAAGTCGCCTGTCCACGGCGGCGGAGTTCACCCTCTGACGCTAAACACAATGAATTTCCTCTCGCTCCTGGCCGATTACAGTAATGTTCTAGGCGACATTTTCGCTGACTGGCCTCCGCCTCCGAGATCCTCACTACCGGAATCATACTTCGATTGTTCACTTTCCGATGACTCTCCAGCACCGGTGATTTCCATGCGCATAGCTTGGCTAATCCTCGTGCTTCTGTGTAATCTTGACGGCAGAGCCGAGCACTACAAAGACGTTTCCCTCTCATACCTCTTCTTAACCAACAATCTTCAACACGTGGTCTCCAAGGTCCGGATGTCAAACCTACACTACCTTCTCGGAGAGGAATGGATCACGAAGCACGAGGAGAAAGTGAAACAGTTCGCGGCGAACTACGAGAGGTTAGCGTGGAGCAAGGTGATCGCGTCACTACCCGAGAATCCCGCGGCCCACATTTCGCCGGCGGAAGCGAAGGAGATTTTCAGGAAGTTCAACTTGAATTTCGACGAAGCTTATCGCAAGCAGCGTTCGTTCATCGTTTCGGACCCGAAGCTTCGTGACGAAATGAAGCTGTCCATAGAGCGAAAGCTTGTACCGGTTTATCAAGAGTTTTACAACAGGAATAGGCTCACAGTGAGAGGCGAGAGGAATTCCGGTTCACATGTCAGATATGCCCCTGAAGATGTGGGGAATTACTTGTCGGACTTGTTCTTTGGGACCAATGACTCGGGAAGTGGCCCGCCATCTTCGACGTCCTCGCCTCATCGGCGGGGCTCACGGTCAAAAGCGTAGGCATTTAGGCGATCTTTTGATAGCAACCGTCCCTTTTTTGCCGATTTTTCGGAGATGTATATGCTGATCGTCCGTTGTTTTTATGGTAAAAGTATATTATACTGATTCCGTTACCTATCAATATCATATTACATAAAGAAAGTAAAACTGTCATCCGAAGTCACTTTTCAGCCGGTGGGTTTGCGACGACTTTTTAATGTCGTTTTTGTACTTTCGTCTTTACTCCATTCGACGACAAGGACATTTTATATTCACCGGCACCGGTGGGGAGCTGGTGATACGGCCAGGAGTCAGCGAGTCAAGAAAAGAGCAAAGAGAGGGATGGAAATTTAAGGCATGAATAATTTTGAAGATATTTTAGTGAAGTCTATGACTAATTGGCCATAATAACATCCAGTGACTACTTTTTTTCATTTTCGATCTTTTACAAGATTAAAACCATTTCCCTAAATCAAAAAATGGAAGAGGAACAATAGTGTAGATTAACGCAGCCTTAGTGTGAAAATTTTATGGCAAACTAACTCCTTGTTTGGGTGAGTTGGGATTGAGGGGGAAAAAAAAAATTTTAGATGTCACAATTTTTTTTCATAATCACTTTCACTAAATTCAATACTATTTACAACTTCAACAATTTTTTCACAATTTCAATACTTTTTTACAAACTCTAATAACTTTTTCAATAATCTCGAGAGAATTAACAATATCTCCAATAAAAAAATTTCACCAAACACATACTAAATTAAGTTATGTGTTTACTTATCATTCAAACTACTAACTATATTAGATAAATTGATCACCCACTCTCCCTAAGATGAACTTATCCTCGTAGAGGATTCAAATAAACTTATTCGTTGACGTCTTCATTAAAAACAAAAAACAAAAAATTTACATGTAATAGATGCAATGCAGTGACCAAGATCTTGTGAGAGGAATACGAGCCGAATTTCGGGGAATGAGAAAGTTAGATTATCATGTTTTTTCCTCATTTCTATTGCTCGAGTTAAGGTGATATTTGTGAAACTAACTAAAATTTTGATTTATTGAGAATTGGTAAAAACAATGAAGAGATAATATGAATTAATTTTTATATTTATTATAATGAAAAGAGAGGATGAAAAAGATAAAGAAATTATCTTATTAATGAAAATTTAGAAAGTGAGTGCCGCGGTTTGAAAAAGCTTGAACTTTTAGGGTTGAAACGAAGGAACAACATGTCTCCTGAAGTCAAATAACAACTGCTGCTTGCATGTTTAAAGACATATATACGTGGCTATGGAGATGGTCACGTCGTTTCGAGCTTTCATATTTATGTTATTTTTCAAATATGTCATGCATATACGTTTGAAAACATCAACATAGCGTTACGAATCAATTATTAGAAGCTTTTATATTAAACAATTTTTCACGAGTCTTGAGAGCATTTCTAGCAGGTTCTCTATTCTAATATTTTGGTTAGAATAGAGATTTAACAAAAAAGTTAAAAAAAACACCCTTTAGCAGCTTATCATTCTAACAATTTTTAACAAAAAATTTTAACATGTAAACAATGGTTCTCTATTTTTAGATAACTACTGTTCACTTCTTCATATTAAAATATTAATATTTTTCTTTTTTTTTTCTTTTCTTCTTGCTTTTTCTTTTTTCCTCCTAGCTCTCACGCTCTTCCTCTCTAGTCTTCTCAGGCGTTAGGAAAAGACAAAAATTAAAAAATCCATTTTTAGGATAAGACGAATATTCAAAAATATAACCGTTACAATAAAACAAATATTCAAAAATATTAATGTTAGAGAAAAAATAAAGAAATCTTTAAATAATAATATTTAAATAGAATAGTAAAAATAGATAGTTAAAATAGAGAAGCTGTATGTTTTTAAAAAGTTAATAGTTAAAATAAAGAAATGTCTTTTTTGTTAAAATAAAGAGTCAAATTTGAATAAACTTATAAGAATGCTCTGGACCTAATGTATTTGACACTCAACCTTTTATAGTTTTGAACGCCGGGTCACAAACAACACTATAACGCACGAGGATTAGTTTTCCGGCCGCCTTTTGACGGTACGCCTATTTCTGCCACTGAAATATTTTAACTTTCTTGGCTTAGCTGGCCAGTTGCTGTTTCAAAACGCAATTTATTGCTTCGTGCAACAAGTTTCAATGAAGACAACAAAGACAATAACTGCAAAATGAAGGGAGAACACAGAATTCTTAGACCTGTCTGTCAATGTCAAGAATCACGAAGAAAGGGAAAGCAAAGTCTGCGACTCGGATTAAAAGATTGCTGCTATATATTTAAACCTTTCTAATATCAAGAAATCACAGGTTGAATTTTATATATAGGAAGACATTTTAAAAAGCAAACATCAAGTTCCAAAACTGTGAATTGCTGTCTGAAATGCATGATGCAATTTATAAAAAAAATAGACACAAGAGTAAACTTCATTATAGGATTCATATTGTCCGAAACTTTATATAGACAATATTTAATAGTGTAGAATCTACCTATTATGTCTCTCTCTTTTCAAATTATACCATGCAATTTGGACAGAAAATTACAAAAAATTTTGATAAGTAGAATTAGCTTTACTCAAAGGGATTAACCCATCGCTTATGAAACTATGCAACAGGATCTGCATCGGCCACTTCGAGTCAACACACTGAGACTCGTCCAAGTCGCCTGTCCACGTCGGCGGGAACCCTCTGACGTAAACATGTGGGCTCTCGCTCCTGGTGATTACAGTAATGTCTCGACCTCTGTCGCTGACTGCCTCCGCCTCCGCAGACCTTATTACCGACCTCCTCCTCCAGCACCTGATGCACATCTTGGCCAACGATTCATTTAAGCTTGACGGCAGAGCCGAGTACAAAACGTTTCCCTCTCATGTCTTCTTCCTTCTTCACATTGGTCTCCAAGGTCCGGACACTACCGTCGGAGAGGAATGGATCACGAAGCACGAGGAGAAAGTGAAACAGTTCGCAAACTACGAGCCAGCGTGGAGCAAGGTGATCGCGTCACAGCCCGAGAATCCCGCGGCCCACATTTAGCCGGAGAAGCGAAGGAACATTTTCAGGAAGTTCTCTTGAATTTCTGAAGTTATCGCAAGCAGCGTTCGTTCATCGTTTCAGACCCGAAGTTCGTGACAAATGAAGCTGTCCATCAGCGAAAGCTTGTACCGGATCAAGAGTTTTACAACAGGAATAGGCTCACATGAGAGGCGAGAGGAATTCCAGTTCACATGTCAAAATGTCCCTGAAATGTGGGGAATTACTTGTCGGACTTGTTCTTTGGGACCAATACTCGGGAAGTGGCCCGCATCTTCGACGTCCTCGAGCTCACGGTCGTAGGCATTTAAGATAGAAATTTTTCCGTTCTTACTAATTCCGATTACAGCTGTCATTCATCAGCCTGACGAAAGCGACGACCATAAGCATGAGAGCATCAAAGGCTCCTAATTGGAGTGGGCCATTTCCATCTGATTAACGCAGCCTTAGTGTGATGGCAAACACTGAAGAGAATAACAAATCTCCAATAAAAAAAACCAAACACATACTAAATTAAGTTATGTGTTTACTTATCATTCAAACTACCAACTATATTAGATAAATTGATCACCCACTCTCCCTAAGATGCTCGCAGAGGATTCAAATAAACTTATTCGCTGAGGTCTTCATTAAAAACAAAAAAAAAAAAAACTGTAATAGATGCAATGCAGTGACCAAGATCTTGTGAGAGGAATACGAGCCGACTTTCGGGGAATGAGAAAGTTAGATTATCTTATTTTTTCTCATTTCTATTGCTCGAGTTAAGGTGATATTTGTGAAACTAACCAAAATTTTGATTTATTGAGAATTGGTAAAAAAATAAAAGATAATATGAATTAATTTTTATATATAATATGAAAAAAATAAAAAATCTTATTAATGAAAATTTAGAAAGTGAGTGCCGCGGTTTGAAAAAGCACTTTTTTGAAACGAGAGAACATGTCTCCTAAGTCAAATAACAACTGCTGCTTGCATGTTTAAAGACATATATACGTGGCTATTTCATCTCATATTTAATTCAAATATTTCATATCATCAACATGACGGAGAAGAATTTTGATCTTGACCTAATGTATTTGACACTCAAACCTTTTATAGTTTTGAACGCCGGGTCACAAACAACACTATAACGCACGAGGATTAGTTTTCCGGCCGCCTTTTGACGGTACGCCTATTTCTGCCACTGAAATATTTTAACTTTCTTCGCTTAGCCGGCCAGTTGCTGTTTCAAAACGCAATTTATTGCTTCCTGCAACAAGTTTCAATGAAGACAACAAAGACAATAACTGCAAAATGAAGGGAGAACACAGAATTCTTAGACCTGTCTGTCAATGTCAAGAATCACGAAGAAAGGGAAAGCAAAGTCTGCGACTCGGATTAAAAGATTGCTGCTATATATTTAAACCTTTCTAATATCAAGAAATCACAGGTTGAAGTTTATATATAGGAAGACATTTTAAAAAGCAAACATCAAGTTCCAAAACTGTGAATTGCTGTCTGAAATGCATGATGCAATTTATAAAAAAAAAGACACAAGAGTAAACTTCATTATAGGATTCATATTGTCTGAAACTTTATATAGACAATATTTAATAGTGTAGAATCTACCTATTATGTCTCTCTCTTTTCAAATTATACCATGCAATTTGGACAGAAAATTACAAAAAATTTTGATAAGTAGAATTAGCTTTACTCAAAGGGATTAACCCATCCTTATGAAACTATGCAACAGCCTTCTGATCTGCAGGTCGAGGAACACACTGCCATCCTGTGCAATGTTGGAGAACCTGCTTAAGTTCGTCCGTGGAAGGTTGCACCGTCCATGTGGGGTAGTACTCGCTAGGATGAAACATTGGATGTTCATAACCCTCTGTCATTAACCCTGCTTGAGTTCCACTTATGAATAAGTCTCCTTCAGACCTTATGCAGCCAGTCTTTGCCTCCTCCTTATCAGCTGCCTAGAGAGATGTCACAAATAACCAACTTCAATCTCATTTCGAGAAAGACATTTCAACCATTAGATGTCGAAAATCATATTGCTTATGAACGAATTCATGTACTTCCACATATATAAACAAAGTTCGGAGCCTTATGAAGCTGTCAAGCCTGCACAATTCCTTATCCAAACTTTGGATCTAATGAATTGGAGACCTCCTATTCTGCAAATAATCATCTTCAACAGTTCCACAACTCAATACTTAGTCATTCAGCAGTTTTATGGTATTGAGCTCAGTAGCTTAATTAGCAAGAAGTTTCTTAATAAGGGTAACAGTACCAAACAAGGGATTCTCAACAGTTACTATCAGATCATGTCTTGCTTCCCCAAATATCTACAGAAGCAGCACAAATATTTTGTAGTCTCAACACACAAATTCGTTATCACCACTGTCAAGAGAATAAAAAGGATAAGGTCACCAAAAAATTAAAATAAAATAAAATAAGGATTAGCTAACATCTTGGTTGTTTTCATATGTATATGGTGGTTAAAAAGTGGAGTTAGCAAAGTAGGCCATTAGAAATTCTAAATCAATATACTTCTAACTTATATCATGCACCTCCCATGATCTAATTGAGCATCAAAAGTAGAATGCCTTCTTAAAGCAGCGATTCATACTGAAAGCACCCATACCATGGACATCATGGATTTATTGGCTGATGGGCCATTCCATCTGTTCTTAGATCACTGAAAGCTGACTTTTAAGCTCATCATAAATATTAACCCATATTAGCAGGTTCCCATTGTTTCCCAGAAAATCTCCATTTCAATGATCCTCAAGTTTTTGTCTCAAAATATATTTCAATAATTGAGAGGAATGATTTACGCAGTCATGGTATATCGATCGCTCATGACCTTTGTTTCCTTTTCTTCTGGGAGGGTGCCAAATTCCATGCATGCTTGTAATGTACACTTCCATGAGTAAGAAAGCACACAGCCCTTTTCCCAAGTTTGCATCAGTTCTAGGAGTCTGTTTATCTCCATTCTGTTTCTATGAAGTGGCCTCTCCATCAGATTTTTCTTTCTATCTTTCAGTATGACAGTCGTTAGGAGCCTCCTTATCAAGGATCTGTGGCTGTTTTCTCTATTTCCTTGTTCTAAGACTAGGATTGCTATTAAGGCGCCTCAGAGGCTAGATTTTTGGTCTCTATGACTGATACATGAAAGGATAAATGAAGTGTTGCAGGACATTCAATTTCAAATGGAAATGGGAGCCTAAAAGGGTAAGAAAGCTCATGTCGTACTAAACTACGCCCTTCTTTCAAAAAGGCATTCTAGCAAAGAGAACAGTCTCTGATGTTGGAATGAAGCCAAAGTTTCCTAACTTATTTATGTGTGTGCCTCTACATCACAACAGAAAGGAGCACAGAGAGAAAATGTTGGACATAGATAAAACACAATAGAGACAACAGAAATTGAAAAAAAAAAAACAAAACAAAAAAAAAAAGAGACAGACCTCAAATCTTTGACATATCTATTTCAAATTTTATAGTCATGAAAAACATTTGTAACTACCTGCTTAGAATAGAAAGCAGGAAATTCTAATTAGATCTTCTTTGACTCTCACTGCCAATTTATTTTTCTCCTTTAAATAAAAATAGGCTTAAAGTGTTGAATTCACAACTGAACTTCCCATATACAGACAGCTTACAAAACTTTAGTTGGAAAAAAAAAAAATCTTAAAAGCTTCAATTAAGCCACCATTCAAGTATAACCCAAAACTTGCAAACAATAAAGCAAACCTCAGAAATGTCCTCATTATAAGCAAAAGAAGTGGATATACCTTTTCATTGAGATATTTAAAAGCCACCTTCTTCTGCCCTGCTTCATATATGTTGCATTGGGAGTATATCTGATGTCAAAATACAAATCACAATGTCTTTCATCACCGAGAGTAGGAAAATCCTTAAAAATTTTCAAATTGTTCAAATCAACAAACAAGAGTATTTGGTACAAAAATTAGCACCTGTGATTCTACGCTGGAACAGACAGCATAAATGCCCCAGTTTCTGGTGTAATTATTATAAAGATGTACTTTCCCAAATCTAACTCGAGGATGCCGCTGTCTGGTACCATCAAAAAAACAATGGTGGATGGTCACACGGATGCATCTGTCACCAATATGAGAAGGGTCTGCACCAATTAGCATCGTCTTGTCATGCTGCACAAAGTGACACCTGAAGCGAGTGTGTGAAGACATGAACTATTATTTTTCATTTTACTATAACAGATATCTTTTGACACAAAAAATATTAATCCTACCTGGAAACAGTTATATCTGTGCTTTCTCGGGTTATGTCTATCAGTCCATCGTCATAGTCACGGAGACTGCAGCGATCTATCCAAATATGTTTTGAATTAGGTTTGATTTGAATAGCATCAACATCAGGACCTCTACCGCCTTCAAACTCCAGATTGCATATAATTACATGTTCACATTCCTTCAGCCTCAAACCCTTTCCTGTGAGTTTGATCCTTTGGCCGCGGCCATCAATGGTCTTATAAGAAGACACAGACAAGTAAGAGGAGAGATGAATGGTGCCCGAAACTTCAAAGACAATCCATAGTGGTTCTTTACTACGACATCCTTCGCGGAGTGATCCCGGCCCATCATCTACAGATCAAACAAAAATATACATGAGGCATATTATGACACAATCAAACACAGAGTACGGAGAACCTCTACAGAGGCTCTCCATAGAGAAGACTTTCACAAGCCAATTACGAATGACACCTATGCAATAACCAGCAATTTGTTTAGGAAAAATGTAAAATTGAATTCTAAAGTCAGGCTCGGCAGCTCAACCCACAGCAGTTATCACCGTAATCATGCTGAACTTGAACACACTTTTTTTTTTCCGGTAAGTAATCATGCTGAACACTCGTTAATTGGAAAATTATGCTTGAAATGCTCTGGCATTTCGTATTTGCTAAAACAATTGAGACCCTAATATATAATGCTCGAATGTTCGTGTTGACCTTGCGAAACTATGCCTCAATGTGAAGATGTAACTAGCCAAAAATTTCATGTTCCCTAGAAGCACGAAATATGCAGGCAACTAATCAGAAGCATTTCATAACTTCCAAGAGCAAAATCCCGATAAATGCAACAATTCCACACACTACTTAACCAGTTAAAAGAATCGCAAAGATTTAGACTTGCATCCAATTCTCTTGACCACAAATGTGCATTTTACATAATAGATAACCAAGAAGTAAAGTAGATTAAGCACTCAAAATTAACCAGCTGCAACAATATCAAACCGATGGAAATTAAAAACCCGGTAGAACTCCTAGCACGCAATTCACCTTTTCAAATCCAAAAACGCAATCCAAACGCCGGAAGTTCAGTCCCATAGTAACAAAAATACGCTTACAAATGTAATTTAATTTATAAACCGGGGGATGAAGATGACCTGCAAAGGTGGTAACGCGGTAAAGCGGACCGTGGAGCCCACCGATGGCTAGGCGGCCGAACCCCTCGGCTTGGCCGGCGAGGGCGCGTAGGCTGGAGTCGACGTGAGAGTAGGGAAAGGACACCATGCTGTTGGCTTTGGTCGCGGTTGAGCTGGGGATTTGTGCAGCGTGATCTGCCGGACCATATTTAAAGGCTGGCGAAGCCGGTTTATCACGAAGAGAGCCGGTGGGGCCGTTTCGGTGTCTTCGATGGCCATGGGCGTTCCCCATTTAATACAGTCGTTTTCAGATTGATTACGCTGTTGAAACTGAACGCAAAAGCTCTCTCCCTCTTTGTTTCTCTGTAACAGACGACCGACATTTCTTTTCGCCAGTTTTATGTTAATTATACCTTGCTTCGGACACGTGTAAACGTTGTTCGATTACTGTAGGCAGTTTCTTTTAGCAAGAATCATTAAAAGCTATGAAAGATTATTTAATGTTTCTTTTAGCAAGATAAAATATTTTTTATTTTTAATCAAAAGAATAAAATATTATTATAAGGGGGGATATCCAGACGATTCTGATCGCGCTTTTTGTCAAGGGGATCATGATTCATGACCGTAATTTGTCTCCCTCGACAAGGGGAAAGGACAGCTACGTTCTTGTTCTATTTTTAACTTCGGACTGGGCACCGACGTCCTTTGTACCTGGGCTGGGTGGTCTGTGGGTTGTGAAGTGCCCACGGGTCAGAGTCTCGATCGTCGGTGGAGGAAGAAGAACTTCTGAACGGGCAAGTGCTAAAAACAACATTCTACTACAGATAACTTGTAATGAAGCTCCTGGACATTGAAAATACATGGCTTTCTTGGCGGAGAAATTTTTTTTGTGTTTTTGGATGAGGCGTTCTACAGTTTTCTGAAACCATATAAGATGTAGAATTTTAAGAAAAATAGACACAACAAGTAATTTTATTATATAACTCACCGTGTAAGAATTTTTTATAATGTTTTTAAACATAAGGATGTTCTGCAAAATTACATGACATTTAAAAAAAATAGATATAATAAATAGACTCTATTATAATAATCATACCGAAAACTTTAGGTAAACAATTTTAAATGGTATATAATCTACGTTTTATGTTTATTTTTTATTTTTAATTATATAATAAAAAAATTACATAATATCTTAATCCGTATTTTTAACGTTAACTTTATTGTTTTGGAGTAACTGAACATCTCAGGTTAAAAGAAGGCCGTTTAGTTTTTCTTCTCAACCATGCCTGATCCTTCGATTTTCGCGCTGCTCTGGTCAGCACTCAGCAGGAGAGACTGCGGGAGGATCCCTTGCTCCTCCTGTCCCCTTCCTCATAAATGGATTGTGGAAAGATCCAATCAATGAAGTCGGCTTTGAGCCCACCTTTGATCCTTTTAGTTTTTACTACACCCAGTGGGTTGGTGTGAGAACTTAGCCCAATTTGATTGTGGTACAGGGCTTTAAACCCATTTGACTTGTAGCTGGTCCTATGGGCCTTCTTTGTACTGTGCCACAGTGCCAGCCCTTGCAATTTTTTTTCTTTAATTAAGAAAGTTTACTAATTGCCTAAAAGAAACAAATGAACATCTGAAATTGGTGTGCCGATATAGATGTCTGACATGCATTAGAAATGAAGATCATAAATGGATTGTAGAGAGATTGAATCAATGAAATGACTCAAAATATCCAATTTGATCCTTTTACTACACCCACGCTCCCCCAGCCCCTGTTTTTCTTGCCTGTTCTCCCCCCTCTCTCTCTCTCTCTCTCCTCTTCTTTCTGGTTTAATTGACGATAGAACTGGTCACAACTTATCAATTGTTTGTCGAACAGTGTAAGAGTAAATTATTCAGGAAATTTGGAACTCTCCTGACTGGCAATGGTTCATTCCAATTGGATGATTCTGGTGAGAGGGACTTATTAAGGAAGGCAGCAAGGGCCGATGTCTCCGTCGCTGACGTTCGTCAAGCAGGCCAATCCGCTCCCGGGTCGCTACTTTTTTTTTTTTTTTTATAATGTTTTCTCCGAAGCAAACTTGTCTCTTAGAGATGTCTCCAGCATTGCGTGTATGTTCTCATTTAAGCTTGGGTCCACGTATATATATATTTTTTTCTACGGGTTTTTTAAGACAGAGTCCGATAAAAGAAGGCTTTTGATGGGGTACAGAAAGAACAAAAAATTTGGTGCTCTGCAGTGCAGCAGGTGGAGACAACACGGGGCTTGTTTGGTGATAAACCACCCTGTATGCCTCCCAACTTGGGCGTGAATCATCATGGTCGGCAGAAGACGAGCAGAGCAGCGTACGCGGGACACGCGGCTCAGCACGCCACATCGCGGTAAATATGAACACCAACCTCAGAAAAATCAGGCCATCATTTTGTCCCGGCGCATGACTTCTGGGTTAAAACAAAGTACGGGTCAACGACTTATCAAAAAGGACCAAAGCCGAAGTGGACAATGGCGGCCTTGACCAAGCGTTGTGCCTCTTGAGCTCTTTCAAAGCTATCGGTCCACAATAATTGCCACTTTTTTTCTTTCTAAGCACACTAATTGCCCTTTGATTCTTACTTCACTTCATTTATAACTAAATTCGCCCCTTTCTTATCGCCATCAACCCATTAAATTAATTGTCCTTACGTTCATCGTACAAAATTCAATTTCCTACTAGCAAAGTATTAAATTTTCTTCCAAAAAAGTCAAAGTATAACAATTTATTAGCAATCCGATCCTATCAAGGTGGCAATTGCACATGTGGCCCTCACTTTTTTTCTTTGATAAGTTGGCCCACACTACAAATTTGGACGGTGAGCAAATCACGTGTAACGTGTAAGCAAATCATTTGGGTCCTTGAAGAAAAAAGAAAATCAACTGGGTCCTTCTGGCTGTATAAATGGTGGTCGTAGTTCGTGAAAATGGAGTCAAAGGGCCAAAGTTACTGGCTACGTGTTCGGTCGTAAAAATGTTGAGGTGGTTAGGAGTAAAATTTTATATTAAAATTTTAAGAATTAATAAAAAGGTGAAGGGAGAATGAAAAAATTAGTAAATAAATAAATAATAAGTGAAATTTTTTTAAAAAAAATGAAAAGAAAGAAAAAATTATAATAATAATAAAGTTTTAGGTGTAAAAATTTTAATTTGAGAACACTAAGTAAGAGTTTAGAGTTCGAAAAAGTGAATAAAAATAATTTGAATAAATTGTTGATATTTATTTAAAATAAAAAGTTATGAGAGAATTTCGAAGAATTATCGCCTTCCAGAAGAAATTTTGGAAATCGGAAACGTTGGAAACAAAACATCTCGTATATGCCTTTAGCGACTTTGCTTTACGGCATTTCCTTCCCCCTCCTTCGTCTGCTTCTTCTTCGTTCGTTAGCTGTTGCTGTCACTTGTCAGCATCTACTTTTTTAGAAAAGTCTTCCATTTGCTGAGCTCCACTGAACTCGTTGTTGTGACATCTAACTTTGTTGAAGTTGTGGCTCTCCTCTTTTAATGTTTAAACCGCGTTTCAAGCTTCTTTTTAATGTGTTGCGTTCCATTTTTGTCTTCGGCATCCGATTTCCATCCCTTTGGCGGAGTATTTCTTGGCTTTCTAGATTGGAGTCGGAGAGAAAAGTTCAGGTTTTCTACGCGAAAGGTGATTAATTTGATTAGAAAAAAAAAAAAAAGGTGATTAATTTATATTTTGTCCTCTAATTGAGTATAAAAATCATTGCTTTTGTCTTTATTATTGTTATTATTATTATTTATTTTTGGCAAAAGCTTCCTATTTGCGCTCTTGTGACGGGTAAAACCCAATCCCCCATGTATTTCTGCTAGTTCATTAGATGGATAAGTTATGTTGTTGTGTTGCAAACTAGGGTCAGTTTTCCAATTCCATGGCCTATGTAGTACGTACCTTTTGTGGTTCCAATTTTCCTATACTGAGGATTGATGGTAATGATGAGTGGTGTAGAAAATTTGGAAATAAGTACAAAGGACCAAACACGAAGTCGTTTTTATCTAATTGTAGTTCTTAATTTCTGGTGCAGAAGATGGGAAACTATGCTTTGGGTTGGGTATCGGAGACATCAACTCCCACGTGCTCATCTATGGAAGTATTTGGGCTATAGTATCATCGTGATTAAAAAAATTGATAGTTTTGGGGGTTTGACTGGAGCTGGTATCAATGGAAGCTCCAGAGAGGCAACATAGTTTCAGCGGAAAGACGATGACGAAGCAGTCGACTGGGAGATGGGAGGACACGCCGTTGCATGTGGTGGCCAGAGTGGGAAACTTAGAATTGGCTATGGAGATATTGGCAAACGTTGGGGATGCAGAGGTAAAGCAATTGTTGTCCAAGCAGAACCACTCCGGTGAAACTGCCCTATATGTTGCTGCAGAACATGGTTCTGTTGATTTGGTGAAGGAGATGATGAAGTACTATGATATTGGTTTAGCTGGTACTAAAGCTAAAAATGGCTATGATGCATTCCACGTTGCTGCCAGGCAAGGGGAGTTGGGTAAGCCTCTATGGGTATTGAAGCTTTTATTGTTAACCTACCCGTAAATATACTTCTCTTAGCATCGAATTATGACAGTATAGGTTCTGTGAATTGGTTAGAGTAAACCTGCACTATTCATAGAACAAAATTTAACTTGGAATTGAGTACCTCATATATCACTTGCAGAGTGTAAAAATCTTTGTAAATTTGGTCAAAGGTTATTCAAAATTGAAAATACGGAAGAAGACACGTTTAGCAAGAAACATACTTACTAAATGTGTCTTAAAAAACTTCTTTTTATTTTATAAAAAAAAATTCAGGTCTGCTTCATCGTAATTTTCATTTTGACTGGTTATAACCTTTTGTCTCAGTACTCGTGAAATACGGATAAATGAGTCCCAATTCTGAGTTCAGTTTTACTAAGATGTTCTCTTAATGCTCTGCAGAGATATTGAAGGTCCTCATGGATGCCATTCCTGAACTTTCAATGACCGTTGATCTCACCAACACCACTGCATTACATACCGCTGCAGCTCAAGGGCATATTGAAGTAGTGAATTTTCTCTTGGAGAAATGTAGCAACTTGGCCACCATAGCAAGAAGCAATCGGAAAACTGCCCTCCATTCAGCTGCAAGACACGGGCATTTGGAGGTTGTCAGGGCCCTTTTGAGGAGAGAACCTGGAAGGTTGTCAAGAATTGATAAGAAGAGGCAGACGGCTCTGCACATGGCGAGTTAAGGGACACAGTACCGAGCTTGTGGATGAGCTAGTGAATTCAGATCCTTCTTTGATAAACATGATGGATACCAAGGGCAACACTGCATTGCATATATCTGCTAGGAAGGGTCGAGCTCAGGTACAAAATTCTGTTCCTGGTTTTCCAATCTGTTTCTAGACTAATGCTTGCTGCTAGGTTAATCACAAGCATTATTATTTATTGTTCCTTTATTACAACAATTGTGGTTAGAATGAAATAGATATTTGTACTTTTTTGTACACTGGGGGAGGCAGGGAGCACTGCACTTCGATACCATGTTAGTGGGTTGTGGATTGTAGATTGTAGATCTGCGCAGAAACTTCAATAACTTTGAGTGAGGATTCTCTAAAGGATAGTTTGCATAGATTTATCTTTGTCCATATGGACGGACAAATTCAATGAGGCACTTTCATTGATTGATCGGAATTTGTACCTCCTAAAGCTGATATCTTCAGCACTAAGCTCTATGCATGTTTTTGTGGCTGAAAATTTAAACCTTTGCTATCCCAATTTGCACAGCATTGCTAAATCAAGTAGAGCAGCTGCAGCTGTAGAGTTTAAATCCCTCAAATTGATATGGAAGTCCCTGACCTGACACATGCTTCGTTTGCAGATTGTTAGTAACCTACTTGCATACGAGGGAATGGAAAAATTGGCCATTAACAAATCCGGAGAAACTGCTCTTGACACTGCTGAGAAAACAGGGCACTCTGAGGTTGCTCTCATTCTACGTGAGCATGGAGTTCAAAATGCCAACTCAATCAAACCACCAACTACGAATACAGCCCAGGAGCTGAAGCAGACGGTAAGTGACATAAAATATGGGGTGCATAATCAGCTCGAGCATACATGGCAAACAAGAAAGCGTGTCCAGGGCATAGCAAAGCGGCTCAACAAAATGCACTCTGAGGGGCTTAACAATGCAATTAACTCCACCACAGTTGTTGCTGTGCTAATTGCCACTGTCGCCTTTGCGGCCATCTTTAATGTCCCAGGCCAATTTGCGGATGACCCAAAGAAACTTCCTCCCAACTATTCTAGTGGAGAGGCAGAAATCGCTCCAACAGTGGAGTTTATGATATTCATCATCTTTGATTCCACGGCCCTCTTCATTTCGTTGGCTGTTGTAGTTGTTCAAACTTCAATCATAGTAATAGAGAGGAAGGCAAAAAAGAAAATGATGGCGGTGATAAACAAGCTAATGTGGTTGGCTTGTGTGCTGATTTCAGTGGCATTTCTTGCACTCTCGTACCTTGTCGTGGGAAAAAAACAGAGGTCGTTGGCTGTTGCAGTAACAGGTATAGGGACAGTGATTATGTCAACAACATTGGGAACAATGTGTTACTGGGTGATTGTTCACCGAATTGAGGCTTCTAAATTACGGAGCATTAGGAGGTCCTCGAGAAGCAGTAGGTCGCAATCTTGGTCTGTGTCAGCAGTAATGTCAGAGTCCGAGATTCTAAGCAACGAGTATAAAACAGTCTACGCAATTTGAGATCTAGGTGCCCTCTCCTTCTTATAGTTTTATGTATATACCCCTTGAACCTAATTGTACCTTCTGCTACTAAAGCGGCAATGGATACTTCCACGAGGATAGTTTATGATTTGGTTGTCTATGTGAATGATCTTTAGATCATGTACCTTCTCTTCTCAGACATAAATATTTGTATCGGAATCCGGAGCTACAATATCACATAAAGTACATACACCATAGATGGGAGCTAAAGGAGAGAACAAAACGCATATGGGACACGAAAACAAGAAAGGGAACCGGTGATGAACTGGTGCTGGGAAATGTTGAGCTGAATGCCGGGTTAAACTGTCGCCACAGCAGGATGGGGTTAAATGCATATGCAAAGGCTCAAGCTCAGACATAAAACAATAAGTCAAGGGGGAAAAAGATACAAGTGAGCTATTGTCTGAAAACTATTAGCCACGAGTCGTTTTGAAAACTTCTGGAGTCGTTCGGTTGCTGCAACTCTTTGAGCGCAACATCATTGAAAGAGGCTACTACTGGCCTGGCCCGACTATTTTAGCTTGGAAAAGTTTTGCTTCTGCATCGATACGAGGTTTATGAGAATATCTCGTGTATCAACATTTCCCAGTTCGGGTTTTCCTGGAAATTGTGAGTGGCATCACAGAATGCAAGCCCGTGAGTTATTAATGGCCTTACAAATCGTTTTAAGAGAAAAAAATGGTAAAGAAATTGGGTTGACAAGGAACATGAATGACTCCAAAGAGTGGGGAAGAGATCAGAGATCAGAGATTAGCTTTGCTTAAATTTCACAGAGACAGAGATACCAAGCTCCACCCTTGACCTTCTTTTGGACAGTTTATAGCTTGCCACTTTGCTGAGGGCCGGCATGCATCAGATAGCGTAAGAAGATGACAAGAAGCTTGCAGACGCTATGGTGTCTGCACGGTTGAATCTTCCCTGACATTACTCACATGCTCCCCTTCCCGATCACTGGCCCCAGTACTGTCATATGAGTATCCCATAAATCTGGTTTAGAATATGTAAATCAGTTTCATGAAGACTAGCTTGAAAAGAAAAGGGGAAAATTAACTTTGCACCCCCAAACTTTGGGGTCATTTCTAAATTGCACCCACTTTTTTGATTTTGTTAGATTAATACCTCAAAGTACCACTTTACGTTAATTTCCACCTTCCAGCTTAAATTGCTGTTACTTCTCATGGCAAACCAAGGACGTGCTATCCACGTCACCACTTCAACTGATGATTTCCCATTTTGCCCTTTTTTAATGAATATAGACGTTGAACATCATTCGGGGAAAAATATCTAAGTGTTCGAAATTCCTTCTCTTCGACGATACCAGTGGCCTCTATTGTATTCGGCAGTTACCATTTGGTGATTCTAGTTGCAAGATTTCAAGAGATCTCGGATCTGGTACATGTATGGCCTTCGAATATTGATTAATGAGTGTTCTTTGTTGCTATTTTAGAGTTTGGGCGCTTGTATGTTAGTTCGTAGGGAAGTTTAGGACTTTCAACGAAATTGATGAATGTTAATTGCTCGTAGGTTTTCTACGTACTCTTAAGTTGATGTCATGCATAAAGCAAAAATGGTGAAGTTGTTTTTGTTGCTATTTTAAATTTTAAAATACACTGGGTACCATGATCTCCCACTTTGTTGCACGGTTGAATCTGTCAGGTAGCATTACTTTACTTTCGAGTCAAAGCAAGTGGTCCCATAAAGTAGATGTTTTGTTGTTTCTATACCTTAAAGTACATTATTTTGATGGCAGTGGTTCTGGGTCCCTTTGTGCACGTTCTTGGCTGAATGAATTAGACCAAATCTGTTCTATGGGTCACTTTGTTTAATGCTTAGATCCGACCTTTTTTAGTTAAGCTTGTTGGTTAGTGTTCCACGTGACTTTGTATCTTTTACCTTTGTTTAGTGTATGGCAAAAATACTTCTATTGGTTGGTGTTTCACAATATGCACGATAATGATGTAATAGTCAAAAACTCAATGCTTAATGTTGACATCATCAATAATGACAAACTTCAAAAGATCTCATCCAATATTCAAAAAGGTTGACATGTTGACATAGTTAATTTGACAAATTGTATTGATGGTTGTCTTTATCTTTTTTTTCCTACCATTACTGTGCAATTTCATTTCACAATATTTTAGATGCATTTTGAGCAGTGTTACGGGGACCAAGTCTTTTACATGAACCTTGGCCTACTTCTGGTGTTTATTATTGTCCTGTATGTATATTGGATTATGTTAAATAAATTTATTGGGAAAATTCACTTTTACATGACCATGGACGTGTCGTCCACGTGACCACTTAAACAATTGTCTTCCTATTTTGCCCCTTCCTTTTAATGAAATATAGACGTTAAACATTTCCCCCCACCCAACATAACTGATTTCGGTTGAAGTGCTGTGCCCTAGCTTCTCTCCGACGACAAGCTACCGTGCGACACCATTTTCTTCTCTAGCAAGAGGTTGCAAGATGGCTTCACACTAGTAAATGTTGAAGCTTTCCTAGCTTATTTTGCATCTGTGTGTATATTTTATTACGCTCCTTCATGCATACGTAGTGGGTTTTTTTGATCTGCTATGTTTTGTGGTTTTACAGTATTTTAGGCTTTTGTAGAGTTCCCCCAAGAGTTCCATATGGTTCTCTTTGATATGCTTGAGGTAGAAGGTTTTGCTGAATTTTAGCATCTGTAGAGTTCCCTAAGAGTTCCACTGTGGAAGTTGGTTTTTTGGATCTGCTGTTATTGCTTCTATTTAACTATGAACGTCCTTTTTTCAGTTTGCAAAAACCTCCATGTCTGCACTTGTTAATTTTTTCCCTTTTTTATTAAACTGCCTCCTTATCAATTTTTCCCGAATGCTTAAATTTCTACCTTTAAGACATGAAATTAATTTGTCATCTTAACTCAATTTGTTAATGGAGTTTGTATCATGTTCATTCAGTGATGCACAATCATCACTAAGTACTAGAGGTTCGATAACGAGTTGGGTTGGAGATCCCAAGAACAACCCTCTTTGTTGGTGTGGGGTTCATTCATGCTTGAAGACTACCTACACAGAAGGAAATTTTGGTAGAAGGTTTTTTACCTGTGTCAAAGGGACCCAAACTCATTGCCATCAAAATAATGTACTTTAAGGTGTAGAAACAACAAAACATTCTAATTTATAGGACCACTTGCTCTGACTTCGACAGTAAAAAATTGCCAGCCAACAGAATCAACCGTGGGGGACAAAGGGGGGACCACGATACCCAGTGAGGTTTTAAAATTCAAAACAGACAACTGCAAACAACTTCTCCCCTTTTGCTTTATGCATGGAATGGGCTTAAGAGTACGTAGAAATGGCATGATCAATTAACATTCATCGATTTCGTCTAAAGCCTAAACTTGCCTACAAACTAACATACAATTGCCCAAACCCTAAAATAGTAGCGAAGAACTCAGCATTAATCAAGATCCGAAGGCCATACCTGTACCAAATCCGAGAACTCTTGAAATCTTGCAACTAGAATCACCCAATGGTAACCGCCGAAGACAATGGAGGCCACTGGTATCGTCTAAGAGAAGGAGTTCCTTTCAAACAATTAGATAGGTTGTCGGAATGGATGTTCGACGACTAAAATTCCTTAAAGGGAAGGGGCAAAACGGGAAGACAATTGTTTAAGTGGTCACGTGGACGGCACGTCCATAGTCAGCCGTGAGAAGTAACGGCAATTAGAGCTGGAGGGTGGAAATTAATGTAAAATGGTAGTTTGAGGTATTAATGTAACGAAATCAATAAAAGTGGGTGCAACTTAGAAATGACCCCAAAGTTAAGGGGTGCAAAATGAATTTTCCCCTAAATTTATTTATTCCAATGGTATGCTGACATGATGTGCTTAGCTTTCATGGTTTTTTATACCTTTTCAATCCATGTGTTATAAGTGCATATTTACCAATCCACTATCTTTTTTCTGTTTCAAATTTCTTAAGTTTTAATGTTAAATGAGTCTTATCTTAATCTTTTCTTTTTAATGGTTGTAGATATTCTCAATCATGTTAATTGAGGCAAATTGCAATATGCTATTAATATGCATCAGCTACGACTTTCATAGAGCAAGAAGTACTTATTGAAAATTAATTTTTCATTCAATACCAAGTCCTTTACATGAACCTTGGCCTACTTCTGTGGTTTTTTATTGTCCAAGTGTATTTTAGTAGACTATTGTCATTTATTATATTCTTTATTATTGTCATGTATGTTTATAAATCACTTTCTATTTTGACATTAATGAATCTGTATTAGTGATAGGTGGTTTATTCCAAATCAGACATGGCTCCTAATTTCTTTCTATTCGAGGTGCATTACGGTGGATGATTTAGTAGGCAATTTGGATGCACTTATGTCGGGGGAGATGTAGACATGTACGATGAGTCGTACGATCCATATTGCTTATCATTCTTCGAGCTGGAGACAATTGTTAAGCCATGTGGTGATCTTATTTACTACAAACAGCTAACGAAAAAGTCTTGATGAAGGGTTGCAGCTTGTGTCCTCAGACCATGATGTTTTGGAGATGGTGAAGTGGCATGAAGGAGAGTTTGTCATAGTGTTGTACGTGGTTTCATTTGATAATAGTGGAATGGGCACAAATTGTAACACCCTTATCTTGTTACTGTTTACTACGTTTGCACACTCTATCTATCTATATACATATATCAGTTTTTGACTCACTTAGAAAACAAAGTTGGAGACAAGTCATGAAGAAGAATCTGACCCCGAGGAAGGATCTGAAATAGAAGAAGAGAAGGAAAAGATCAAACCTCAAACCAAGAAGGACTTGGCCAAGAAAAGCCTAGCTTAGTACTTTACTCTATATGTACAGGCCCGGGGAGGGGGGGACTTTCCCGAGGCCAGTAGGTTAAATGCCTGGGGGAAAGAAATTCACGAGTGCATATGCTTTGAGGTCGGGGTCACCGAGTAGGAAACACCGGGGTCACCGAGTAGGTTGCACCGGGTGGGGGACAAGTCCCGGGCTAACCGAGAGCAGCGTGCCGGGAGCTGTGACACCCGAGCACTACTCGGGAGACCTGGACTCGGGATTTTTTTAGCATAAGTCCGGGGCTTGTTGTCATGCGGGTTGACTAAGCCCTTTATACCCGAGTTCCCTTTTTAAGTTTACTTTTTCTACGTGTCTTAACCTATGTGGTGGACATTAAATGCATCCTTACCATATTTTACCTAACCTCTTAGGTGACTTTCTCATTGCGCATAAGTGCATGTGGTTAATGTGCTAATTATGAATAGATACGTGATCTGTGAGTCGGGTAGGTGGCTGCTTGTGATTGGCCATGCCTTAATCTTCCGCTGATTTCTCTACGACCTAGCCTAGAGTATGTAGACTGGCCAGGGGTAAGAAGGTAAGTTTATTTACTTGTTTTCTCGTGAGAGAGTGAGAGAAAAGGAGAGTGAACTGTACGACATTAGGAGAAACTGCCTTTGACTTAGAAAGAAAGAGAGGGAAAGCGACGTGAACCAACTGGTGAACAAAGAGATTGACTGAAAGGATAAGAGGAGGAAAAGACCAAAGAAAAAGGGAGGAGAGTATGAGGAAGTTGGGAAAACGTGAGGTATTTTGGCCTGTACTGTTCTTTCCCTCAGTTTTTGTCTTTTCTTTTCCTAACATGGTGTCTTGCTATTTTTAGGTGTCTTAGAACACAGTACATCAACGAGCTGAGGTAAGGGTGTAGAGTTTGTCTTAAATAGGGGTAGTGGGAATGTTCGGATTATGCCGAGGAGAACTACCCGACCCATGACTTGGAATTAGTGGCAGTAGTATTTACTTTGAAAATATGGAGACATTATCTCTATGGAGCAAGATGTGAAATATTCACGGATCACAAGAGTCTAAAGTATTTCTTCACTCAGAAGGAACTCAACATGAGGCAGAGGAGGTGGTTGGAGTTGATCAAGGATTATGAATGTTCAATTAATTATCATACAGGTAAGGCTAATGTTGTTTTAAGACTACCTATGTAATAGAGTAAGTTATTTTAGTTTAGCTATTCCCTTCCTTTACATACTTATCTCCTTTCACTAAAACATTTCCGCTAAACTTTTTCAAAGCCAATTCTTAGGCCTTTATAGGATAATTCATGTAGTAATCTCCGCTTGTGTGCATTTATTACTATAAGAGAGCCTAGTGGGTAAGTACTAGTACGGGACGTGACACAAATATTGGTGAGGAGGCTGTACAGCCTATGTCAGAGGAAAAGGGAAGACATCGTTTGAGGTTGAATGATCCATTATGAGATCAAGTCCTTAGCTTGATGAAGAGCTTTTTGACGTCGGTGTAGATCACGCTGACAGACATGGTTCCGGACCATCTTTAGTTGGAGGTTATACCTCATCTGGTACGTATGTTAGATATGAGATAGCGAGTGAGGGGGATGACAAAGGTGATACCGACATAGCTGATGATGATAGGGGTGACATAGATGTTGATGAGAGGGTATCGTGCTAGAAAAATGCACAAGCTAGTGTTTGGAAAACATTCTAAGTAATATCATCGTCTTTGAGACTACACACGACCTTAGGGGAGACCAATAGAGGCAGTTATGTTTTGGTGAAACTGGAGAGGTTACCTCATGACTTGACACCCACCTTCCAGCGATGCTATGTTTCGCTGACAGCAATGAAAGCGGGTTTTAAGGAGGGTTGCAGGCCCTTGATTGGACTCGATGGGTGCCACTTGAAGGGCTTATTCAAGGGACAACTTTTGACTGTTGTGTCAAGAGATGCAAATGATAATATGTATCCGATTGCAATGGCAGCGGTTGAGGCAAAAACAAAGGATAGTTGGACTTGGTTCCTCGAGATGTTGATCTCGGATTTGGGTCAACCGCCATTTTGTTGTTGGTCCTTCATTTTCTGATCGTCAAAAGGTAATATGTACAATTTTGTAAGTTACATTGTATACTTATGCCTATTACATGTTTGTCTTTGTTATCATTTATATTCAAACGAAAATGTATCTAATTCCTTTAGCTATATGTGTCATGTAGGGCCTCATATCGAGTTTCGAGGAGGTAATGCCTATTGCAGACCATCAGATATGCATTAGGCATCTCTATGCCAATTTTACTTTAGAGATTTATGCTGGACATCAGGGACTTTCTGGACATCCTTGAAAGACAAGCTACGGGTTGCTGCATCTGCGTACATGGAGTACAAGTTTTTGTCAGTCATGGATGAAGTGAAGAAGCTGTCAGAACCAGCTTGGAAGTATCTCAATGACATCGACCCAAGACAATGGTCGAGGGCCTACTTCAATCCAGATGTGAAGTCTGATCTCCTAATCAACAACCTCACCAAATGTTTCAATTCTTATATATTGAAAGCCCGTGACAAGCCAATCACACGATGTTTGAGATGATTCAGAAGAAACTGATGAAACTGTATCAACTGAAAAGGTCGAGGAAGGAAAAGTATGAAGGGGCATTTGCCCCAAGATTTTGGAGAAGCTTAAGGCCGCAGGCGAGGAGTCATGCCATTGCCTACCAACATATGTTAGTCAAGGCATTACAGGTGACTAGAATATACAAAATAGGGCAAGGATCTAATGCCTTGATTGCAAAATGCCATAACTGGAATATACAAAATATGCCTATCAAAAGCAAACTACAAAAGATTATCCAAATGGCATTCCGATCGGGTTATAGTTTTTCAGCTATGGTGCCAAAGCTAGGCAAAGACCCACTACCTTTCCTCTGACATAGAATGAAGGCAACATCAACAGAACAACACACCAATTACCACCAACAAGATCAACAACAGTCTCTTGGAGAATTTCAAGTCTTCAGTGTGACTGAATTTTGCTGAAGCCAACTCTAAACGAAGGCGGTTTGTCAGATTGCATTGCATCGTCAAATTGCATGTCAAGGAGTCCTCCTCCACGTGTGTCTTCTCATGCCTCTCCCAAAGACGTCTTAAAACCTCCTTCCATGAACACACATAGGAGAATCAAACCAACTGAAAAATTGGCATGATCTCCCAATCTGACATTATATGAAGAAACTTTAAAAACCAGCATTAAACAAAGAGTGAAAACTAAATTCTAGAACTGGAAAACAATGGATTACATTGTGATTGACACAGCTAAAAAACCTTCTACCAAAATTCTCATCCGTGTAGGCAGTTTTCAAGCATGAATGAACCCCACACCAACAAAGAGGGTTGTTCTTGGAATCTCCAACCCAACTCGTCGCCGAACCTCCAGTACTTGGTGATGATTGTGCATCACTGATAAAGAGTAAAATTAATTCATGTCTTAAAGGTAGAAATTTAAGCATTCGGGGAAAATTGATAAGAAGACAGTTTAATGAAAAAGGGGAAAAACTAAGAAACAAAAGACATAGATTTTTGCAAATTGAAACTGAAAAACTAACATGATTCTTGTCTTCAATCCATTAAAAACTATATGGAACTCTTAGGGGAACTCTATAGAAGCTAAAATTCAGCAAAACCACAAAACATAGCACAATGTGGCACTACACATGTAGATCCAAAAAACCCACTACATATGCACAAAGGAGCATAAGAAAATATGCAAGCATATGCAAAATAAGCCATCAAAGGTTCGACGTTGACCAAGGTGACGCCATTTTGCAAGCTCTCGCTAGAGAAGAAATGGGTTCACATAGTTGCTTGTCGTCGAATAGAAGCTAGGGCCTGAAATCTTCAACCGAAACAGTTATGTCGAATGGGGGAAATGTTTAACGTCTATATTCATTAAAAGAAGGGCAAACGGAAGTCTGATGTTTGATTGGTCACGTGGACGACATGTCCTTGGTTTGCCGTAAGAAGTAACGGCAATTTGAGCAGCAGGGTGGAATTTAACGTAAAGCAGTACTTGAGGTATTAATCTAACGAAATCAATAAAAGTAGGTGTAAATTAGAATGACTCTAAAATTTTGGGGTGCAAAGTAATTTTTTCGTAAAAGAAAATAATTGACTCATAATTTTAGCTATAATAACTTGCCAAGGTAAGACGAAAAGTACCAAGGACAAACAACTTGAAACCTTTTTGTTCCATTATTGCCGTACTCGAGGACAAATAACTTTGTCATGATTTATTACGAAAATCTTCAAATAACCGGTGATTTTCAATTAAAGAATATAATTTTATACTAAAATCTATCATTTCACAATAACTTAAGATTTCGGTACGCCCTCTTCTATGCTATTTGGGCTCTGGGGTTAAATAGTAATTTTACATGTTATCAAATTGATCCTGTGCGTGCCTGCGTGGGGTGAGAGTCACTGCATATGTCTGGAATTTGTCAATGACTTTTGAGATATTGTAGTGCGTCCAAGTTGGACTATGTCCATCCGAACCAAGTGTAAAGGGAGCGCCCAAAATTTCTCTCGTTTAAAAAAAAAAAAAAATCTAAAGTCTTTACATCGTATAATTTAAATACTAAAAGTTACATTTTATAAAAAATTGAAACTTTTAAAATTAGTGGTGATTCATAATTTTTTAGCCTTCGGAAATGTGTATAGTTTGAAAATTTCTGCTCTTAGCCAGCTCGGAATATCTGTGTGAAACTTTACCATCACCAAGCCACCTAGCTCAATTTGAGCTTTAAGAAAAATTCCAAGAAAACAGAGGCTTCGTAAACTCCTACTGGAGACTTTAGACAACCAGAGACGTGGGGAAAAGAGTTGCGTTTGATTTGTTCCTAAAGTGCTCTAACACTATGATTTTTTTTTTTTTACGCTAAGTAAAAAGGTGGAAGGTGACAACTGGTGTAGACAATTCTCTTAAACATGACTATAAGACTCTCAGTGAAATGTTTAGATTAAGCTATAGTAATTTTGCTTTAGAAAGAAAGGATCGTCACTACAATAAAAAATAAATAAAATAATAATGAAAGCAAATCTCTCTTTACACTCTCTCTTAATTACTTTATTTCAAATCCTCGTATTATTTAAGGAGTATTCGTTTGTCAAATTTTCAAGAAATATTTTAATTTTGAGAATCTTTACTTTATTGATATTTATTAGGATTTATAAAAAGTAGAGTGTGTATGTATAAAAATTAAAAATTTTAAAATATATTTACTTTACTACCCGAAAATTTTGGAGAAAATAACGCGACTTTAGACTACCGCGCTGGTGGTTATGATTTTTTCCCTTAAACGTGCAGAAAATGTAGCAATCATGTGTTTCCTGAGGTTGATGTTAATTCAAATAAAGAGTAAAAAGGAAAGAAAATAAAGTAGATATGTGAAAGTTATTAGTACGCTTTTGAAAGTCCCGTGTGATTTGCCAAGAAAAAAACAAAAAAAGAAGTGTGTGATTTTGTCTTAACATCCTTTCCGAGTATGACATTACGAGAGCAGGGGTTTGACAGCTACTGTCATTGACCGTTATTTTGGATAGATTGGGGTACTGTCAGTGGACATGTGTTGTTATTGGGCTGTCCGATTCGTGTACACTTTTTATTGCAGGAAATGGTTTATTTTATTTGCCTCCAAAACACGTGATTACACCCACCACAGGATTCAATGATTTGGAGAAATTTGAGAATGGTGGATAAGATGCAAGGTGTTATGTTCGATTCCCTATGAAAACAATACTGGAGGCTACCTAAGTGAGAGTAGTGAGAGGAGATGAGGCTGCATAACTTGGACCAACATCACAGCCCAAGTAAAATTAAGCTAAAGGGCTCACTCATATTCGAACTCACCCATGGAGTATCGTTTATCAAAGAGTAATAGTACATCTTCCAAATATTGAGTTATCTTTCGGGACCTTTTTTTTTTTTTTTTGGGTTCGAAGAAAAATCCTGTACCATGATCTATTAGGGGTGATACCCACTTTACACATAGTTGGTATGGGTTGTCTTCGAAAGTGACTCTCTTCTCTCTATTCCAGGTCTCTGCGACCCCTCTCTCTCAGTACCCGATTCTTCAGGTGCTATAATTGAAGTCTTCTTTGAGATGACGACTCGTAACCCATCGCAGAGCTTTGTCAAAGTTTCACGCCAAGCTAATTTTGCTGCAGATTGCTTGGCTAAGTGGCCAGCCTCTAAGAGTTTTTTTGGGCTTATTCCGTTTAATGTCTTTCTTTCTGCTTTGTTGGGCATCTCTTTTGTATTATGCCTACGTGAGACTATTGTGTTTTCCCCTCGTATTTGAATGAAAGTTCGTTGTTTAGGAAGGAAAAAACAAAAAACTTTGAAGAGGCTAGCGCAGAATCCATCACCCATAGCTTTTGACTGAAGTTACTGGTGATCCTGAGAAAAAACGAACTTACATCACACGTTCAAACTACATAATCTCGAGTATCACTCTTACCACTGGGTACCGAGGTAGGTAAATTAATGTGCATGACTTTCTACTTTTTGCTTTACAAAAAGAGCAAAAAAAAGATAATATCGAGCACTTTTATGTACCGGTACAAATTTTCGCGCTCCTTAGTTGTCACGTACTTTTATTTTTCTCTAGATTAGTTGTCATCTTTATTTTTTTAACTGGAGGTTGGGGCCAGCTTCCGCGCAGGAATCAAATACTAATACAAGGGAAATGGCTACCTGCTGTGGACAAAGACCTAGCTGATACCGCATCCCTAGGGCTAGGCCTAGAACTAAAAAAGTTCTGAGTCCCTTTTTCTGAAGAGCGAATTTTCACTTTGGGTGGGACTGATGGTCGTGCTACTTATTACTCTGCTTCAATCCCATTACTCAAAAGAAAAGAGTAAAGTAGCAAAACTAAAGTGGACCTTTAGAGGTTGGATCTTTGACGAGATTCAGAACCGTAAACCCCAATATTCGGTGGGTCCTGAATCCTGATAGAAGAGCATACGTTGATGAAGTGAAGTTATTTCAGTTGCCTCTCAATTAAGGCAAACTATTTCTTAAGTTGTGCAACTGCAAAAGAAGCCCGACAGTTAGAGAACGGGGCTAAACTAAACCATTTGAATTGAGGCCCTTCAGTCTTCTGTAGCGTCCCAGTAACTTTCTTTTTAGACTAATGATGAACTTCAATATGGTGTTCCATGCCTTAACATTGACAAGACGAACTAATGTAACAGTTGATGAAAACCACGAAAATACCAGAAGATATTATTACAGAGTGCCACTCATTATGAAAAGCTCAACAGGAAATGTGTTTCCGTCTTTAATTCTACAAATATGTTTCTCCATGTGTCTCGCATGGCTTCTTTTCATCAGATGCTGCAAAGTCTTCTTCTTTCTTGATCCCCGCAAACTGTAGTCCTTGAAGCAAACAGTGAACAAACCTCAGCTTCACTAGAATCGTTTGAACAGAACAGCCTCTGGGATTGTTTGCAATACGCGATCGCTCCCTCTATTGAGCTTTCAATCTCTGAATTCGCGCTGCAGCTCCTCTTTAGCAGTTGTAAATCGTAAAACGCATTTGAACCGAAGGAAAAAGATGAAGAACCAGATGAAGATGTAGACGTAGATGAAGATGAAGACTTGTTTGCAGACTGCCGTTGAATTACCCCAGAGAAAGACCTCCTATGGTTATTAAAACCTTCCTCAAGCATCTCTCTGTCAATGCTCTTCAGCAAAGTAGTCGCCATCGGGTATTTCTCGTCTGTAATTTTATCAAATGGGGTTTTCTTGGCTACCTGGAAGTACTTACTTGGACAGTCCTTTTCCTTTGAGAATATTTCTGCTTCTACATTGCTTGCTGCTTTGGCGCAGGATTCATCTGAACAACCAGATTTGCTGAACAAGGACTTGAGATATGCTCTTGAAGCCTTGAGCTTTTGACCCAGTGGGAACTGCTTGAATTGCTTCAGCTTCTTGGACCAAAACTTCTTTGGATGATCGCCAATGAATCCCCTCGTTTCAATAGACCAGTCGAAGATATACTCATCTGGATTTAGTTCACTACTAACCCGGGAAGACTCCGATGGTGAAATATTGCAGCATTCAAGTGGGGTACCGGTACTGATAGAAGGTGTGTTGGAGCCAGTGATGAAAGGAATGATATACTCTTTTCCAAAGGCTTCTTCTGTTTTGTGTTCAATTGGAGTGCTAGAGCTCTGGAGGATTTTTCGAACCATTTGTAAACGAGGAGGGAGGTGAAGAGGAAGGAGTTTTCCCTTGTAGAAGAGCTCATCTGCTGGGGAAGTCGTGGGTTCTCTCTCATGTAAGAGTGTAGTCATTTGGAACTCAAATTCTCTGGTTTGAGGTGGGGAACACTTGGATTTACAGAAGAAGTTGGAAGAAGAGCTCACTTCCAAATCAATATAGTCTTCATCCGCTTGGTTACATGAAGATTGGTTTGTGGCCATTTCATGCGACCTATTGTCAAAACCTCACCCTCTGTGACACAGTGTGTGTGGGTTCACAGAATACATATGCTTATGGGGAGGTGGGCTTGGCAATGGAAGAGGGGTACAGAGCATCATTTAAAGTGAGGATGGTGCCAAGTTAAAATAATAAAAGTAAAATCGTATTGTCAGATTCTTTTTGAGTATCTAGAATGCTTCCAAGTAGGAAGATTTAGAAAAAAAATTATGGACCTTTTCCTGCTGAGCAGGCACTGACTGACCCATTTGTGTAACTTGCTCTCTTTCTCCATCAACCATAAAAAAGGCTATGAGTTAATGTGATCGTTGCTTTTGTTTCAATCGGGAAGTCTAGCTAATACTTGTTTCATATTTATTAGAACAGGGAGTTGTTACTGTCATAGAAATTTGTGTTGACTGTCGAGAGTTCTACAAATCTACCATTTACCAAGTACAACTCTTATCGATGACAGTCTCCCATTTTAAAAAGTTGTTTCTAATCTCTGTTTTTACACCTTAAAGAGCTAATCTGTGATTCTGTAGGGAAGGTAAAACCGAACAAGGAGGATAATTATAAACAAGTTGAACATAAAATTTATGATGATATTATAATTAGTCCAATATGTTGAATGATCATTTGTTTCATTAAGCTTGTGCAACTTAGAAATATAGAATTAAATCTTATGTATCTCGTGGTAAAAGTTATAAGTAGACTAAAATCTTCGCGTGTAAGGGAGTTTCTATATAATCTTTGAAGGAAATTTTTTTTAATGGGAAGTCTCTTCTCTCTTCTCCATTGATGGTCAACTATACTTGGAAGAGCAAATAGAGGAAGGTCGGGTTACTAATTGTTCTGTGTTTACAGTTTTCGTCATTCGATTACAAACAAAAGGGATTTGCTTATGAGAAATTTGTTGGAGAGATAAACACCTTTAGGAGCTGTGGGGTCGTAATATAGCATATATGACACTATTTAAAAAAAAAAAAAACCAACACATTTATGACTTCTTTTCAACGTGGGACAACCCTTTACCCTCTTAAACGTGTAGATTCAACAAGCTTATGAGGATTACGAACCAGACAATGACAACTCCACCATGCATGGACCATAGTGGTAGTGGATGACACTGCTGGAGCATTCCATGTATCTTCTTGTATTGATACATTTAATCGACATCTGTTGGTACCTTGAATTTGACTTAATGCCCAAAACTAGTTAAGATTCTCCCACTACAACAAGATGTTGACAGTGCCCTTGTTTTTTTATATACAACTTCAGTGTAAGTAACACAGCCATGACTGAACATTGGAACACTGTTGAGGAAAATGAAAGCAGAAACAGAGTAGGGATCAAGTCCTTGAGGTGCTGTCACAAATCCGGGTATGCATCTTTGTGTACTAACGTTGGAACTTTGAATAGATTGATGTTTCAACCTTGTCTATATCATCGAGCCTCTAATCTAGTCAACTTATTGAGTCCTCATATTACAGGCCTACAATAGAAAAGGACATAAGATAATGGCGATTATAATAATGGAGGTTCTGTTGTGTACCCAAAACACCCAGAATTCTCTGCAACCAAAATTCAAATTCGAAAAGCTATCGCATATCTCAAGAAGCCTGTGCCTTTCCTCTCCCACCCTCTGCTTATGGATTGGTTTCCAACACACAATACTATAATTAGGGAGGGAGGGGGAGAGAGAGAATCTGATTTCTTCCTGCTTGCAACTATATTTTATGTTCTGTAAGATGTGCTGTTGGCTATCACCAATGGTTGCCCTCTTTTGACCTGGTCAACACGTAGGTAAGAACTTATATTATTACTGTTTTGGGAATTTCAACTTAAAGGTTTGACCTCAAGTAAAACCAGCTTCCAATATTTCCCGGTGGACTAAAGCATCGAAGAATGGAAAAATGTTTGCTATGCTCGAGGGCGTTTTTTCTTTCTTCTATCTCCTCGGAGCACTCTTTTATTTCCTTTTTATTTTGTATTTTTGGACACGGAGGAAATCAGTTGCAGTCATTTTTATTGGCTTAACTATCGCTATAATTCTTCTGAGATCAGTCCTTAAGAAATAATTTTCAACTAGTCAGTTATTGTAGTTTATTTTTTAAATATATGAGTCATCTCATCTATCAAAAATTAACTTACTGGCAGAAAAATGACATGGAGTCAAAATTGAGATGTCTATTATCGAGGCAGATATTATATCTCAACTTCCGTCCCTATAAGCAGGTTAACGTTTGGTGAATTAAAGTACCTATATATCTGAAAAATAGACTATAAAAACTAACTCGTTCAAAATTATATCTTAAAAACTGATTTGTTAAAAATCAATATCACAATGACTGTACTAGTAATAAATGGATAAATGGAAAAAAGAAGGATATTTATTACAATTAGTTTGTGTGTATTGGATTGGAGCATATTTGGCTAGTTAAGAAACACAATGACTAGACTGGAAGCTCAACAATTAATCATAAAGTAAAAGTGCATCTTTCCAATTATTGAATGATCGTTTTTACTGTCTAACTTATCTTGTCTTCTTAGCAAATTCAAAATCAATATTCTATACAATCCTTACCCGAATTGTAACTCATACTTTCAAAAGAGATAGATAGAGAAAGAGGTAGAATATATATTATTTAAGAGTGAATGTTATATTAAATCTAGTATTATGATTATCTCCCACCGTGCAATTTGTGTGTGGTATTGTAATTATTTGCAGAGGATATTGATGTTTGAATTGGAGAGCTCCACACGTCTACAGGTGACAGACTCATTTCGCTGAACCACCCCCAGGGACTTGATCACGTGCTGCTCGTCAGGCTGCTTTTCCAATGTGGATTTAGTGACCTGTGACTAGAAAAAGGGCTTTGCAGTGAGAGGAGAGCAGTGGTAAGGGCGGGGAATGGCATTGCAGGGATAAAAAGTTGGCGAAAAGCCTAAAGGCAGGCTGAAACTTGAAAGGGGTTCGGTCCCTTTTGGAAACTGCCTTACATATCAATAGGGTACCGTTAAAAGTTGTTTATTTTTTGGGGGTAAGTGCAGTCTTGTCCAACTTGCATTTGCATGAGAAGTCCGATATAATGATTGTACCTGCAGAGTTGTGAAATATCAACGTCCTCTCAGAAAATCAATTAAGATTGAGAGAGTGCCATAATTGCTGCCTCCTCGGACCGGTAACGTGGATGCATCTCTATTATTCTTCTATTTCGGTACGAACCCTTTGACTGACACATTAGTTAATAGTTACGGACGTGTTTGTAAAACTAGAAATCATGAAAAATCTTTAATTTTTGGTAAAATTCACGTGCAAACCTAAAAGTCCTGTTAATTTTTCTCCCAATATTTAAGTTAGTTGTCTCATTTATTCTTTATTAATTATGTCTACAATGACAACTTTACCATAATATTAAAAACTCAACTAATTGCTTTTTTTTTTCCCAATTCCAACCATTATTTAATATCTCAATTATTGATTTAAAAAGTCTACAGCTACCTACACAATATTTTAGATTAAGATCTTCTATAATTTTTTTGTCTTAATGGCTGTAATTTGAAAAGAGATAGACACAATAAATAGAATCTATACCATTAAATATTGACCATGTAAAATATTCGAGTAGCATGAGTTCTACAATGGAGCTCACTTGTTGTGTTTGTCTCTAAATTGCACCATGTAATTCGGACAAGAAATTGCACAAGTTCTTGATCCCAATATTTTATACTATTTTCTCATAAAATCTAATAAAATTCTAATCTCCTTGATTTTCATAGCATTCCCTAAATTTTTTAGATTTTTAGGGTTTACAAACAAACATTTATTTGGATTTCCTTTTCTCTTTCTTAATTAATAATAAAAGCAACTTTGTCAACAATCTAATAAGAGAGCTTATAAAACTCTACTACCTCTTCAACATTTAAGTTAGTTGACTCATTTGTTTTTGTTAATCATATCTACAATGACAACTTTACTCCCAATATTAACACTCAAATAATCTATTTCTATCATTTTTACCAACCCCAACCAAGATTAAGATATTGTTTCTGAATTGCACCGTGCAATTTGGAGAGAGGTAGATACAATAGGTGATGAGGGCGCCAAGAAATTGTAAAGGATCCTCATCTAACCAAGCATTATTTAACATCTCAATAATTGGACTAAAAAGTCTACAACCACCTACCACAATATTTTACACTACATTCTCACAAAACCCAATAAAACTCTAATCCTTTTCAATTTTCACAACATTCACTAATTTTTTTTTTTTAGATTTTTAGAGCTTGCAAACACACATTTATTTGGTATTCCTTTCCTTAATTATAATAAAAGCAACTTTGTCCCACAATATGATAAGAGAGCTTATAAAGCTGTACTACCTCTTCAAATTAGACCTTTTTTATGATAGTGTGTGAATTAGCCTAATAAGTCCACTCTATTGGCCCTCTATAATTAACTAAAAAAAAAATCATCTCGGTTATTTGGGTTCTTATATTAATTGTCAGATTTTAATTTTGTTTTAAATTATTATTTTGTTATATAAATTCCCAAAATTTTGAAAGGTGCCTGAATGTCATAAGTAAATTATTTGATTCTCATGATGCAAATAACAAGTGGTAGAAACAATCATGAAAAAATATTTCCATTGAAACTGTTATCTCCGCACTATATCTACATTTCATCAACGAAATAAATTATATAAAAGCTCCCGTTTGACTTGCAGCTGTCGGGGAGTGATTAAATGTTCAGTAATATATGCTTATACTTTCTTGCCCTATCAACAAATAATTGTATAGTTGGAATATCTTTCAGGTCAGCTGCTGAGTTTTGGGTGGTCTTCACGAGCATCAAACTCCCAGTCAACAATCTCCCCTGCCAAGTCATCTTCATCAGCATTCCCGAATTCTGGCTTTACATTTGTCAGTTCTGCTCGAGTGTCCGATGCATGTACAATGTTAATTGAGGCCTCAGCTTGTATGTCTTGCAGACTCTCAGTATTCAGTTTAGAGGTAACGAATGGACTTCGATGGGGTCCATTTCTGGGTGGTGTCTCTAACTGTCGGGTTGGAGTCTCAATTTCCAATATCGGTCTTTCAATTGATTCAAATTCTTCTCTTATTTTTTCGAGGGAATCAAACAGCTCTTTGATCTTATCATCATCTTTCCTGGATGAAAAGTGTCGCAGGTATGAGTTTTAAGTGAGATCGATATACAGCAGTGCTGGTGCATGCAATTGGAAGGAGGCGAACAACTTGATTAAGATTGGGTACCTGAAAATGCCTTCATTTCGAATGAAGAACTGCTTCTTCATGGTGTCCACAACGCTTAGAGTGGACACAAACTGAGGAGCCAAAAAGATAGAAATGAATTAAAGTATTTCACTGTATTTGTAAAGTACGAAGCTCCAATTTTAGAACAGAGGATCTCATTTCATGTTGCATAATGACAAGACGAAACCAACAATTTGAGTGGCCAGGCACAATGGACTGAAGTAATGAAGCTCAATAAATGGAAGACAATCTTATTAGCCGTTAGGGAGTAAAATTTGACAACAAAATACTATGGAAACTATGCAAGAGATCATTTGAACAAAAATGAGAAACATATATACCTTGGCTTCCATATCCAGATATTTTTCTTCAAGTCTTTTTCTTGGGATTTTCACTTTTGGACTTTCATCATCAACGCTTTGAGATACGTCTGACCTGATGTAAATCAAACATAGTTCTTATTGTTGGTAAGCCGCACACCCCCTATAGGTTTTGAAAATTGAATAACAAGGACGTAAGAGATATATAACAAGAATACCTTTGACTTGAATTCAAGGTCTCGACAAGTTTCCTGGTATGAACAATAGAAGGCCCCAAAATTTCCTTATTCAGTAGACAGCATATACATCCCAATTAGAAAATTTACTGTATCCCAGAGATAGTTTTGAAGTCAAGGAATAGCATTACACTTGCGAAACAATCGAAATGGGTTGAGTAAATTAATACCTTGTAGATAGAGAGAAGATGATTAACCAAACTCACAAAATAGTCTCCATATCTCTCCAGTTCACCACTTGAGCACGCAAATAAGAAAATATCATCAAATGCGAAGAACTCGTATGGTTTTTGATGGACAAAATATGCATGCACATGTAACATAAGTTTGAAAAGGGGGAAAGTGATATGGAGCTCTGAACTCCAGGTTCTAAAGCTATATCTAGGAAACAAAGAGTGCTTCAACAGGTATATTTGCCACAGAGCAATGCAAACAGCATACTTGACGTGCATTTCCCATTGCTCTGTGTACCGGGTCTGCAGAACCCAGGTATCTTCCAAAAAATGGATCCATGTAGTCACCACTTTGCTTTCTACTCTATAAGAAGAAATGGATCTCAACAGATCATCCTCCTAAAATCAAAGGATGTTGAAAACAATGACCATCAATGGTGAAAACAATTTGTGCTATATAGATTGATCTTCATACTAAGAATCTAAAATGATAAAGGGAATGAAAAAAGCTATCATACCTTCATTTTCAACTGTGCAAGAATCTCATTACTTGCTTCATCAAAGTTCTCTCTTTCTTCTCGAGCGTTGAGTAGCCGTACTCGGGTAACAGTCAAAGAGTTATTGACCTATGATAAACGCCCAGGCATATGTAATCCAAACCAAGAATGATGGAAATGGACTGAGGAATGGGGAGGAGAGATACTGCAATTTACGTTTCTTTGCAAGTGCTCACACAAAAAAGTGAAAAAAAGAAAAGAAAAACACACTCGGCTTAGTTATGGTGAATCCAGAACGGATGAAATATAGTATTGGCAGAACTAAACATCAGTAAACAATGTCACAGTTATCTTCACCTAAGAGCATTCTTTGTACTTCTCATGGAACAACATGTAAGGTTGAACAAAAAAGTACCCTTTTCAATACAGCTTCGAGTTCATCTCTTTGCTTCTCAAGTTCTTCAATCTCCACCACCAATTCCTGGAAAATGTGGATACTTGAATGTTTTCAAAAACCATGTAATGAAATGGATCACTAGAACAAAAAATAAAATGTAACCGATTAACCAACCAACAAGACTAATTGTTACAAGTAATATCTTGTCGTTGCCTCGAAACATATAAATGTTGACTAATCCGACTAACATTGAAGTTGGTAAAATGATATGGTTGAATAATGAAAATTGAGATTATTCAGGAATATGCATTGAATGCTAAGATTACGCATTGAGTTTCTTGAAGTAGATCCATAATCAAAAAAATGTTTGTGATTTTTCCAGAATAAATGAAGCAAAAGATATGGTAGAGCAAGGACAGTTATTGTATGATGTCTACACAGTGCTAGATGAAGAGGCGATGGTTAAGAACAGAGGGTAGGGGACTTTCCTAAAAGTATCAAATCTTAGACCATTAGTGTAATTCACTTAGGTAAACAAGACAAAGAAAAAAAGGAAAGGGAATTCCAAACATGTTGATCTTTCATTTACTACAACGGGGACAAAACTATAATCATTGAACTGGATTCTGTAACTCGGAAAAAAAAATTCGAATTATGTTAAAAACTAAGCAGCTGAAGCTTGTTCTCTTTACACTATAAATGTTGAACTATAAACACAAACAATCAACATATGAAGCTTTATCGTATGAATTACATAGTAATACCCATCACGATCTATCTCTGTAACAGAGTCCCTAGGCTGAATGATTTTTTTTATGAGAAAGGAGTATTAATTCTTCAGAGGCAATGTACCTTCTCAAGTTGCATAACTTCATTGGCTTTAGCCACACGGAAGTTGAGAGCTTCTTCTTTCTGAGACCTGCTTGAGATATAGATGTGAAGAATGAGATACACTTCACAGGAAATGAAACAACCAAAGCATGAAGACGATTGGAAAATTTCAGAGTAAACTACAAAAGATTCTGGACAAGCCGTTTGGTGGTCATTACATTTCCTCATGTTGGTACAGTTTCCATCACCAAGTCCAAATTTAGTAAAGAAAAAGTTGTCAGAACTTTGAACAACTTGCAACTGAAAACAAAATCAACAGAAGAGACCTTTAGCTTTGAGTGAGAAGCTTCGTCTCTCATAGTGACACCCATGTAGGCCTACTTTCAATGGTGCTGAAAGCCAAAAGGTCCAACTTCGTGGCTTTGCAGCTTTAGTTCAACTATTATGAGTTTGTGGCCCAAGTCACCTTCTGTTGGGCCCAAAAAGGACTTAATTCCAGTAGCAGACATGTGGAACATCCATTAGTCTAAATCAGGTATGAAATGCCTTCAGTTGCATTTCACTTTCCATGTTCCTTCTTGGAGAGGAGCAGTCATTAGGTTGAGCATCGTTCACTAGCAAGGCTCTTTAGTGAAAATTTGCTAACTTATTGAACCATGCCGTTAGAAAGAAATTTTTGTACATGTTCATATACTTACTAATGCATATCCAGAGCCATCAGCATGACCACTTCAAGTCCAGATGTGCGACATGATAACTGTTTATGATAGTGAGTAATTTATGGTTTTGATTCTGATTGGGACACCGTGGTGCAGTTACTATCTGAATGTGATATGCAGGACATATGTTTTAACCTAGAAAAAGCTATTGTTGGATGAGATTCAAGAGGCAAAACAACACCCAAAATGCTGATAATATTTACCCTTTATTATGTTATCAAAATGATGGGCATCCCTTGTCCTAGAAAGAACATATCTAAACGATGTTGAAAGTTGATGCATCCATGCATGCACATTCAAGCATGTTCAGCCATGGACACGAAAATCTCAGGTATGCAGACTTGAACACAAATACTCAACCAGTCCTGAAATAGCATTCTATACCTGTGATCTAAAATGCGTGTCTCAGCTTTGGAGGAAGAGTTAACAAGAGATTCAGATAATATCTTCAATTTATCAACCTGCAACATAAAGCAATCCTGAACTATCAGTCACAGTAAGCAACAGCAAGAATACTCTAGTTCTAGAATTAGACATGAAGCAAGGCAAAGAGTAGCAGAAGCTATCAACATTCATTTTCAGAACTTAATTTAGATTGATAATTATGAGTTTAGAGTCACTTATATAATATAATAATGTTTTACTTCTCATGATCACTCCAGAAAGCATGAAAGTACCATATCAGAAGCAGATGACAGATATGGTAGTGGGATATACCTTCTAAATGCTTATCATAGGACATATATCTAGCAAGTACATCAAACAAAGACAGGATCATGAGCCCTAATTTGGCCAACCAAGGGAAGTGTCTCATATTCTCAAGATATAGGAATGACGACTTTGAAGCCAATTTGAAGCGATTTCCATATCAAGAGTCCAGACAATGTAGAAGTAGAGCAAGAACCTGCTATGGTTGTGCTGCAGCAGCAATTTGTGGATTGTAATCTTTCAGTCAAGACCTAAGGTAAACAAGTTGCTCTAACTTTCATCTGAGAGATTAAAAAGGAGAAAACTAGCTGGCTCAGAATAGGTCCACCTGAACACAGATGATCTATCAACAGAGGCCTGGTTAAGCTGATTGTATACTAGCCATCTATGGATTTATCAAAGGCAATCGTGAAGAAAATGAGTCAAGTGTCTGCTCCTCCAATTCAAAATCGAGGTGCGGCTCTGTTTGTGCCTATCAGAAGTCTAGCCTCTGGTTTTCTTTATGTGGGACACTCCCGTTCTACCCTAGGTCATTGAAATGACAACTAACTTATTGTTGGTGAACCCAGTTCAGATCTTTGGTAATTCATAAACAAAAAATTACTGGAATCAGACGGAAGTGAGACCTTTTCAGCATGGAGTTCTGGAGAATCTCCATGGCTCAAGGATTTCTTCTGTAGTAAGAGTGCCTCCATCTTGAGACATAGTCGAATTTCTGCAATTGCTTCTTGTAGAGCCTGGAAAGAAAGCAAAGACTTCAATTTCGATCATACATAACGTTGATTATCTGATTGAGAAGCTGCCTGATGCTTCCCCAAAGCTACGAAATTCATTATGAAAGCTCAACACTAGATCCAACAGTGCCTTGAAACAGTAAGAAAAGAAAATTTTCCTTTACGTCCATTTAGATAGATAGGAAGGGTAACACTCTTCATTTCCCTTGTAATTGATTCAGCAGACAAAGAATAAAAAGAAAAAGAACTAGCATATAAAGGAAAATCCACATCAAAGGGGCACATCAAGATTCTCATGTTTTTGGTCTCGAATTATTTGTGTGCTTATGTGTATGTTCATGAATGTGCGACTGAGAGGACCTCACCTCTACTGTTCCAAAAGTTGTTTCTTCTGGTAATCTTTCACAATCTTCACTAGAACGACGCTGGGATGCCTTCTTTTCATCAAGTTGTTCCTTTAGACTGCAAGCTTCAGCATCAATTCTGAGAACAGAAAATATGTCACAAAACAAGTGGACAAAAGGAATTAAAGCTTTAAGCGTACCATTTGATCATTAATAAGCATCCATGATTGGGACAGAAAACAAATTCAAGCATGACTTAAGATTAATAGCCAAAACATCTACCCGACCGCCTGATACTGTAACTTAGGTACCACATACTGCTAGGACATTGCATATCCAATGGCCAAGAATCACTTAATTCATAAGATTTTCTTCAAAAGCTTGCTTTCTTTCCAAGGAAAATAGTGAAACGTATTCCAGAGATAAACAAAAGGAAAACAAAACCTCCGCAAATAACACAGTAATAATTTGTTTTTTGGGTAACAGAAACTGAAGCTTTAATACACAATATATGTGGCTGAACGTCAAAGAGCAAATTGAAATAGTATTGTATGTCGAAAAGCAAAGTTCCCTGTCATCAAGGCTTAAACATTTTGCTACAGAAGCTATGTTCCTTAACTACGCATGAGTCAGCAAAGTGTTCAGTGCTGATTCATCAGAACCCAAGCATGATAACAATTAAGTTGATTTGAAATTATGAGCACAGAAAAACAAAGTGTAGACTCCTCTTAGCCCAGCTATGAAGAATAGTTCTTAAATCACCTTTCAAGATCAGGATTTACTTTCAGCCCTGCAATTGCACCTTAAGCATATTGGAGCAATTCTTCTCGCTTTACCTAAAAGGAAGAAATCAAGGGAAAAGATGAAAGGAGAGCATATATTATTACATTAAGCCAAAGATCTTCGGTTATAACATCTACCAGGACTTCATCTTGGTAGCTTGAGAATACTTTCGCCAAATCCTGTACACTGCTCATTACTGCATTATGAACTTCCTTTCCTCCTGTAAGAGACAACCTGTATGAAGCACACCACAAGGAAGTTTACGTGGAAGTCAATTACGACATGGCTGAAATATATGCTGATTTTTTTTTTTCTTTTCTAATATGCCAAATATATGATTCTAAAGCAAAAAGAATAGGCCAAAAAAGGCCTTAAAGAAAATCCAGAGTGTGAGGCTAATTACCCATATATCTTCAGAAGTAGTGAAACTTCTTCCTTGTTTGGTGCTTCAAGAATCTGATTCACACAAAAGATTGAACCTGCGGTTAGAGTCGGTGGATAAGCAAATACAGGGCCACCCATGGTAAAAAAAAATCGCCTTGAATTAACGGTAGAGGTAGGAAGATAGCATGTATCACAGAATCACTGTATCAGGAATTTCTACTAGAAGAAAACCACAATTCGAAATTTAGAATGAATAAGAATATCGTGAAGTAGTAAGGTCTCATTTTCGTCACCTATGATAAAAAAGAAAAAAGAAAAAAAAAAGTTTTCTGAGTATTTAGGGTATGTCCATTCACATAAACGATACAATCAGGGCACTACACTTTATTCAGTAAAGTACATGCTCTGTAATAACACTATGGCGTGGGCTAGCCTTGTAGAGGGTAACAAAAGCAAACACCTACTTCAATTAACTGCAATATGTGCAATCTAACATGATTTAATAATGCTAACTGCATGGCTCAAACCCACGCCCTCCACCCCCAGAGAGAGAGAGAGAGGTACTATCAAATAAATATATGATTCTTTGATGTCATTACTCATTTAGTAGTTAGCCCCGTGGAGAGTTCCGGAGACTGGTAAACAGTAAGAGTGTACAAACTAAATACTGGCAGCATGGATGTGTGTTCCACTTACCATGGACAATGTTATGCCTTCAAGAGCTTGGCTGTGAAGAAAGACATTACGAAAACTCCCTAGTCCCCCATCCGTTTCAGGGTCAACATAATAAACCTGTCCATCCAGTATAAAAGATCGTGAAAAAGCAACCAAAACGAAAAAGAAGGCATTAGAGATGAGGTCCATAAAAATCCAATACAAAACCGGGTTTGGTTCTCACCGAAGTAGGTTTTGTAGGAGAGTCCTTGGATTCATCAGAAGCAAGCAGCTCTATGGGACTTTTTTCATGCTTCCCTTTAGAATCCGACGATAATCTTTCTACTTCTTTAAGCGCAACCAACCACCTTCTTAGCAATTGGACTCTTTCTAGCCCTCTACACGAAACAGCAACCTCTTCCAATCGTTTCACGGCCTGCTTAAATCTTCTCAAGTTTGGAGGGCCCTGATGCAGAACTTCAAAATAAAACTCTAGAACGGACGAGAATAAAACCATATAGATTAAAACAGAACAACGAGGAAAAATGACAGAAGGCACACAAAGAATCGGCATTGCTATATATTGACACATAGAAGCCAAAATTGAGACGCAGGGGACGACGTTGACTATAGGAAATAGAATTACAATGCGATCCTGGATGAACTCCGCGTAGTCGCGGACGCTGCGCGCGAGGCTGTTCTTGGCCCCTGCTTCCACTGCTCGGCTCACCGCATTTCTTATCCACGACATAACTATCACCTACCCCTGTCTGTCTCCTTTTCCGGTACTTTTTCAGGCGAAATGTAGGATGCTACGAGAATCAAGGTTCAAGCACGTGCAAATCACGTAGTATTTTAGATGAAGCAGGGGGATTGGGAGCTAATGAGTGACGTCGGTTTCGTTTGAAACGAGGAAAGGCAGAGCAAGAGAGAAATGGGGAGGGGAGACCGGAGAAGAAGTCAAGGACTTGACCGCGCGGGGGAACGTTTGTCTGGCAGCTGGTTCTATTTAGGATCGAGTCCTCCGCCTTTCGTTTCGCTTCCATCGTTCAAAAGTGAATTTACGAACCACGATTCCTCTGTTTTCTAGCTGCTCACAAAAACAATTAAAAAACATATTTCTAGCTATGGGCCTATATGACTGTACCCAACAGTTGTCGATATGGGCCTAGCCAGCTGGCAAGCCAGTTCCATTCAACCATCAGGCCCAGAAAAAAGAATGCCACGAGAGGATAAGCCCCGTTCTGTTAGTCCTGTACCCAACAGTTGTCGATATGGGCCTAGCCAGCTGGCAAGCCAGTTCCATTCAACCATCAGGCCCAGAAAAAAGAATGCCACGAGAGGATAAGCCCCGTTCTGTTAGTCCAGATGGACCAAGTGGATAACTGTGTACCAACGGCCAAGAGCCTTCGACGGAAAGTCCTAAAGGGCTCCGCACGCGTCTCAGCCCCCGCCGAGAGGCGAGAGGACTTCCCGACTTACGAAGACTACTCGTTTCCGAGTCTGCATCTCTGCAGTAATTGGCCCGGGGACTTTCCTGGGTCCGAAACTTCAGACTGAAGTTCATAACCCGACCACTTCACCTCGTGGCGAATTATTTAATACGAGTTTTCGTCCTACTACATAAAGCCATAGCATACTCCTTAAACAAGCAATGTGGGACATGTAACTCAGGAATAAAACCCTTGTATGCAAAACAGACCCTTGAAATCACTAGTGCAACCATTGGAGCCATATAAACACTTGCTCATTTATTGAACTAATTTGAATGACGACAGAAATTATCACTAAGTATTAATCTCCATTGTTTCTCCTGATGTATGCATTCTTTCAATGAATCATATCATCAGTTCAAAACATCGTATAAAATCAAAAGAAAGGAAACTGAAAGAAAGGGACATAAGGAGAGGGCTCAATGTCAGTAGGAATTTTATTAACAGATTCGATCAAGTACATAAAACTTCCAGTAAAACATGGACTTGCTTGTGTCCCACAAGCCACCGATGAAGAAGCATTATTTTGGCATTAAACTATGGAACTGCCGGATGATAAGAATTTTTAGTATATCCACCTCTCGTCAAGCACCCCAAGCCATTGTATCTTGTTGCTACGACAAATCAATATCCGGCAATGGCATTTTCCAAAAATTCCATGCGTTGAAATCTTCCTGCAAGAGTATCAAATGAACCCGGTTGTCATGTAGAGAGTCAAAATCCAAAATCAGAGTCAGACATGCCCATTTGTTTTTTGAATCCCCACCCACTTCCCCCCTCTTTCTAGCTCTAATGTCACGAATCATACCTGCTCAACTAATGAAGTTGGAGGGAACATGTCATTGACAAGAGTGTGTAAAGATGTGTATGACTTGACATCGACGCGATGACTTGTAGCCACCTCACCCTGTCAGTATATACCAGCATTTCAGTTAGCAAAAAAATTGCTGAATAGTGAAAAATACGAGATGAAGAAAAATACCTTGGGGTTAATGATGAATATTTTGCCCTTGGGGATCCCCATTTTCCTGTAACTGAGCTCGTCTGTGTCTCTATTTCCAAAGCCCGCATAGAATGGATTGTACTCAGAAGGGAAGAGTTTTCTGATGTCCTGAAAAACATGATCAATACAATATACCATAAGAAGTCAGAAAGAAGGTCAAATAAATTGTCGAAGTGTCCAGAGAAAAAAAAAATGCTTTCTAGAAGTGTCTAAACATATATGTAGTTATAGGGTTCGACATCTGATATTTACCTCTAAACACCCAATCTTGAATTCATGAGGTGCTCTTCTTATTACTGCCATTGGGCAAAAGCAGAAACAACATGATCAATGAGGGACACAATGTAAGCGGCAATATGGACTTTCAGCAACTGGAAATGATACTGTGGGGTGAAAAGAACATTAATAACCATGTTGTCTATTAAACATCAGTGATGCAATGCTGGGTAAACTGCCTCTGCATGTGAACAACAAACCAAGGCAATAACCCTATTGCTAACAAGCCTCATCATTTGTAACGTAAAGGCCTATGGTAAAACTATTATAGCTACTTAGGTTATGTACATGCCTTGTATACTTCCGTCAGCTTGAACACAGAATTACTCACTACTCCATGGAGAAATTCGTATTGCTTCCGTCGCCATAATACTTGCCACATTTAAATCCAACCCCCCCCCCCCCCCCCCCCCCCCCCCCCCACACCACCACCCAACACACACACAACACACAAAAAACCAACAAAAAAAAAAAAAAGGAAGAAAATTCATGTTGATAGCAGAGGAAATCACCATATAGCCACAGAACATTCAGACAGAAATTATTTACTAAAGAGAAGTCAGCAAATATCCCGTTACATAGTTCACACTATACCAAAGTTAGTGACCTCAAATGATTTCAAGGATTCTAAGAGTACTCGTACTCACCTTCTCGGTACAGTGAAGGAAATAATCCATCTGGGGATATAACAACAGGTCCTTTTGGTAAAGTTTTTCCATCCTGCAATTGCAGAAGACTTGTCAATTGGACTTCTATAATTCTATCATCGCATTAAAGGCAAACCCTGCAACTATATTGTAAGACAACGAAGACACAGAACAAATTGGGAACCATAACGATCATGGCCCATTATATGTCCAGTCAGCCAAATGTGCAATATAGAGATGAATTTTCCAGATTTGAAATCAGGATCCAAACTGTCCAGAGAAAACTAAAAGGTAATACTACAGTTGATGCCACCACACTGCCCACTCTTAATTTTCAATGTTCAGATTTCATTAAGCTAGAAAAACTCTGACAGGTTCCCATTTTCTATCAGCAACAGTGCAGTCAACTGAAAACACTTTTGTCTAGGTACCTGTTTGAGATTGAATAGAAAATTCCTGGTTAGATATGCCTGAACAATTGCACGTGCACTCAGAAACAGTAGCTGATATCCATTCTCCTGTAACAAGAAAAGGCCACTTTAGATGAAGGAAGCAACTCTACAGCGACACTGCTGAATAAAATTTATCATTCAAACACAACTCCAAATAAAGCAAATGCTTCAACAAATAGAACTACTAACTTGTATACTGCAATCAAACAGGAGATAGGAAAGGAATGCCATATCACAACTAAAACAAAGATTCAGCAAGATAAAAGAAAAAGATTCTAACGAGTTTGCAAATAGATGACATGTCAACAAATGGCCACTGATAAAAAGGAAGACCTAGAAGAAGCACAATAAGAAGCCTGCCACCAATGTACAGTGGCATAACCAGGGGGTACACAAAGTATAGTAGATGCACAAACGGATATAGCGGTTGGAAATTATTTCATTTGTCAGATCAGGCCTCAATGAACCACTATGGTTGTACCATCTCAAAACCTTTGTTCAAAGCTAAATCTTACAAAGCTAAACCAGTAGAGTAAATGCTGACACATCTCTCATATAAGTTAAATCTCTCTTTTTTGTCTCAAGTCAATGATATTTTATCATCTAACTAGTCTACAAACAACGGCAAGGTTAAAGGACTTAGGAGTAACCACAAATCAGATGATGATTTGGGAAAGTTAAAACACATACCTCAATTGCAGAGAAAAGTCTGGCGACCCCAGATTGGCTCCAATCCCTACCAACTAAAGGCATGAACTGGCCTAAAACATCAGACCTATGACGGAAGAAAACAAAGGGTCAATGTAATGCCTGTCATATAAAACTCATAAGTTAATTGGAAGACACCCTTCTCATAGCAGTTGAGTGCATCACGAAGGAAGAGTTTCTTCTGCATTGAAAAACAGAAAACATTTGTTTTCTTTTTAAACATTCTGAATAGTGACTAGTTCCATCATCCCTTACTTGCTACTATATTGCTGACTTTTATGCCCTATCAACAGATGCCTATAATAAGGATAAAGCAACCTAAAGATAAAGCAAAAAAAGGACTAGTCTCATTGAAATACTATACAAACATCATGATAAATAAAATTGCTTCCATGTGGATACTAATACAAATTACGAAAACAAAATTGACATAGATCACTTGATGACCTATCAGCAAGAACCCTAAGATGTAAGATTTCCAGCTCAAAAGTGGTAGCGGTTCCTTTATCTACAGGTTGACGAGTCTATGGTATAATGGCTACAGCAATGGAACTAGATTTTTGTTGACGACTCTTTTATGGGATGTTTTGGTTCACTGCATCCCCACAATCAAAATCATGCCTTGTTCTTCGCCGTCTTCTTTTTCTTTTAGGAAGGATAAAATGGTCAACATAGAGCCACATCATCCATCCATTACAAACTCTTAGAATCACCCGAAAAAATGATTTTATTGAGAAAATAGTTGAACTTAAAGACATTAACCAAATTTCATTACTCAGAAATTATCCAACTTTCATGGCAACCCACCTCTCTATTGACCAATCTTTCTCTTTCCTTCTCTTCTCCATATGGGATGAGTTTTGGACTTAAATCAGGCGTATGACGGGAACATGATTTGTTCTCCTGGGTCAAGAGAAGATCTTTCTTTGAAAGACAGCGGCAAAACAAACTTTGAAAGGTGTTCCAGACCAGTTTGACTGGGTAATACTTTCTATCTAATAGAATGGAAAGCAAGCAAAGCAAATTTCAATGACAATGGCTGAAGCAACATGGCAACAGCCAACCCTTTGGTGCGGCATGAATTTCATCTTGACCCCTTTTGATAGAAGAGAGGTCAGCTGTAAAGAAATATACGTGATAAAATTGCCTAGGAATGATAGACAGTCTTGCTTCTTCTGTCAAAGCTTACTGTTCCAAGAAAAAAAAAAGAGGACTTGTGTCAATAAAAGAATTAAAGCACACAATGTAAGAGGAGACTCCCTTAGATCTTCCTTGATTGTAATATGCCAGCTTTAGTGGTAAGTATGTCAACGTATAAGCATTACAAAATGTATTTCGTGATGAAATTCAGGTTTCGTCACAAAAAAGTTTTTTGTGATGGAAAATTGTCATCACTAAATCTATTGATCGATCAGTAATTGTACCGATTAGTCGGTGAAACCGAAGTGATCGATCAGTTGGATCCGTGATCGGTCAGGCTTTGTTTTGAAATGATCGTTCGATCGCCACTTTGAGGATGATCGAATGGTAAGTAATAACGATCGATCAAATACATATTGCTAATCGATCGATACATATAACACATCGAACACTATGAAGAAGACGATCGATCGTTTCAGTACCACCGATCGGACGTGTTTGTCTAACCGATCGATCACTTAAGTTGGATGATCGATTGTTATATTAAAACCGGTTGGTCGGTTATGTTAGCGATGGAACGATTATTTTCAAAGTGATCGACGGTGTCACATAACGATCAATCATTTGAGTTGGATGATCGACCGGCTATTTCTCCACCAATTGGTCTGAAAATAATAATGCATATGGTACCCATGTTCAGGCATTTAGGCAGGTCCTCTTTGGGGTTATATCCCATATAAAATGCAAAGAGAGAGTAGATACAGAAAAGAACATCACACAAGAGGCGCATCTTTACCAACATTTAGCAAGTTCAAGTAACAAACATATTTAGCAGCATTGTTATGAGATTTAAGCTGTCTTTTTTGTCTGATCATATAAAAGTTGAACCTTACCTGGTAATTGTCCCATCAACATCTGAAATGACAATTTTTGCATTCCACCTCCACAAGTAAATATGAGCTTCAACCTGTTAAAGGTAATTACAGTGTTAACAAGTTAATATACAAATTCTTAGTGGTTCCATCTGCACATGGGGAGATTTAAACACAAGATAATTGAAAAACCTGTTGTCTGCCTAGAACCCTGGTAGAGAAACTAAAAGTTATCATATTTTGTCCTTCTTTGAGATTCAAAGATGCTATCTGCTCATTAGTGGGAACATTGGTCCTTATAAATTGCTTGTGAGGAGACTCGTTGCCATCATAAGACGCCATAGTAGATATTCCTTGCGAGTTACCAGATTCAGAGTCAACAAATACATCCTCATTCGAAGAACTACTGCTAGAATGCTCAAGTGATTTGACTCTTCTAAATGGAGGCCAGAGCCTCCACCTACGTCCAGACGATGAAGCACTTCCAGGGTCATCGTCCCTTGGCTGTGGTGTGCCAATCTGTTCCACAGGAATCGCATCTTTGGGCTCAACAGCCAAGTCTAATCCAAATGCAGCCATTCCAAGAACAAGTGGAGCAGCTTTCTCCCACAGCAAGTACCTCTCTCTAAATCTGATAATTAAATTCTCATTTCTCATAATTGATGCTGCCGAGTTTTTGAACTCCTCTGCAGATACGCGATGTGCATCAAATGCTTCAGCAGCAGCTTCCAAACCCATACCTGGATGAAGTTCATTCCTACAAAGCGAGATCTCAAACTCTGCAAATTGTAAGACAGATCAAACAGAATGAATACTATACAAAATCGACAACAAGAGACCCACATTCACAATAAATGACACCAGAGGCCCTTACTTATGTTGGATTGTGCTTGTATCTCTTCACTGGAAACTGCTGTATGAGGTTCTGCTGGCTCAGCCTCATTGCATTGATCTTCCTCTGCAAATATCTGTGGACTATTATCAATTCCTTCAAACGTTGCAGAGATGGTAAACTTTTCATCCTCAGATTTTAAACCATGGGGGATAGAATGACCCGATTTCCTATCAGAGCCTGTGTGTTCTGCATCCCATGCAATTTTCTCTGAAGATTCTACTCCAACTTGTACAACTGGAGATGTTTTGTTGCCAGGAGAACTGGAACTACAGGAGGCAGATAGCCCATCATCATTTCCAGGTTCAACAGCACCCCCATCTTTGTCTTCATTAATAGCTGGCGGAGTTTGTTGAGATATCTCTTGCAAATTTTTAACGTCCAAGGAGAAAACCTCAGATTTTAAACCACGGGAGACAGAATGACCCGATTTTCTATCAGAGCCCGTGTGTTCTGCATCCCATGCAATTTTCTCTGAAGATTCTACTCCAACTTGTACAACTGGAGATGTTTTGTTGCCAGGAGAACTGGAACTACAGGAGGCAGATAGCCCATCATCATTTCCAGGTTCGACAGCACCCCCATCTTTGTCTTCATTAATAGCTGGAGGAGTTTGTTGAGATATCTCTTGCAAATTTTTAACGTCCAAGGAGAAAACCTCAGATTTTAAACCGCGGGAGACAGAATGACCCGATTTGCTATCAGAGCCTGTGTGTTCTGCATCCCATGCAATTTTCTCTGAAGATTCTACTCCAACTTGTACAACTGGAGATGTTTTGTTGCCAGGAGAACTGGAACTACAGGAGGCAGATAGCCCATCATCATTTCTAGGTTCGACAGCACCCCCATCTTTGTCTTCATTAATAGCTGGAGGAGTTTGTTGAGATATCTCCTGCAACTTTTTAACGTCCAAGGAGAAAACCTCAGATTTTAAACCACGGGAGACAGAATGACCTGATTTGCTATCAGAGCCCGTGTGTTCTGCATCCCATGCAATTTTCTCTGAAGATTCTACTCCAACTTGTACAACTGGAGATGTTTTGTTGCCAGGAGAACTGGAACTACAGGAGGAAGATAGCCCATCATCATTTCTAGGTTCGACAGCACCCCCATCTTTGTCTTCATTAATAGCTGGAGGAGTTTGTTGAGATATCTCCTGCAACTTTTTAACGTCCAAGGAGAAAACCTCAGATTTTAAACCACGGGAGACAGAATGACCTGATTTGCTATCAGAGCCCGTGTGTTCTGCATCCCATGCAATTTTCTCTGAAGATTCTACTCCAACTTGTACAACCGGAGATGTTTCATTGCCAGGAGAACTGGAACTACAGGAGGAAGATAGCCCATCATCATTTCTAGGTTCGACAGCACCCCCATCTTTGTCTTCATTAATAGCTGGAGGAGTTTGTTGAGATATCTCTTGCAAATTTTTAACATCCAAGGAGGAAACCTCAGATTTTAAACCATGGGAGACAGAATGACCTGATTTGCTATCAGAGCCCGTGTGTTCTGCATCCCATGCATTTTTCTCTAAAGATTCTACTCCCACTTGTACACATGGAGATGTTTCGTTGCCGGGAGAACTGAAACTACAGGAGGCAGATAAACCTTCATCATTTCTAGGTTCAACAGCACCCCCATCTTTGTCTTCATTAATAGCTGGAGGACTTTGTTGAGATATCTCTTGCAAATTTTTAACGTCCAAAGAGGAAACCACATCTTCTAGATTGTCATTGTTAACCTGTTTAGTCGGTTCTGATAGCTCCAGAGGGCACTTGAACACTTCTTCCCTTGTAACATTAGCTGACACTTCTTCCGATTCACTCTCCATAGGAATTTTTCCTTCCTGATTTGTAATGTCCAAAGCTTCTTGAGCTAGACAGACATGGTCCCCTTCTCCTTCACAAACTTCTAACTGATGTCCTGCAGCATGGTCGTTACTACTAATACTGCCAACATCATTAGTAGCAACATTAGATGGCAACGCACTCAAGTTACTAATGTGATCAGCAGCCCAAACATTTTCACCTGAACTAAACTCCTCATTGCCTTCACAAAAGTCTGTGCGTTCACCTGGGCCCAAATGAAACTGAGGTATGCTTAGTTGCACATTCTCTGTATCCTGCTCTGATGCTGAGATGGGTGCTGTCAGTACGAGACCATCCACACTCACCAATACCACTTCTGATTCAGTGCTCTGGGGTTCCACAAAATCCTCACCATTTAAACTCTCATACCGATTAGATCCATATTCCGACAACTCAACTGAACCCTCCAAAGAAGATTGCTCATCCTGGAAGTCATAAAACCTTCGATCAGCATCTGATTCTGCCCTCTCAATTCGGTCTGCACGCAAGGGAACATATTCATCTTGGAACCGGAGAACCCCTGAATCAGAGACACTATGTTGAATTCTATGAATGTCATCAATAGTACTGTCTTTGTTATTGTCACCCACTTCCAGATTATCAGAATCCTTTACAACCCCATTTATCTCACTTCCTTTGCCAGCATCAACCTCCTTTATAAAATAGGCCTCACCTGAATTATCTAGATACATATGGAAATTGGCCTCAACGCCATTGACAGAAATTTGAACTACCTTCTCAGCACCTTTCAGAACTCCCTGGAATTTACCAAACCGGACATACCAAGGCGTGCTCCGGAATGTCCCATCCTGCTGCTGAACAACAATGACATCAACAGCCCCACCAAAGGGGTGAAAAGGGGTAGCGACAGAGTAAACACCCTGGGAAATTAGGCTCCCAACTCTGCCCACCACATTCATCTGGTCGCCAACTATCAAACCCTCAAGATTTTGGAAGCCGCAATTAGATTACAAATTTTAGTCTTTTTTTTCTCTTTCAATAAAATGTGTACAGGTACAACAATGGAATAAACTATTTCATCCACCCAAGAAGGCGCTATATTTCCGAATTTTCTGGATTCTTTTTTCTTGATTATGTTTCTCACTCCTCAATGGCACTGCGTTACATCCAAGAAAACCAAAAAGATGCAGTCAAACTATCATTCTAAAGACACAAATGATTTTAAAGGGACAAAGTACAGAGTACATACGATATTAACGATGAATTGAAGTGAATTTAAACCCTAATGCATGTTTGGTCGCCAACAAATGAAGGAAGAAGAAAATAACAATTTCAAATTTCGAGCATCCGTTTCAAACCGAAAAAAGAAATTCAATGATACGGGAACAACAAAATTAACTTCAACCAGCACTAAAAAGATATAGAATTTTCAATTGCTTTCTTATGCTCTCTTTCTCGGCAAGCCAAAATGCACAAACACCAACTTCCAAGAAAATTAATCAAACAACAACTGAGAAGAAAATTGAAGAATGAGAAAGCAAGCACTGAAAGAAGATTAAACAAGTCAAGGCGACTAGACTTACAGACTGATAATTAACTATGGCCGGCGACAGACCAAATGACGGCTCAAATGCACTGTCTTTCTCTTTGCTGTTTCTTGGTAAAGCTTTCTTAATCTTCTAGTAATCTCTTTGATCAATGTCTGTGTATGCGTTTTCAATTCTCCCGCATGGAACTTCTTAGAGGTTTCGAAATTTGGACTTGGGGGAGGATTGTCTGGATAACAAAGAAGCCAGAGTCAGCGACCTCCATGGCCAAGAATAAATAGGTATTCCTGGAACAGAGGTGCTTAAGTAGTCTTGTTGTTGGAGGAAATTACAGAAATCGCTATTGATACGACGTGTAAATATTGATCGAATAAAAGGGTTTCTTGGGAATTCAGTTTTAGTTTCCGTGATTAATACTAGTCATCTCCAGGTTTGGAAGGAACCAGACCATCATCCGAATCATCCCCTCCTAGAGCTCTTTTTTTGTCTTGAAGTGTGGAAGAAATTTTTTTGGATAATCCAAAAAGACCAAATTGCCCTTCCTCGAGTTTGTCCACTTCTCTTTTCGCTTTTTCCTTCTTATTTTTTTCGACTTTTGTTACATGATAGTTTTAAACAAAATTACCATATACTGTTTTTCCAGAAACTAAAGGCAAAAATAATTTAAAAAAGTGGAGACACAAGTTAATTATTAGGAAATTTAGATTTTTAGTGACTGATTTTTCAAACCATTTCATTTTTAGTCCTAGAGTTTTAATATTGAAACATTTAGTTTTTAAATTTACTAGCATTTTTAAAAATGGTCATTCTGTTAATCTCCCGTCTGTCTCATTAATTGACTCCTCTTTCACGTCAGTCTCAACCTCTAACTTAGACGTATTTTGCCACATCAGTATAGGATTAAAAATAAAAGTAATATAAAGTTTAGTGACTAAAAATTAAAATTCTCTAATTATTAATACCTAACCCAAAAGGAAGCATGAGAGGATTTTCGGCTTTGATGCTCTTTGATTTGATAACGTGAGAATAAAGGGAGAATAATCATCTATCAGTCAATTCGATTCCGCTTCAAAATAAAAAAAAAATAAAAAAATAAGGTCGATTTCAGGTTGTCAATTTGATTCCTCTAGAAAACAATAAAATAAATTATCAAAATTATTCTTCTGTAGATATAATAATTGAAGATGAATTTTAAAATGTGTGAGAAACTGAGTGAGAGACACACACACTCATGAGTGGAATGCCCTGGCTAAAAATCTCAAGTATTAAAATGAGTTTATAATTACTAAGTTATTAAATAGTGTTAATTGTGAAGTCGAAGTGTAATTTCATAAATAAAAATATAAAATTCTTGTTCACCAGAATATTTTTGGAATATACATCTAAATATTACTTCTTTATATTCTTTATTCTTTATAATAATCTTCTCACGTTTCTTAGCACTAATCAGCAATAAATAGGTAACATCATGTTCTTCTACTATGAACATTGATACATGATGCAGGCACTGTTTAAAAATATAAAATATTGTAAAAAAATTTATTCATCTAAAATATTTTTAAAATCTTGAAAAAAAAATCTAGTTGCGGTTGCCATTATTATTTGCTTCATAATTTTGAAGCATCTAGTTCATTAAATATAACGACCCACATTGATTGCTCAGGGCAAGAAAACAATAGAAAAAAGAAACTACCAACCACGTCGCATTCGCTTGACACCAACGTACGAACAACTTTGGGTAATAACTGATAAACAATAACGATGGAGGACAAGGTCGGTATTTTAGGCTACAGGGAAGGTATTTATGAGACGGAGATATCAATGAAGAAGATGGAGTGCAGTCGTGACTTGCACGTGTTGCACGTTGCGTTTCAGTTATCCTCCGTTAGTCCACGAGATCACGACATCGATAAGGGGGATTTTACATTTTAATCCGGGTCAAGAAAGGCCTACATAGCGGTCTGTTTATATATACATATATAATTTCCTATTGAAATTTCTTACGAAAATCAAATTGAGCTTGGGAGATTGATAGATTTAGCGTCATGCATAATTTCCATCGTTAAAAAATAAATAAACAAATAAAATCTCAATCTTGTATGAACGTTGATAATTATTTCCACGTGTGAAAGATTCAACGGTTGGGATGAGAGTTTGTTCTATCCACGATTCGACAAGATAAAGAAGAAACCAAACTGAAAAAACACGTACGTATGATAATAATATTATTAATGCCCTTCGCTCGTGGAGGAGTCAAACTTTGGTGTCTCGCTATCACATCGAGTGTTCCTTTTAGATTCTATGTACGTTTGCTAGGTCGGTGATAACGTGATAGAAAACAAAAGGTTTGATGGAATATATCAATGATCCATAGTGCATGAATATATTGTTCTTTTCCCAGTGATAAATTAAATTCACAACCATAAGTCTATACTCTACTTAATACTATAGTTTTTTAATATATAAATTGATGGTAATGTGCTATTTCTTGTTATTCAGCATCATATACTCAAATCTTCATAGAGTGAGTACCGTAACGGATAGAACTGGAAAGATCAATTCTGGTATTCACCTAAATGTAATTTTTTTGTTCATTTTATTGGAATAGAACCGGAACGGAACCAGAAATTCTGATTTGGCATGTAGACTTTTTTTGGAGCCTTAAGAGCTAAAAATATTTTTTGGACCAAATTTTTGGAAGATTTTTCTATTATTCATCATAAATTAATAATAAATGTAAACATTCAACTAAAATTTAGATTCTAAAATAAACATTCAAACAAATTGGCACTCATCATATGTTATACTTTATTTTGAGCCCTATTTTAAAAAAAAAAAAAATCAAAATCGAAAATTTCAATTTTTTTTAATTATTCATCATAAATTAACAATAAATGTAAAATTTTCATCTAAAATCTAAATTTCTAAAACAAACATTCAATCAAATTACATATGTTATACTTTATTTTGAAGCATTATTTTTATTTTATTTTTTAAAAAATTGAAACTGAAAATTTCAATAATTCTGCCAAAATTTTAAGTTTTGGTTTCGATTTTAAAAATTATCAAAAAAAACTTCCAATCTGATTCTAATATATGCCGAAACGAAAACCGAATTTCTAAAATTAAAAATAGAACGAAAATTTCGATCCTTACCGAAATTTTTACTCACCTCAACCCAATTCTTCTCAACGAGGTCTCCATTATATTATGCAATAGAAGTTATTATTAACTGATGGGCTTGTAAATATCAACCCAATCTGTCCAATCAGTTGCAAGTATAGCACCCGAAAGCCTACGGGCCAAAAAGAATATACACCAACAACTCATAAGAGGCCACATAATTTTGATAATGTCCAGAAAGGCTATAGCTCGCCGGACCCTGCCTTCCTCGCAAAGGCCATAACTTGAATGACGCCACACTTCGAAATTGTTCAAAAGTCATTGTAAAAAGTCCTCCTTTTACCAAACGGCACAAAGGGAGAGACACGATGGATAAAAAATTTTCTGCCATGATAAATCAACTGAGAAAAGTAAAAGTGTCGTGTACCGTAACCTTCACACAAGAAGAAGCAGGAGATTGGCCACTACGTTTCACTATAGTAACTCACAGTGTATCCAAAAAATTAGACAAACAGACGCCACCAAATCTCACACACGTTAAAACCATCTCTCAAGCTAAATTTTTCAAAAGGCTAATTTAAACATCGAAGCTTACCTCCCTGGGAAGCTCTCTCTCGTCTTGTTTTCCTTGCAAGACCCCCACTCAAAGTTGGCTCGATCGTGGCCCATTACTTGCCCGTTGAACTGGACCAAAAATCCCGACCACATCATCAACTATTCACCATTGTTAGGCCTTTTCGCAAGTCCGGACCCCCACTCAAAGTTGGCTCGATCGTGGCCCATTACTTGCCCGTTGAACTGGACCAAAAATCCTGACCACATCCACTCAAAGTTGGCTCGATCGTGGCCCATTACTTGCCCGTTGAACTGGACCAAAAGTCCCGACCACATCTATCTGAGAACTATTACACTGCATGAAAATGTTAGGCTCTTATACTCATGCTATCATTCATCCAGTCATGCAATAATTCTTTGGTACTGTCTTAATATTTTGTAAATACAAAGATTAACGACCAAAAAGGATGCCCTAAAGTAGCTTTATTACCCAAGCTATGACTATGGATATGAGATAAAAGCTCCTGGGTGAGTTATTAAAACCCAGTAAAGCAAAAGAGACCATCATTAGTATGTGAAAAAATGAATTAATTTGTAGCATCTCGCATGTTATTGTGATATATTCTGTTACTGCCTATTCGAAGAGTACAAAATCCGTCTCACATTGATATTATGACACGTCAATGTAGAGTTTAAAGACTTTGGACTTTCTTTCCTTTTCAGCTAGTTTTTTCATAAATTTTCTTAAGACATAATAAATAGGGTATCAAAACCTACAGCATGCTTCTCAATTATACAGTGTGGGGTGTCACGGTATTGCAATGATAATCTAACTATGCTATTAGCAGTAAATAGATCTATCGCGAGAGCCCATACCTTTTCTAAACATACTTCAATGTATTGCATTATTATCTTTTCATCATTTTTTCTGGTTTAATTAGTCTACAAGTTTTCCTTGGGTTATCGGCTAATCTCAAACTGGTCTCTAGGGTAAGTTTCATTCTAAACTAGTCCATGTGGAATTTATTTGTGTCTTTAGATGGTTATTTCGTTTTGTTTGATGAGAAATACAAATAAATATAAAAATTCTAGGAAAAAAAGGCCAAAATCTATACCTAGCTCCAGGCCAACCTTGCGTTTGGCCTAAAAAAATTGTATTTAGTAGATAGATAGAGAGAGAAGAGAGAGAGAGAGGGAGGGGCCTTTTGCGGAATGAACTCAATCACTTGCTTCCATTCCTCTCCAGTTTTCTATTGAGGTATAGTACTAAAGGTTGAAGACAAGGCTTTTACTTTGCTACTCGAGTAATTCCGTAAATGAAAAAGATCCAACATGGCTAACAAGGATATGTGTTAACTTTTGTCAATAAACCATGTGTCCCCATTAATTGTTAAATCACTCAGTGCGACACGTATGACCGATCCCTATTAATTTTAATTCCACCTTAATTTCTCTATGTCAAGTTAGACTAACTCAATATTTAAAGGAGAGTTACCAAGGAGAAATTTTTTCGTGTTTGACATAGAGAATTTGAGGCATAAATTAAAATTAATGGGGATTAGTCATATGTGGTATGTTGGATGACTTGGAAATTTAAGGGCGACACATGATTATTTACAATTGGTTAACATGTCTCTATGTGAGTTATGTGAAATTTTTTTCATTTACAGGGTCACTCGAGTTGATTAAATGATTATCTCAGGACAACAAAAATTTCACAGGACCAATCTAAGATGAAACTTAATTAGGTATCAGTTTGAGATTAGGCAATACCGAGGAACTAGTGGATTAATTAAACTTGTTTTTCTTTGCGCTTTGATTCAACTTGAAAACAAAATTATTTTTTTCGATGCATATTAACATAACAACCAATCTCACAAATAAGCATTTGAAAATAATTTTTGAAACCGGTTGATTGTTATAACATAATAATATTTCGCCTAGTGAAATTTTCTATAAATTACGTGAATTCTGTGTTTGTTCTTGACCGGGAAAGAAAGTATGATTGGGCCGGTCACGCTTATCTTGGCAACCTCAAGAGTCGAGGCTTCCCCAACCAACGAGTGTTTTGGGATTTCAGGCCCAGAGTCATTGTTGTTTTGTGTTTGGTTGGGCTGGCTCAATCCAATTCATCTTAGCAACCTCAAGTCCTGACAAAAAAAAAAAAAAAAAAATTGTGCTCCGGGGCCTGCCTTACCCTACCCTTTCTCTCTCTTCCTTTACTTAAGTTAAACGACATCGTATGACAACACCTTTTCTCCCACTCTCCGATCCGGCGAGATGTCCCTAGATGTGGGCCTGTGACCAACCTCGTGACCCGTTATTAATAAATGCTTTAGTTTAGGTTAAATTACACTTACGCCCCTGAAGTATACAAAAGTTGTAAATAAGCTACTGAGATAACGTTTTCAACAAATAGACCCCTAAGGTAAAGTTTAAGTCAAATCAAGGTCCCTTCATTCATTTTCTGTCAACCCTATTAACGACAATTGCTATCAGGGTTTTAAAATTCACGTCGTAACGAATTAAAAAGTGCCACCTGTCTAGTTAAAATACTTATGTCACATCTGCGCTAGGTGTCTGCCAACTTACAGTGTCTAGTTTAATAAAAGAAAACAACTTAATGAGGCGACATTCTCCTTATTGCATACACCTCGCGCAGATATGGCGTGGACGTTTTAAATGGACAGTGACACTTTTCTAATTTGTTATGACGTGAATTTTAAAGTTTTGACAGTAATGACCGTTAATGGGACTAACGGAAAATAGACGTAGGGGTTCGATTTGACTAAAACTCTACTTCAGAGTCTATTTGTTGAAAACGTTTTCTCAAGAACTCATTTGTAACCTTCGTGTACTTAAGGGGCTCTGGATGCAATTAAGCCTTTAGTTTATCACTGATCAAGGGTACGATGGTAAAGTAAAGAGTCTCCTCGTTTACTCCATCGTTGCTTTTCATCCTTCGGTCCCGATCTTCTCCTTCCTTCTCCTCTCCGCCACGCCAATTGACTGACCGACCTCGATCCTCTCCTCCACCACCACGGCCAATTGACTGACGGACCTCGTTCGTTTCCTCTACCACCACGCCAGAATGACGAAAGCACCCTTCTTCACCCTCCTCCTCCTCCTGCTCCTCCTCCCGTCCCCCTCCTCCGCTGAGATCAGAACCCTAACCATATCCTCCGACGCCCGCCCCATGATCCAATTCGAGAAATTCGGGTTCACTCACACCGGCCACGTCACGGTCTCCGTTTCCGCCGTGTCGGTCTCGTCCTCGCTCTCGCCGCCCGACCCTTCGCGCCTGGGCTTCTTCCTTCTCTCCGAGGAGTCTCTTCTGCAGGTCCTCCTCGAGATCCAACAGAACCCTCAGCTCTGCGTCCTCGATTCCCGCTACATCTACGCACTATTCACTTTCCGCGATCTCTCTCCCCCTCCCGCCACCTCCTTCAACCAGTCCTACCCCGTCTCCGCCCCCAATGAGTACTTCCTCTGCTTCGCCAATTGCGCCCCGGAGTCCTCCGTTTCCATGGCTGTCCGCACCGAGGTCTACAACGTCGACCGCGATGGCTCTAAGGACTTCCTCTCCGCCGGCCTCACCCAACTTCCCTCCCTCTTCTCCCTCTTCTCCCTCGCCTACTTTGCCTTCTTAGCCTTCTGGATCTACCTCTGTTACACCAACAAGCGCTCCGTCCACCGGATCCATTTGCTTATGGCCGGTTTGTTGCTCATGAAGGCTCTCAATCTGCTTTGCGCTGCCGAGGACAAGCATTACGTCAAGGTCACGGGCACGCCACACGGCTGGGATGTCTTATTCTATATCTTCCAGTTCATCAGGGTGGTCCTGCTCTTCACGGTCATCGTTTTGATCGGGACTGGGTGGTCGTTCTTGAAGCCCTTCTTGCAGGAAAAGGAGAAGAAGGTGTTGATGATTGTCATCCCGCTTCAGGTTCTGGCCAACTTGGCCTCGGTCGTCATAGGCGAGACCGGGCCTTTCATTAAGGACTGGGTGACCTGGAATCAGGTGTTCTTATTGGTGGATATTATATGCTGCTGCGCGATTATCTTTCCCATCGTGTGGTCGATCCGGTCCCTTAGGGAGACTTCGAAGACCGACGGGAAGGCCGCGAGGAACTTGGCCAAGTTGACACTTTTTAGGCAGTTCTACATGGTCGTTATCGGGTACTTGTATTTCACGCGGATCGTGGTGTTTGCTCTTAGAACGATTGCGGCGTATAAGTATCAGTGGGTGAGTAATGCGGCCGAGGAGATTGCCAGCCTCGCTTTCTACTCGGTGATGTTCTATATGTTTAGGCCTGTGGAGAAGAACGAGTACTTTGTTCTCGACGAGGAGGAAGAAGAGGCCGCGGAGATGGCTCTTAGAGACGAAGAATTCGAGCTTTGATTTGGGTAGTGAATAGAGATCCCTTATTCTGAGGCCCCAATTATGGAAGTTGCTGCGGCAGAATGCGATCTATGCGGGTTGTTTAGCGGATTCACGAATGGAATTGCTGGATCAGGTTGCTGTTACTTCTGTTTTGTACTCTCTTTTTCTTTTTCTCTTTCAATTATAAAGCGGTTATTTTGACTGTCATGTTGATGAGATAGTGCCTGAATGTCCGATCATTAACATCTTAAATTTCATTTCGTAATGAATTATGCAATACAGGTTAGCTTGAATCATGTTCCTTTTCCTTCTTAGTCAATTGCTTGCTTCTATATGGCTTTATGTTCTTTGATAATTTTGTATGATTGTTACTTTGACAGAATTGAAACGTTCATAAGAATTCCACGCTCTTATGGTTGTTCTGTCTTTTAGGTATAGATTTTTTTTTTCATTATTTTTGTGTAACTTCGGCACAGAAATTGAATTTCTCTGTTCGTTGTTGCTTATGCGAGTCAGTATGGATATTTACGTTATCACGTAGCGAATCGTAATAAATTTGGTAGTAGGTAGCAAATATAAGGTAGGATCTCCTAGTTACAGTTGACAAGGATAATTTTTACTGATTATGTCCGGTGTAACTTTTAGAAGGCTTCCTTTGCCAATGGTTTAGTTTGACATAGTTTAAATGAATGTGAGAAAACAGGATCTTATATGTAAAGTTGGATTGTCGAAGGAGACTAGATTGTAGATAATTTTTGTGATCTCATCTATTATATGGATTGTACATTTGTATTGGAGTATGTTTTTTTGTTTCCGATAGTGGTTTTGCAAAATTAGCAAAATCACATAAGAGTACCGAAAAGTGCCCCTTGACAAGTTTGTGTGAATCCATCTAAATGTGGAAAAGCAAAATAGAAGAATGTAGGTCCATCTCTAAGAAGGTGAATGCCTGGGACATATTACTCACTCTGCTCACATGTGACATTTAAAGTTTGAAGCTAGTTTAAGCAATCTCGGTCATGTAGAACAAATTTTCAAACTTTCACCTTCAATTCTCACAGGCTTTTTTTTATATGTATATTTAAATTAGGCTGCGGTAGTGTGAACCTAACCCACATAGAAAGTGGCATGATATAAGCCACTTCTTGCTCTATCATAACAATGCAGTTCTCATTTGATCATGACAACCTTCAAATTTGCTTTAGCTCTTGCTGCTTCCGAATCCTAGTTCTTCTCTATGTAGTATTTGTTTGTCCGGGTATATGGCTTTAGCAACTAAGAAGGGTGGAGTGATCTTCGTTGTTGGGCTTTCTCAATTATGAGGGGCATTCCACTTGTTTATCAAATATGTACATGCACACACATATGTATAGAAGTGTGGGGTGTGTGTATGAACATGTTTTCTGTACAGGTTTTTATATGATGTTGAGCAGTAAATTGAGCAGCCTTGGCTGTTAGGTGGAACGAGTGCTCTCATTCCTGGAATAGAATAATTTTTCTAAGCTGTTCGTCTTGTTTCAAGTGCATTTGTTTGCTCAGCCCTGGCTACTGGCCATATGTTCCTGAATCATTGAATACTATTAGTGAAAGGGATTTTCCATCTTGAAAGGTGGATCACATTTATTGCAGTTTGCTAAGTTTGTGAATCAAACAAATAATTGGGGAAAACTTTAAAGCTGGGCCCTGTTTGTGATGCTTTTGATTTTAGACTTTTGACCTAATTAGGCTCATTCATGATCAAGGTCTTTAAGATAGAAATGCTAATTATGCAAGTCAAGTGTGGGAGTTTAGTGTGGCAACTGGCATGTCACATTAAATGTGAACAAGTTCGCACTCCCAGATATTTGGGATAGGGGTGTTGATCTTTTATTGCCATATGATCTCCTATAAATGACTTCTTGCTTATACCAAACCTCTTATAAGGTATTGAAAGATAAGGAGGCAGATGTGTCAGCATGCAAGGATTACTTCTTTCCTATTATGTCATCTTTCTTTGTATTACATTATGGATTGTTTAATTTCCAACTCCAAAGGTTTTGATAAATTTGGTCCTTTTTTCTTTGTCATGATCAGCTTTTGATGATTATTTTTGGTTATTGTAATCTTCTACCATCGACTTCTCTGTGATACCATTTTGAGTTGACATTCAATTCATAATCTGAATCAGATCTCCAGGCTTGAGAATGTCACAGTATTTTTGAAAGTTGATGAATTTATGTTAAGCAGTTCTGTTTAAAAGCAAACATTAAAAAACCAAAAATTTCTGTGGATTGGGATCCTTTCCTATGCACAAATGGGGGAGTAATTAATTCTTCAAATCCCCTCCCTTCAAAGGCGCGTAGTGTCACATGTGATCCGTTTAGTCTTCTTTGGTTAAATCACTCATCCTCTCATGAGGCTTAACAGGTTAAAAATATGTAAAATCCCAAGTCTCCTAGATAGAGTGGAGACGCCGCCCTGTCTTGACTCCTAACTCCTAAGATGCAAATCGAGGACACAGACAAGGTGAGAGTAGGTAGAATGATACTGCAGAGGTGACAATTGGAAAAAATCTTCCATGGCAAGTTGAATCGGGAAAAATCTTCCATAAGAAAGTGGGAGCGGAGGAAAAAAGGAAGAGAGGGCGAGGAGATTGGTTAAAGACGGTTCTCCGTTTTCTTGTCATGGATGGATGATGTGGCACTCTCCTTCCCTTTCATCTGATTCTTTCACTTCAAATAGAGTGGGATTCTTAAGTATTGGACTCTCACATTGTATCGAGATCCTAATCCGTAAACATTACGATTTGCAACGGATTCTGTATTTGGAGGTTCATTTTCTTGATTATCTCCCAAAAATATGACAAAAAGACTGGTACAAGACCTGGAATAACTTAAAGTAGGGCTGTTCACGGGCACTACGTACATGTAACGAGCTCGTTCATTTAACTCAAACTTTGAAACCTCTTCCCTCTTTGTTCACCTCTCATTCTCTCTCTCACCGTTTATGCAACTCTCACGTTCTCTTTGCATCTCCCTCGCTTTCTCTCCCTCTCTCCTGGAATTTTTTTTTTTTGGTGATTTGAAATTATTTGTTGCTATTTGGTGATTCTGTTGTGATTTCATTGAGTTTAGTCGCAATTTTTGTGGAAATTTTGAACTTTTCGGCAAGGATGGTGGTTGTCGTCTGCCGCCACTGGCATCGGAAATGCAAAGTTGAGAGTTTATGTACTATTTTAAAGGTCTTGAGGAATAATTTTTTTTTACTACCTAATTATTAAAAAAAGATTGAGATCTTGTGTAATTTTTCGTCTAATTTGTAATACATTTTAGAGAGTATAAGCCTTGTAATATTCAATGTTTATTATGTTTTTTTTTTGTCCGAAGTGGGTCCTCTAATTTGAGTAAACATTTCTATAATAAAGAACTTTGCTTTTATCATGAAATACCACAAAGAATTCTAACTATTGGGAATTGGAAAGATGAATGATGTTGGAGCAATAATTGTCTTTTCACCAACTTCAGCGTGGTTTATGACAGAGCATGTTATAGTATTCTTTTTGTTTTGCTGAATGCATGTTATAAATATTCATTGATATATGTTACTGTTTCGGACTTTGAGATTAGTATACTACTCATATATATATATATATATATATATATATATATGCAAAAACTTCATTTTGCATCCTTTATCCGTGGAGTTAATACCATTCCGAGGGTTCAAACTATCAACTCTATTACATTGAGCTCTTAAATTACAAAAAAAATTATTATTGTGTGTTGGTCTCTAAAAAGATGCAACCATCAAAATTGTGTCACATAGTCCGTAGTATTCTTAGATTTTATAAGATAAATTCAAGTTATTCAAGAATAGTTATTATTAAAATTGTGCTACATGACCTATTTATCACACATATCAACCTTATAATATACTTTTACATAGTGTTTGGGTATAAATAAAATTTTATGTTGGTGTTAAAAAAGAGGTGTATTGGAATTGATGAATGAGTGATAAAAGTAAAGGTAAAATTTTGAAGTGTGTTTGATAAAAATAAAATTTTATAAAATTTTGTTAAAATTTTAACTTCCCAAACACAATGTAAAGTGCCCAAATTGATGAATTTTTGGTAGTTCGAAAGTTTAATGTGACACTGATTTGGTAGTTCGAAGTTAGAACCCTTAAAATTTTATTGACCCCATGGTTCCAGAATACAAAGTGATTTTTTTGTTGAGAGAAATATCGACAAACAAACAGTCGGAATAAATCTTCTCTCTAGATGAAAGCAAATAGAGCGTAATCTCAACAATTATACGTACTGAAGAATAATCAATCACACCAAGCAAGAACAACACAAGCAATTTTTACGTGGAAAACTTCCCCGGTGTGAGGAAGAAAAAATCACGGGACCTAGTCCAGTCAAATCTCCACTATAAACCAAATAATGGGTACACAAAGTCTTCTCTAGTCACAACTAGAGGCTACAACTCAGATCTTCAAGATGATATCAATCTTGGCAAATACTACGGAAAAACAACGTAGAGAAAATACCAACAATCCGAGGTTACTGTTCACGTGTACGAACAACTGTTACCGAGCTCAAAATCTGATCTTCACCGTTCAGATGATAGCCCCTTGTGTCGTGAACGTCTCCTCCAAATTTCAGCTCGATCGGACCACAGACGAAGCGGGATCTAGCCTTTGATGAAACCTGGGCGTGAAAGAGAAAAACTGCCTCTTTCTTTTCTTTCTCTTCTTTTAATCCGTACAACTTAAAGAATTCTCCTTAGGGTTATAAGTTAAAACCCTAATGGGCTTTGGGCCTTATTAAAGACCCCCATTGGGCTTTCCTTCACATAGAAGGAATAAACCCAACAAATCTCCCCCTTCCGATTATGTGGAGGAAATCGGACCGGCGATCGAACAACAATCTTCAATCTTCTGCCTTGGTAGTGCTTTTGTCAACATATCAGAACCATTATCATCAGTGTGAACTTTCTCAAGTTCCAGTAATTTATCATTCAACACATCTCTGATCCAATGGTATCGAATATCAATATGCTTCGATCTTGCATGGAAACTGGAATTCTTAGCAAGATGAATAGCACTCTGACTATCACAAAACAACACATACCTTTCTTGCTTGAAACCAAGTTCTCTCATGAACTTCTTTGTCCATAGCAACTCTTTAGCAGCTTCTGTTGCTGCAATTAGTTCTGCCTCTGTCGTAGAAAGGGCAATACACTTTTGAAGTCTTGATTGCCAAGCAACAGCCCCACCTGCAAAAGTAATTAGATAACCCGAAGTAGACTTTCGAGTATCCACATCTCCTGCCATGTCTGCATCTGTGTAGCCAACTAGTAATGGTTGTCCAATTCCAAAACCAAGTCTCACACTGGAAGTGCCTCGAAGATACCTCATGATCCACTTAACTGCATTCCAATGCTCCCTTCCTGGATTTGACATGAATCGGCTAACTACACCCACTGCATGGGCTATATCTGGTCTTGTGCAAACCATTGCATACATCAAACTTCCTACTGCTGAGGCGTAAGGAACTCTTGCCATGTCTTCCTTTTCTTCATCTGTAGAAGGACATTGCTCGGTGCTCAATCTGAAGTGGGTAGCAATAGGAGAACTAACCACTTTAGCATTGTCCATATTAAACCTCTGAAGCACTTTCTCAATGTACTCCTCTTGTGACAAATACAACTTCTTAGCATTCCTGTCACGACTGATTCTTATGCCAAGAATTTTCTTCGCTGGTCCCAAGTCCTTCATGGCAAAGGACTTACTCAACTGCTTCTTCAGTTTGTCAATCCTTAAAGCATTCCTGCCAACAATCAACATGTCATCCACATAAAGCAGTAAAATGATAAAATCATCATCAGCGAATTTTTGAACAAATACACAGTGATCAGAAGTTGTCTTCTTGTAGCCTTGCTCTACCATAACAGACTCAAACTTCTTATACCACTGTCTCGGTGCTTGCTTCAGTCCATATAGACTTTTCTTCAGCTTGCACACGTAATCCTCTTTACCTTTTACTCTGAAACCCTCTGGTTGCTCCATATAAATCTCTTCCTCCAAATCACCATGAAGGAAGGCAGTTTTCACATCCATCTGCTCAACTTCTAAGTCAAGAGTAGCTGTTAGGCCAAGAACAGTACGAATTGATGACATCTTTACAACTGGAGAGAAGATCTCATCAAAGTCAATACCTCTTCTCTGATCGAAACCTTTGACAACCAATCTAGCCTTGTACCGTGGCCGTGAAGTGAACTCACTTTGCTTCACCTTGTAAATCCACTTGTTCTTCAAAGCTCTTTTACCTTTAGGTAGTTTCACCAACTCAAAGGTGTGGTTATCGTATAGTGACTGCATCTCTTCTTGCATGGCCTCAACCCAGTCTGTCTTATGTTCATCTTCCATAACTTCTGCAAAACACTCGGGCTCTCCCCCGTCAGTCAATAACACATACTGTTCTGCAGAATATCTAGTGGAAGGATGTCAGTCTCTAGTAGACCTCCTGGATGGAACCTCTGGTGGAATCTCTGGCACTGTTAACTGCTCATCAGTCTGAACATCTGCTTGAACTTGTAAGGGAACACCCACCTCACTTGTACCATGGTGGTTATGCTGAATATCATTATCAACCTGAGTTGGCAAATTCTTCAATGGAACTATATCCATGTCAATCAAAATATCATCATTCTGAGACATAGATTTCTCTGCTTTCTGAATATCCTGAATTGTCTGTTCTTCTACGAACACGGCATCTCTGCTTCTCAAAACTTTCTTCTCAACTGGATCATAAAATCTGTATCCAAACTCATCTTGACCGTACCCAAGGAATATGCACTGTCGTGTCTTCACATCAAGTTTGGACCTTTCATCTTTGGGAATATGCACAAATGCTAGACACCCAAATACACGTAAATGATCGTAGGAAACATCTTTACCTGTCCAAACTCGGTCTGGTACATCGAACTGTAGAGGAACACAAGGTGTAAGATTCAACACATGAACAACTGTGCTTAACGCCTCACCCCAAAAGGATCTTGACAAATTTGCTTGTGAAAGCAAACATCTCACTCTTTCAACCAAAGTTCTGTTTATCCTTTCAGCTATGCCATTCAACTGAGGAGTTTTCGGAGTAGTCTTTTGATGCCGAATTCCCTGTTGTCTGCAATACTCATCAAAAGGACCAGAATACTCTCCCCCGTTATCTGTACGGATGCACTTCAGCTTTTTCCCAGTCTGTCTCTCAACTAGGGCTTGAAATTGTTTGAACACAGCTAACACTTGATCTTTTGTCTTCAAGAAATATACCCATAATTTTCTTGAATGATCATCTATGAAGGTTACAAAATAGCTCGAGTCACCAAGTGTTTTCGTCTTCATAGGCCCACATACATCTGAATGCACCAAATCCAGTATCTTTGTCTTTCTCAAATGAGAGGAATTCTTGAAGGAGACTCTGTTCTGCTTCCCTGACAAACAATGACTGCACCTTTTCAGATGTGTACTTTTCAACCCAGATAGTAGACTTTTCTTTCCCAGTACGGCTAATCCTTTCTCACTCATGTGAGCAAGCCTCTTGTGCCATAGTTCTACTGTACCACCTACTTCCATCGCATTAACAAGGTCGTTGAAGATCTTTGCCTGCATAATGTACAATGCAGAGAGCTTCTTACCTCGAGCCACAACCATAGCACCCTTAGTAAGCTTCCACTGGCCATCATTGAAAGTGCTACAATACCCATCATCATCAAGTTGACCTGCAGAAATCAAGTTCAAACGAATGTCAGGAATATGTTTCACATTTCTGAGAACCAATCTCGTGCCATTATTCGTCTCCAGATACACATCTCCAATGCCAATGACTTTAACCAAGCCATCATTGCCCATCTTTACAGTTCCATAATCACCAGATCTATAGGATGTAAAGAAATCCTTTCGAGATGTAGCATGAATGGAGGCACCACTATCAATCACCCAACTGGTCTCATGGCATGCAACATTTATCATCTCATCTTCATAAATAATGAGGAAGTCTGCAGGAGTGGTGGTAGCAACTCTATCATCACCATCTTTGTCAGTCTCGTTCTTCATTTCATTTCCTTTCTCATTCTTGTACTCTTTTTTCAATTGCCTGCAATATTTTCTGATGTGTCCCTTTTTCCCGCAATGATAGCACTCGACATTAGAGAACCTGTTGGACTTGCTTCTGCCTTTATCTCTGTTCTTCGGACCTCTGCTCTTGCTTCTCCCCCTCTTTTCTGTAACCAAGACTTCTGACTGTGAAGAGGATCCCTGTGATTTTCTTCTCATCTCTTCGTTTAACAGACAACTCTTGGTCATATCCATTGTAATTACACCATCTGGAGCAGAGTTGGACAAAGAAGTTCTGAGTGTCTCCCACGAGTCCGGTAATGAACCAAGCAACCATAACCCTGTATCTCATCATCAAACTTAATACCCATTCCAGCTAACTGATTAATAATTCCTTGGAATGTATTCAAGTGATCAGATAAGGGAGTCCCATCCTGGTATCTCAAAGCCATCATCTGCTTAATTAGAAACATCTTATTATTTCCAGTTTTTCTAGCATATAACTGTTCAAGCTTACTCCACAAAGTACGTGCATGTGTCTCCCCACTAATATGGTTCAAAACATTGTCATCTACCCACTGCCTGATATACCCACACACCTGTCGATGTAACAAAGTCCATTCTGCATCGGACTTGTTAGCCGGTTTTTCAGTAGCAAACACCGGTAGATAATAATCTTTTACATAAAGAAGATCTTCCATTTTTCCCTTCCATATGTGATAATTTGAACCATTTAGGTTAACCATTCTACTCACATTTGCTTCCATAACTCAAATTGTCAACCAAACAACTTGGCAACCTGGCTCTGATACCACTTTGTTGAGAGAAATATCGACAAACAAACAGCGGAATAAATCTTCTCTCTAGATGAAAGCAAATAGAGCGTAATCTCAACAATTATACGTACTGAAGAATAACCAATCACACCAAGCAAGAACAACACAAGCAATTTTTACGTGGAAAACTTCCCCGGTGTGAGGAAGAAAAAAACCACGGGACCTAGTCCAGTCAAATCTCCACTATAAACCAAATAATGGGTACACAAAGTCTTCTCTAGTCACAACTAGAGGCTACAACTCAGATCTTCAAGATGATATCAATCTTGGCAAATACTACGGAAAAACAACGTAGAGAAAATACCAACAATCCGCGGTTACTGTTCACGTGTACGAACAACTGTTACCGAGCTCAAAATCTGATCTTCACCGTTCAGATTATAGCCCCTTGTGTCGTGAACGTCTCCTCCAAATTTTCAGCTCGATCGGACCACAACGAAAGGGATCTAGCCTTTGATGAAACCTGGGCGTGAAAGAGAAAAACTGCCTCTTTCTTTTCTTCTCTTCTTTTAATCCGTACGACTTAAAGAATTCTCCTTAGGGTTATAAGTTAAAACCCTAATGGGCTTTGGCCTTATTAAAAGACCCCCAATTGGGCTTTCCTTCACATAGAAAGAATTAACCCAACATTTTTTTTTCTCTCTCTCTCTATATATTCATTCATTGGATCTCAAACTCAAGGGCCTCACCCAAACTCACCTTTCCATTTTTGTAGTTATGAACAATTGAGAGTTGGAGCCTTAGAAACAGAGATTGTGACTTCATTTCACCAAACATAAAGGTGAAAGTTAAACAAGACTTTTGATACATATAGGTAAAAAAAAGTCCAGGGTAAATTGGAGCACCAAGTCTGCATTTTGAAAAGGACAACAATGACTGCAAGGCCATTTCAACAACTGTGACATTTTATTAAAACCGGACATACCTGCCCAAATCGTTAAATTGACCATATCTGCCACATGTGGATGGCAACAAAAAGTGCGGCTTTTGGTCCTTCGATGTCTACCCCGACTGAAGAAACTCTGCCTTTTTCCCCCAATCCCACCTGGATACTGATCAGTTAAGTAAAACTTGAAGGGAAAGAAACTCTCATGTCACTTTTGTTTATGGTCAAAAGGTCGCCGGCCCCGACAACAGATGATGCATGTTACTTTCAGCGTGAACTTCGAGTTGGTCGTTGAATTTGCTGCTCATCATATCAGTTCTCAAGTTCCCACACACGAAGGTCCTTCAGGAGTCCTGTAGGAACTCAGTTTTTAGGAAGCATATTGATGAGCAACGTAGAGCCCAAGTTTTAGCAAAGCCAGTGGGTTTGGTGGCCGCTATCATTATCCCTTATCTTGTTTTATTTCACGCCCCCTTTTTTTCATGACGCCCAGATACTTGACACCACCACCAGATACAATTTTGACATCAAAATGCATACCTGGTCGAGGAAGCTGGGCGATGCTGGACACCATATAATAAGGAGATATTTATGATAACTTTAATTAGATGACTTTCCTTTTTGAAAGGATTCTTGGTGGATTCAACTAAACGTCCAGAATTTATCCGATTCTTTGCTGATCCCCACGTGGAAGTTGACAAAGCATGTGCTTGAATGCACGCTGAGGCTTTGCAAGATTGAAGCCGGGCAAATGAAGCAAAGCTGGAATGCTGGATACAGATGAACAGAATTTGGAACCAACGTCAAATGAAGCGCGCGCACACACAACGGGGCGGGTACAGAGTTTCAGCGTTTCATGAATTAGTTAAGAGATTTGTTTAAGAGAATCCAAGGCAAATTAGGTTGTGTTTTGGTGATAAACAATATTAAATTGAGGCTTTTGATCATGGCCATCTAAAGTTTCTTAATTGGACTGTGGATGATCCCGATCGTCCTGTACTGTCAGCCATTGAATGCAGCAATTGCTGTCTGATACGTAACGTATTAAGAATGTGCGCGCAGTTCAGAGATTTTATGCAAAAACTACTACACCTTAACGGCTAAACTGATATATATCCTAATCAACCGCTAATCACGGCAGCCAATACAGGCTTGGAAGCGTAATTACACAGACTTTAATTAACTTTTTTATTTGCTGGTAAAACTCCCCCATATCTAGAACACATCATACCCAATTAGTACAAATGCTTTACAATTTACGGGCGTGCAGCATGGCAGCTAATTAATTATAAGTATCCATTGATCCATTTCCTTTGGTTTTTTTTTTTTCTTTTAGGTCCAAAAATTATAAGAGAAAAAATCACTTTTTCCCCAAAAATTAAATGACCGTACTTGTGCTTATACAGAATACATATATATATTACCCGACCGATTGCATGTAATTATATTTCATTTTTTTGTTCTCAGTAATTGGGTTTGCCTCTTCTAATAACTGAATAGACTTCGTTATTGGTCAAGGTCGGTATTCCTTAACCTAGATGGTATTGACTGGCGATCTAATTATGTTCTAGACTAATTTAATGGTGCGTGTGGAATACTATATATGTAATACTAAATTAATTTTTTTTCTAAGAATAATATTAAATTAATTAAACGCGTGCGAACTGATCTTCTTCCTTCTAATACACAACGAAAGATTGTTCCTTTGAAAAGCTGCACAGTATCTCTATAAGAATACCTTCCCTTTTCCGTGCCTTCCTGCGCTTACAACGAGAGAAAAAGCTAGAAACACCTTTTCTTCTGCATTGATGTGACTTGAAAATTGTGGAATGTGGGTCTATGTGTATGCTTTATGTGCATGCGTGTATATGAGAAAGAGATCAGAGAGTGCAAATTCCGACATCAGTACTAAATACATAATAACATTATTCCTCAGAACCCCTCGAAAAATGAAGGAGGACTACAACAGATGTAATTCCTAGGACACGCGCAGAGGTACCGTACAAAGAAACCTGTTTTGCCACAATGTCCTGTTGCATTTTCCCCTTCAACATGGTTTTCCCTTGTACATAATTTAACACAAAATTAAAGAAGCAAAAGAACACAACACCCGGCTTCATACTTCCGAAAAAACAGACCAAATTAATGCGTGCGCGTCTCAAACTTTTTCATCCGCAACGTCTACAGTAGCAGCGCAAGCCAAAAACCTATGGAAGATCCTAAACAAGGCGGCGCACGACAATTCCTTCACTTTCCTCCAAACCAAACACTTCCTCTTGATCCCCCGAGTCCTCTTCTTTCCAGTTGCTGGGGCCACCTTCTCTTTGACCCTCCCGAAACATTTCTGGGTCTTCTCTGGCACGCTCTCTTCCCTGGAGAACTGGTAGCTTCGCAAGAACATCTGCCTGCATGAGATGCTGTCCACCACCTTGGGGTGGCCATGCGCGCCCCGGCGCCCGTTAGAGCTGAAAGACCTCACGAACTCTGCGTCGGACTCGGGCCACTTGTAGAGGTTCACGTAGGTGGCACGGACCGGAACGCGCGGGTCACGTGCATCGTTCACACAGTTTGATATGCAGACTGAACTCATTCTCTCGGTTCTTCGATGAATGAGATCCCACTAGTTTGCGTATTGGGATATAAATTGGAACAAGGCTTAGATTGCAAGAAAAGGTACATGGACTAGTGGGGAAAAGGAGAGAGACAGAGAGGTTAATTGGGGTATAGTCCTAGTGGTATTTCATCAATGATTAAATGTGTGATATTTATAATGATTTGGAATAATTAGCAATGACTGTGTCTTAGGAGGTGTGCGCTGTTAGGCAAGAATTAGATTAACTATTCATCCACGAGAGAGAGAGAGAGAGAGAGAGAGAAGAAAATTAACTAATTAGACAAGTACTACATATATAAAGTCCAACAAAATTAACCAAAAAATTAAAAAGAAAAGAAGGGTACGTTATATTGAAAAAAATATAGGCCCATATTTATATATATATATATATATTAATTCAAGCAGCTATGATTAGCAAGCAATGGGGTAAATAATTGAGCAAGTTGATTTTAACGGTGACAATTCCTAATTATTTATTTAATATATATCTCTTAATCAAATGAAAAACGGAAAATAAAATTTATGGCCACACGCACTCAACTCTTCACCGTCCTTTGAATTGTATATCTCAGAGTGCTGACAGTGACTAGGATCGATGCCACTAAAAATTACAGTGACCACTAAAAGAAAAATACTCAAACTATTTGTCCACTCTTTTTTTTAGTTATCTTTTTATCTTTTTGACGATTCAAGAGCCTTATGTCATTAAACTATATACTTTAGCTTCAACAAAATGACGTGTCATTAAAAATGCAAAAGTGTGATTATTTATATTTAATCTATGAGCTTATTTATATATATATCACTTTCGCTAGCTATAGTAATAGGAGCAACGTTATAATTGTCCACACAATGAACTATATATTTCTTAGAAAGGACTGAATATGTATATGTATATTAGTGTTCATGATCAATTGAACCCTAAAAAAAAAAAAAAAAAATTTAGGAAATAACAATTTATATAGATAATATTTTTTTTGCTTTTATCTTTTTTTTTTTGCCCCTTACTTTGTTTGCGTGGTTGTTTTTAGGGTAAATTATAATTTATTCCTTCAAATTACCACTCGATTCTCAAATACTTCCACAAACTTTAAGTTATTGCAACCCACCCGTCTCTCAAAATATACTTCTAGTTGCGATTTTATCCTCAACTTGCTTGAGCCATTATGTCAAATTGTTTTTGTTCCACGTGCAACGAAACAATACCTTCTTCTTATGTGAAAAAATAAATTTGCCCACATCGATTCTAAATGAGTAATCTTTTTTACTTTAATAAAGAAAAAAAATCAGTTAACTGCACATTATTTCTTGGGTCTATAGATTGTGAGAATCACCTTCTTATAAGGTTGAGAATGGCTTAAACGAGGATAAATTTATTTTTTCACATAAGGAGAAGTCATGTGTTTGTCATATGGAACGGAAACCATTTGACATAGGAGCTTAGTGATTGAGGGATAAACTCGCAATGAGAAGCATAGTTTGAGAAGTGAGTTGTAACGAGTTAAAATTTGTAGAGCTATTTGAGAATCGGATAGTAATTTGAGGGAGAAAACTATAATTTTTCCTTATTTTTAGATATAAAACATGCAGCTAGGTAGAACATATTGTATCCAATATAGAAGATCCCTTGGAGAAGATCTCTTGGGGTATAAGATGACGACATCGTTCCACACATGTACAAATTTTAGAAAACGAGCTGATCTTGAAAGACAAGATTCTAATTAATTAATCTGTGAAAATGGAACATACATATATATATATATATGCTACACTCCAAATTACACTTTATCAAGATTAATGTTAGGTGGGAACGATATTGCTTTCTCCGCTTAACGGCAGAACTATATAGATGAAGCCTTGCTGAGGTTGGTTATTCGTCAGCCCGGTGTGACTCGCAAGGGCCACCTGCGTGTACGGTTTGGTTTGCTTGGGCTCCCTCAAAGACAAGTCAACCCAAAACAAAATTTCAGAAAAGGACTGGGGAAAAGGGATTAGTTGTTAATGATTCGGAGAAGGCAGAGACAAAGAATAAACTATAAGAAGGGGAAGGGTTATGACGAACATTGCTACGCAAGTACCCCCAGTACCCCAACTTCTCTCTGAGGCTCCATATTTCTTCTTATCAATTTTGGAGAAAAAAAAAAAGTATCCCTCCACTTCTTGAAAGGGTGGTGTTCTAAGTTCCATTGCTGCAGTGGACAGTACTGTGTTTCGTTAATAGATTGATGAAACGAAAAAGACAAAAATTAATTGCCGTGAGGACTTTGATTACAATGTTTTTCTGTTCAAGTAATGTGTTTGTTTCCAATACAGAAGTTAATTAAAATGACGATGTCAGTTTTCTATATATAACTCATGATTAAGTATAAGTAATTCTTTCAATTTTAACTATTGATTTGAATGCTTAAAAAATTATTGCTTATCATTTTCTACTAAACTATAATACGCTAATTAAAAAAACAATCTGAAAAAGACTAATGCTGTGCAAAAGAATATGTTTGAGAAAACCCAAAGGTTGGCTAGCTGGTGGGTCTAGGCCTGAGACTTGGGAGTTTGCTCTCTTCATTAAGGTCTTAGGCTTGAAACTTCAAGGTATTATATATCAATCATTTAAAACCATTCCTGAGACTCGAGACTTATGACTCTATAATTACTCGGTTTATATGAGAAGTGGGTACTGCACAAACTCGAGGGATTAGTTGGGCAAAATTTCGGCTATTTTGTCATCCAAAAAAGAAAAAATTATTTGAAAAGAAGAATAAGCACAAAGAGAAAATCCTGAAAACGTAAGAGTCATGTCAATCCTATATGAAGAAAGACAACTTATTGATTTTTGAACCCCCGACTCATAATCAAAATGATCTAGTGCGAGTTGCTAAAAAAAGTATGAAAAAAAAGAAAAAAGATATGATTAGGAAAAGGAAGTGCGAGCCACTTACTTGTTGGAATAAGTGACTCGATCGTATTCTTTGCAGGAAGCATCGAAAGGAATACTGAAGTGCTAGAACGAATGACCAACTTGTTGGAGTGAAACGTAGAGGAGTGAATGTAGCGGAATGGAGCTTTGACCATTGGCCGATTGGGCTTTTTTTTCTAAGCAAAAGGGGACCGGAGGGGCAACTAGTTTAGCAACCCTCTCTGAGTGTGACAATAAGAGTACCTTCCTACCGTCGAATGTTTGATTTAAACTATAGCTACTGTTCACTGGGCAAGCTCGTCACCACAGCACCAACCAGTCTCAATCTCTTCTATTAGGCTCCAGGTCAGGCTTTACTTTCACAAGTAATTTCAACTTATACTTGACTTGAACTCATCTTGATCTGAACTCAGCCTAACCATGGAGCTAGTGAAAGTAGGTGGTACCAACTGGGCTAGCGCTATAGCCCTGTTGGCTTAATCATGTTCATTTTGCCCAAAACGAATAAGTTGTGTTGTGGAGGTCCCCTGGTATGTTTGAATGTCATTGTACAGTTAATCACTAGTTGGCAAAAATTGTGATGCTAATGTTATTTTGAGAAGAAATGTTGATCAAAATACCAACACTCTAGCTCAAAACATGAGAGATGTTCCATATAAGCAGAAATCACTAATATGTTGGAAGTACAATTAAGCATCAATAATAATTTACAACATAGTTAAGAACTGGGGCCGAAGCCGAAGTAAATGCATTGATTTCACTACTTCGCCAATACACAAAAATAGTTTCCTTTTCAAATAAGTCTGAAAATGCATACTAATTATTGTCATCTTGTATTTCTGTGATTGTTGATCCCTCTGGATTTGATTGAGGAGTTAGCTCAATAGTTGCTGCCACTTGAGAAGTTTGAACATTTACATCGGGATCCGCATCTTCTGGTAGAGAGGTTCCTGGATTTCTTGAGGGGGATTCCATCTGCGTTGAAGAATTCGAAGGTGTTGGAGGGCTTCCAAGATTTTGTGGGAGTTCACTTGCACCTTGGATATTTGAAGTGTCACTTTTGTCTTGGAGTAACTTTCTTCCGACAGAATGTGAAGCGTCTATACTATCAAAAATTTTTAATACATGACGAATTCTTTCTATTACTGAGACTTGGTTACCAAACGATCTGAAGATTTCTTGCCTCTCTCTACGGAGGAACATGAAGAAATTGAAGATCAGAGCTGCGACGGACGCAGCCCCAGCGATGAGGAATAGCCCTGAGAAGCTAGAGAGGCTGAGACTGCCAGAAGAAACTTGGGGATTATTGGAGTCTGGACAATTTGTTTGTGCTCCTAGCCAGGAATCTTCTATCTGTTTCATTTGGTCTCCTTCAGTGATATTCAAGATGGCGCTTGAAACATCAGCTACAAGAGGGGAACCTTTTGGGAACACCTGCAAGCCATATAACAAAAGAAATCTTGAGAAACCATACGCCCACATAACGAAAACATAGATGACAGGAGAGATCTTACGAAACCAAACCCATCAGTTTTGTATATGGATTGAACCATGGTGTAGTTGGAGCAATATTTCGTAGAAAAAGCTTCATATAAGGGATTTCATCAAAAGCAGCGTCTATACCACCATTTGCGCTTCCTTTTGACAACAGTTCATCACATTCTTCCGTGTTATTGTATTGCTTAAGCTGATGTTTTTAAAATTCATCTGTTGTAAGATTCCCAAAACAAAAGAACCTTCTTGGTACCCAACATTCGCCCGATCCTTAATAAGCTGATTGACATCAGTAAAAGTTGGCTGCAACTGTTGAACTGTTAGGAGCGAGGTCAAACTTGCTGTGTAGCTTTGAGTAAGTATGAGCACCACAAAAACCCATATGATTACCACAGTCCTAGCACAATTGCTTATCACTGGCTCCCCTGTAAAGTAAGCACTTAACTGTTTAGGAACAAATATAATAGCATCAGTAATTCAAAATCAGTCATCTCTCAAAACCTATAGAGCGTTTAAGACCTCATAGTTTGGGGATAGCAACTATTCAAAAACACGTAAGATCTAACTTGGGAATAACAATTCTTGAGGAAGAATACTTCACTGAGAGTCATCCACTTAATGCACTGTAACAATAATACTCAAAAGTTTCAGCACTACTAACGCTATTAGTCATGAGAATCTGAAGCAGAGAATAGAAAAGAATTAGCTTGATGGCCTCAACAGTCAACAAGCTAGCTAGACTAATTAACCCAAGGTAGGCTTGTAACCAAATCCTATCTATTTATGACACTAAAATAATATACTTCAAAGCATAAAAATATGTTTCTATCTGGTGAGGCCGGCTTACCAGGCTGTGGTCTATGGGCTACCCTAAGTAAACCTACCCTTTTAAGTTCTAAATATAAAACCCCAAACATTAGATTCTAGATCACACTATAGCCTTTCTACACATGATCCGGTTATCACTATTACATTCAAAACTTAAATATCCATATCGCAACTAATCAATAATCGGGACATATGAATTTTCAGGTTTGTTTCCCAGTAAATTCTTACATGCATCAATATTGGCAGAAAGAGGGTTCTGTCATGTACATGGTGGAATGTGCAGTGTAGTTTTCCATTATATATAGCTATATGCCCTTGTCTGTATTTGAATCGCTTGCCTCTGGTTTTATGCAATGAAATTATAAATTAGGAAAGGGAACTTACTTTGTGCAAAGACCAAGGTTGAGAAGGCAAACCACAAGCTTGTCCCCAATTGATGTGACCAATCCCCAGCCCGAAATCTTCGTTTATCCGATGTTCAAGAACCCAAACTACAAAGCCAATGAAGACAAAGAAACAGCCACTTGCGATCCAGAGATCATAGTTAAAGGCTTCAAGAAGACCCAAGCATTTTTGGGCCTGCTGTCTCTTAATGGCACTACCATTGATACTCCAGATTCCGTATATGGCAATGTGAAATCCACATAGTTAGACCTATTTGCTATGATCGTTGTATCTCCTACCACAGCATCGAAGTTCTGTCGAATAAAATATTCACATCCAGCATTAATTTCCGTTTATATCATGCTTTGGTTTAGACAGCAATGAAATTAGACGCACAACATCATGAAGTTATGCAAATAAAGCAAGAAATTATAAATGTATGCTGGTCCCATAGCATAAAAGGAAATTAATTTTCTGTCCTATTGATGACTCAGAGATTTTTCTGTTGATTTCTTTTGTATATGTTTCTCTTGGTTATGCTTCCGTATTTACTCCCAACTGTTTGAGATATTATAAGAAGAAGAATTTTACCGACCCCGAGAAAAACTTGATAGACCATATCGTTATAGGTACCAGCGCTTTCACCATCAGGCTTTGCAAAGGGAATGAACTCGTAGGGAACAGCGTAAGGCAATGAGTCCATTACAGCTTTGAAGATAGCTATGCAGTACCCACTTACCACCGTTGTGTTGGTGCTATTATCATGTGTCACCTTAACAAATTCATTAAAACCATCCTTCACTGGAACCCCTATTTGAAGCTTCTTCCCATTGGTTGGAATCTCCCAACCTTTGGGGACATAGCCTGGCTCACCTGGCCAAATAATACGTCCAAGATTGTTCTTGGAAGTGGAATATGTCTGTGTACTTAGCCGAATTCAATTTCCTTCCGAGTCCATTTTCTGGTGTCCAGAATGCAACTCCTCTTTCTCCGTTTCCATTCACGTTAATTATCTGAAAAGTTGATGATTGTAGCTGCCCCTTGACTAGACTAAACTGCCCACCAAGACCTCTAAATCTGGTAGCCTGTAAGGCTTCCCGAGTTTAGGACCAATTTGGGAGACCCCAATAGTTTCAAGATCCGTTAAGGCGCTTGAAGCATTTGCCTTTTCAAAGCCCAAATTTGCAGTCCCAATCTTCTCAACTGCCCTGGCGAGTGCTGAAGCAGAGTCATAAGCCCAAAGTCCATAAACATTTAATGCAGCATCAGTAATGGTTGGATTCTCTTGTTGGAATTTCCTTTTCCATAGAACTGTAAAATTGCCAAGCTCTTTTGATTGTGGAACATAGGTCTTTACACCTAACACCCCTTGCATTGACTCAAGGACTGAAGGTGCTATAGAATTTAAAAAATTGGCTACCCCATCGGTAATGATCCAAACATAACCTTCACCCATCATTCCAATCTCGTTTGCCTTGGTGAAAAGTTGAGAACTGAGATTGGGCGTCATGTGCACAATGAAGACTCTAGTTTGCATTGTCATCAACTTGTACAGTTCTTGCCCCATTTCGTCGTCAGTGGCTGATGGAGGAATGACACTCCGATAAGGGACACGGACATAAATATCTTGCAAGGCATCAATCAAATAAGGTACTATACCTTCCCCGAACTCATTGTCTACATAGATTGGGACAGCTTCTCTCCATCCAAAGGCTTTAATAATTGCACTTATAGCCTTGACTTGAGATGAGTCATTTTGGGCAACTCGAAAAAAGTATGGACTCGAAGGGAAGTAAGAGAAGGGCTTGTTGCTGAGAACGATATAATGGGCACCTGAGCTTTCTCCCCGAGATCAATGACAAAGTTGGCCTCCATCGAACTTTGTGGCCCTATGATGGCGTGCACTTGTACACTTCTCATTAGGTACAGAGCTGTGTCTCGAAAACAGAAAGGAATTAGGTGCAATGTCCAATCAACCTACTTATCATTTAAACGATCAGGCATTCAGAAAAAGAGGTACAATCAAGAAATCTTCCAACATTGAATGCGGGATTACTTTTTTTTTTTTCTCTAAGCAAGTATAGAAGCTCCAGGATAACCTATGGAGGAATCCAGGGGTTATCACTGGAGAGAACCAAATTAGGAAGACCAGAGAGCGGGATATTCCCTTCAAAATTCTCCACAGCAGCCCATTTCGCAAGCTCGTGAGCCATAGAATTAGCCTCACGCTTAATGTGAACAAAGGACCAAGAGGAGTGCCTCATTCTAAGGCGATAAATATCTTCAATGAAAGGAAGGATCTGCCACTCAGGAAGATTATCTTCAGCGTTCACAGCATCTATGACCGACTTTGAATCTCCCTCGAGAACAACCCGATCACATCTCAGAAAAGACGCCTCCTGGGCAGCAAAAAGTGCTGCCCTTACCGAACCCATGTACATCTGAATGCGGGATTACAGATGGACATGGGTTCGGTAATTGTGCAAAGCATGAAGCTCAAGCAGCGGCTGAGATGGAAAGAAACGGTCCCGCTGTCGAAATGAAGCCACAAGAAGACCCGCCGACCCGTTTCAAGCCCCAGACCCGACCCAGAAAAAATCACTCTCGCCCGTTTGTACGAACTCTGGTTTTGCTGCTTGGGCATATTGCTTCATCTCTGTTTCTCTTTCAGGTTCTAGGGCAAATCCTCCCTGGCTTACATAATTACATTCGTGGTCTACGTCTATGAGGTGATGTGTATGGTTCCTGACTGCTTCTAAGACCTAAGTTATTGGAAGTTGCTTTCTCTAACTGCTGGTTTGCACTTGTTTGTGGGTTGGGACAATCTGCATGTTCTGGAGCATTCGGTTTGTTTGGCTGGTTTATTGTAGATTCTGGGATAGGCTGCATATTTGGGACAAACCAATGGTTTCTTGTAGTTTTTTTTTTTTTCTGACTCTGACTCTGGTTATTGGCTCTCTCTTAGCTCTTAGCGGTTCTTTTGCAGATTGAATGATGGAGAATAGCTGCAATCTGTTCCATTCCAGCACTCTGTTCTGCACAAAGGGGAAGAAAGCATTCGCTGTTTTGTTTTTCAAACGGGTGGGCGAGTTTGGTTATTTGGGTTGGGTACGGGTCGGTTGAGATGAGTCTTCTCATTAAATGATGTGGCGCTATTACAACTGCTGGATGGCCAACTTCTTAGCTCAGCTGCTACTTCACCGGGCTTCACACCGTTGTGCTTTGCACAATAACCGACCCGTGATATGATATCTAACATATTCTTAAGGAGAAAATACACTTTTCACCCACAAACTACCGGAGTAGTGACACATTGCACCCAAACTACCATCTTTAAGACATTACACCCTCAAACTACCAATATTATACATTTTGCACCATAAACTACCCACTTTGACACATCACACCCTCCAACTACTAATATTAAAACACTTTGCACCCTTCATTTGACAATAATACTCTTGAGAAATGAATGAATTGACAACAATATCTAAGGGCATTATCGTCATTTTAGTTTGAAAATTTTGATAAAGGGTGCAAAGTGTTAAAAATTGAATAGTTAGAGGGTGCAATGTGTCAAAATTGATAGTTTATGGTGCAAAGTGTAAAATCTATGGTAATTTGTTGGTAAAAAGTGTATTTTTCCCTATTCTTAATTTATCGTCTAAAAAAGTGTTGTCTAAAATTCTTGGTGTTGTCGGAACTCACTTATTGATTCACTGGGTCACCTACGCTACCAAAGACCCTCTCATGCATTTAGTGATAAGCATCAAATTTCTCTGTTATTCTCTGGTATATAACGTGCATCATGTGCTTGTGATGATGAAGATTGAATGAAAAGATGAACACACGCGGGAGAGAGAGAGAGAGAGGAACCTGCAGCTGCAGCTCCAACGACTTCGCTTTTGGAGTCCCTTACGTGGAGAACCAGCCTGGTTTTGTAATGGCTACTGGAGGCATAGAAGTCTGAGAGAGCATATTGATGCAACTCAATCCCATCTTGGCAAACCACGTATCCATGTCAAGAACGACGCCGACGTTGACTGGGATGTTCGTGTTTGTGCCTCTGATAAGCATAGGATCTTTTGAGAAAGGAGAATGAGGAAGAAGATAGAGAAAGCAAGTGTGGCCGCAGGGATCTTCATGGTTAATTAGCTCGAATATGTTGTGTAAAGCTTTAAGAAAACAACTCAATCCCATCTTGGCAAACCACGTATCCATGTAGTTGAGATGTCGTGTTTTGTGCCTCTGATAAGCATATGATCCTTTGAGAAAAGAGAATGATGAAGAAGATAGAGAAAGCAAGTGTGGCGGGGATCTTCATGGTTAGATCGAATATGTTGTAAAGCTTTAAGACGATTTACCAAAAGAAGTGGTTGACTCGAATACAGAAGTAGTTGATCATTATGATCCAACAAACTGCGATAATATTATATTGAAAACTCATTTTGGGACTACCGTGACACGTCCCTGCACCTTCCCTTCCACTAGAATATTATTATTTTATGCTTTCTAGATAGATTCATTTTGAATTTAACTAGAAAGATTGAAGCATCTTAATATTTTTTTTTCTAATTAAATAAAAATATTCCGAATGACATGGATCTGAGCTAATTGACATGTTCAAGAAAGATCATACGACAGCTCTTCTATGATTAATTTTATAATTTGCAAAAGAGTCTTCACACTTTGTATCTTTCTATTATTTTTTTCATACTGCACTAATTGATGATTTTAGAAATTTTGCACCTCTCGTTAAATTTTTCTGTTAATTTAGACAGAAAATAATTTTTTTACAAGTAAAACGACAATTTTATCCTTCTGATTTTTTTTAATAATAACAAGTTTATTGAGGTAAAATCATAATTTTTTATGTCAAAAAATCATTTTCTGTTGAAATTGAAGAAATTTTTTTACAGAAGTGTAACGGGACAAAATAATAGATGATGTACAGAATGTAAAAATCTTGTAATTGAAGGGTGTAAATTGTATTTATTCTTTAATTTAATAGTTATATATTAATTGTAATGATCTGCAACATCATTACGTTTTTATTGTCCAGGTGTGATTGGGGCGTGTTGATATTTGGGTTGCTGCAAGATATTATTAGCTTTGTGCTTTAACAGCTTAATTTGTACAATAATTATCGTTAGAAGTCTGACGTGTACAACTCTTGTAATATTTTATAAAGAAAAATTCTGTACAGCACGGGAATTTAATTGATGCAATAGGAACAGAAGGCGAATTTCTCCATAAGCTTCTTTGTTCTGTCTGTTAGTCATTCCTCCGCCATTTCTCTAAAGTTTCTTTCACAGTTTGAAAAGCATCAGAATATGAGGGTGAAATTGGTAACATAATCAATTTTTGAGGTATGATTGGTTTAAGCTAATTGAGGTGTGACAGTCAATTTTTTTTTTTTTTTTTAAAAAGGCCCTAATTGATATCGATTATATAGACGTTAATACTTCCATTTACAAGCCGTGCAGGCTACATATACTCTCCCATCCGGTCAAAAATTGCACTCTCCACTTGATACTATTCAAACTTTCTTCTTTCAAAATGATGGATCACGTAATCATTTTTTTATTAATTCAACAAGGATATTCTCCTACAATTTTTTCAGGACTTACATGATGCAATTAGGAAAAAAAGATACAACATTTGCTTAATGCACATAGAATTTTATAGAATCTACTTTGCCTGAAATTTTATGTGGGCATGCAGCACTATTAAACACGGTAGAGTTCATTTACTGTCTGGGCTGACTCCTAACACTGAAAAAATAAATAAATAAATCTGTGGTTTCAGCAATTCAACTGAAACTCAGATCTAATCTTCTTTGAAATTCTCTGTGAGGGAGCTCCCACTTCGGTATTTGGGCCTCCCTTTAATTTCTAATAGGCTAAGGCCTATTGATTGCCAGATTATTGGGGATAGGATTGTAGCACGAGCTAAGAGTTGGACGAATAAATTTCTCTCTTATGCTGGCAGATTGCAGTTGGTTAAGTCAATCTTGTTTGCAATGTCTCAAGCGTATTGGGTGTATCACTTTATCCTCCCTAAAGCTACCTTGAGTCGAATTGTGCAAACACTTCGATCATTTTTATGAAAAGGCATTGAACTCAATATGGGAGGAGCCAAGGTGTCATGGGTTGAGATATGTAAACCACTACATCAAGGTGGATTGGGAGTCCCGAAAATTAATGCCTGGAATAAGGCATGTAACCTAAGGCATATTTGGCATTTTCTAAAGGATGGGGATGAGTCCATTTGGGCAGATTGGGTCCGCAAGATCTAGTCTTTGGTCGGCAGTTTTGGAACATGAGCATTGCCTCTAATTCCACGTGGTTCTGAAGTAGTATTCTCCAATTTCGTGAGTGGCACGGGAGAGGATCAAGGTTGTTATTGGGGATGGGTGTTCCAATTCTCTTTGGTTTGATAATTGTCACCCTTGTGGACCGCTCTATTTGATACGTTAAGAATGGCTGGTAATGCACAATGCATTTCTTATGAATTGCGTCTGACGACAAGAAGCTGCAAAGGTCAGAGCTCTTGACCGTTTTCATGGGGCTGAAAGATGAGCATGACAACTGGCCTTTTGATGAAATGCAAAGGATCGTGCGAAGAAGAAGATGACGTGTTGGAGGAGGTACACAAAAGCTTGATTGGGCTTGCTGACATGGATTAATGAAAAGCTGAGCTGGAGAAGGTGATGACGTGTTGGTGCATTCCGTTAGAAAGGCAAACGAGTGACGGAAGGAGTAAAAAGTCACAAGCATATGGACTCAGTGACCAAAAATAAATAAACTTAGTGACTATTTTGTCAAAGGTACTAAAATCTGGTGACCAAATTGCTATTTCCCTAAAAATTAAGCTACATTAGTCCGAGTTTGGTGTATAAGAGTATAATAGATTTTCCTCATTGCTATTAAAAAAAACTGTAATTGGATCAAAATACATTGTTAAAAGGTTAAATTACAATTTACCCCCTCAAATTATCATTCAATTCTTAAATACTTCTGCAAACTTTAATTTGTTCCAAATCACCCCTCAAACTATATTTCTCATTGCGATTCTAATGTCCCCAAACTCACTGGAGCTGTTATGTCGAACGATTTTTGTCCCACGTAAACAGAACATGATCTTCTTCTTACACTACAAGAAAAATGACATTAGGTGTCAAAATAAATTTTGTCACAAAATCATATCCTTCTCTATCAAAATATAAATTTCGTTATGCAAGGTGTGCTCAGAAATACAAAACATGTTCGAAAGCCTTAAAATCGGTCCGCACTGTATTTACAGGTGACGAAAGGCAAAACGTCACACATTTGTGACTAGACACATTCGTCAAGAATCTACAAACCCGTTCGAACGGTCTGCGAAGACGTGCGCATAGAATTTGGGTGACAAAACAGCGCACAGAATTTGGATGATAAAACACAGTTGTCACCTATAAGTGATGCAAGTCAAATCGTCACAAAAGCTACAATACCGTCTCACGGTCTGATCATAACGTCTGAACGACTGGACAATCCGCGCATGATTGACACGTGTCTATTTCAGACGACCGTGGAGTACAGTTGTTTGCTTCCAGATGGTTCTCTTTCGTCCAGACACGTATGGCTATATTTTTAGCGAATTGTGGTACTCCATGTTGCACGTTCTAGACGTCTGCCTGCCCATAGCTGTTCGCAATAACTCATATCGTCTGAACGCCATCATTTCCAGAATATTTTCCTAACGGTTAACGATTTGCAATTTAATGCCTGGGAATTTGATTGGTCCACATGGAAAACTTGACCATCTGTATGGCAGTAACAGGTCGTCTGAACAGTGTGGACGGATTTTAAAAACGAATAGAAGCCATTTGAATGGCATTTTACACGACAGTTTTACGTTTTCTCTCTTTTCTCACAGAGGTGCATTCGCGTTTTTCGTCCAAAATCTTGCTCTATAGTCCTATTTCGTGGAGTTCTTTCTATCTATGTATGTTTCTCATGTTTTTATTTCATTTTTTCGTTTAAAAATTGTGTTTTTGACGTTATTTACGTAGAAAATTTCATACTAGATTTTTGGCCACCACAGTTGTTTAGTGGCCGATCTTTGTATTGATATGGATTGTCTAATGTTGTAAGATTGTTTAGGCTATAATTTTATAATGTTTGATGTTGGTTTGAGGTAGTTTTGGAGGTGGGGGAGAGGTCGACCATGGCTGAGTCGACTTGGTCTTCTTCCCCACGACACGTCTAGACGGTTGCAGACGTTTGGACAGATTATTTTAAATTTTCTACCTTAAGTTTTTTGGAGACATTGCCGTTTTAAAACAACCGTGCGGACGTCCTAAGTGTGACGTGCAAACGGCGCTGGTTTTATACGCCGTCGTTTAGTTCAAGATATATACTTATGTTTATGTGTTTTAAACTACGTCATTTTTTGTTAGACATTCGGATGGATTCTATTTGCGTGAGGACGTTGTTCAATTATATGCTGTCGTTTTGTTTAGGATATATACACATGTTAAACATTTATTTTTTAGGAGTATTTTTTATTTTTGCCGACAGTTATGCTAGCGTGCGCACTTTTGTTCCTTAAAACTAGGTCGTTTTATTATTCGTGCCGACGTCTTATTTATGCATGCGGACATTGAGCCGTTATATGCTTTTGTTTTGTTTATGATATATAAACATGTTAAAAATTTAATTTTTAGGAGTATTTTTGTTGCGTACGGTTATCTTAATGCATGCGGACATTGAGCCGTTATATGCTGCCGTTTTGTTTATGATATATAAACATGTTAAAAATTTAATTTTTAGGAGTATTTTTGTTGTGGACGGTTATCTTAGCAGGCACACGTATATTACCTAAAACTAGGTCATTTCATTAGAGTTCAGACAACTTCTATTTGCGTGAGGACGTTATTCAATTATGCGTTGTTGTTTTGTTTAGGATATATACACATGTTAAAATTATTTTTTAAGTATTATTTTTGTTACGGACAGTTATGCTAGCGTGCGCACGTTTGTTCCCTAAAACTTGGTCATTTTATGCTACGTTCGAACGGCTAAGAAGCGTCTGGATGATTGTTTGATTAGATGGCATAATTTTTATATGTTGTGTGAACGGTATGTTACACTGTGCGGACGGTGATAACTGACATTTTATTTGTTTTTTCCTTTTTTTATAGATTAAGAAATGTTTAAATGCCAGCGTTCGTCATCTACCTCATTTGCTGGGAGCTCTATGCAACAGGATCCTCAAAGTCAAGAGGATTATATGACGCGGGAGGAGCAGCTGGAGCAGCAGCGGGTTGAGATACTCAGCCGATTTGCTATCGTAAAGCGTGAGGTCCGAGTAGCTGACTTCGAGGATCCTCAAAGTCAAGAGGATTATATGACACTGTGCGGACGGTGATAACTGACAGTTTATTTGTTTCTTCCTTTTTTTACATATTAAGAAATGTTTAAACGTCAGCATTCGTCATCTACCTCATTTGCCGAGAGCTCTATGCAGCAAAATCCTCAAAGTCAATAGAATTATATGATGCGGGAGGAACAACTGGAGTAGCAGCGGGTTGAGATACTCAGCCGATTTGTTATCGTAGAGCATAAGGTCCGAGTGGCTGACTTCGAGAAGATGAAGTATATAGGCCGAAGTATCTGCGATCTTATGGATGACCAAGGTTGGATTGGGCACCTGAAGAGAGATGGCGTAGCATCTGTAGATCTGGTCTGGGAGTTTTACGTAGCACTACTAGATGTTGCGGATCTTGATGCACTGGTATGGACCACCACTGTATGCAGGGTGACCTTTCAGTTGTTAGCAGACATCCTAGCGGCATTTATGGGGATGCAAAGCCCGATTGGAGCATACCCTGCAGTGGAGATGGGAACAAGCCAGATGCGAAGACATCTTCCATACATTCACGGTCCAGGACGTGGTTGTCGTTGGACTCTTCATGAGACAGAAGTACATGCTTCTATTCTAGCATATTCTGCACCTCATCTTTGCCTACGACATCCAGCCGAGGGCTCACACGACAGAGTGTTCTATAGTGAGAGGCGAGCTGATGTTATCCGTGGCTAAAGGATGTATTGTAGATTTTCCGTTGTACGTCTTCCTAACTTTTCGGTCCAAAGTGAAGAATAGTTCTGCTGTTGCATTGTCGTACAATCCACTCCTAACACATTTCCTCCAAAGTGTGGGCTGCGCGGATAGTTGGGACGAGGAAAGGAAGGTGTCTCCCGGTCCCATATGTCGGACCACTTTAAGTCGTTTCGAGGCTCAACTTAGGCGGCAGCAAATACCGCGAGCTCCTGCTCCCGGAGAGCTGTAGCTAGTGGAGGAGCCCAGTCTTCATATGTAGGAGGAGCAACTAGCCTGAGCCGATACTTGGATGACGGACCTAAAAGGGATAGTTGAGGCTGCTATTTCGCCGAGGCATCAATTGTGCGTCGACTTAGGGGCTCGTGTGACATCTATGGAGACTTAGATGACAGGATTGCGGCCATTTCTCAGTACCACTCCTAGCACCTTGAGTGTGATGTTAAGGAGGTTAGGCGACATTGAGGATCAGCTCGGGAAGATGAGCTAGTCCACCGGGGATGGATCCACTGAGTCCGGTCCGCAGCATGATTAGGACTTTCTTTATATTTTTCTTTCACGTTATTTTTTTTGGATATTTATGTTTGTCGTGGACATTTATTTTAGGTTTGCATTTTGGATATTTACGTTGATTTTGTTTTATGATGGTTATTAAGCATCTTTTTTTATTATGGTTTAATATTTACCTTTGACGGTTTGGATATGTTAATACTTCAAATGTAATGCTCATTATCTGTCACTTAGAATGTTATTAACTGTAACACTTAGAATCTTAAAATCTATAATTAAATACATAATACATTAGGTACTATCAATTATGCATCTATTTACTTGACAGTTTGGATATGTTAATACTTCAAATGTAATGTTCTAATTTGTTACTAGAATGTTATTAACTGTAGAATCATCTAAAAATAAGGAAATGAATAAAAATATGTAAGTACTGTATAGTATCAAAATTATTGAAGTGTATATATATGTGTGTGTGTGTGTGTGTGTGTAATTAATATAATGACACGTTTAATGTAATTTAAGTAGATAGGTAGCATTCGGACATCTGTGTAATCATTCGGACGGTTGTTGTTGTTGTATAAACGACGTCGTTTTTCATTGAGAAAAACGGTGTCGTGCTTTCGAAATGGGTCATCCGCATGTTTTGCTAGCCTGTGTGGACGTGAATTTTCTAATACGACGTCGTTGAGTTAGATGTAAAATGCTGTTGTTGGCTGGTTCAAACAATTTCTTGGATTTAATTCGTACATGTCTGGATGCTGTCGAAATTTTGGATAACAATCTGGACGGCTACAAAATTGTTGGCGATAAATTTTCAGGGGACAACGTCTGGACATCACTTATTACTGTCCGGATGTGTTTTTGACAGAATTAAAAGGATGAAACCTAGAAACTAGTGTTCATTTGGCAACTTTCCGAAAACACCCAAAATCCTCTCAAATTCATCCTAGCTCTGGTTTCTTTTTGAAGAGTCATTTGAATGGTTGAGAAGGAGCTTCAGGTATAGATTGCTCAAACTTTAGGTGCATTGGAACACATCTTTGCGATTTGGAAGCTTTGAGAGGTACGATATTTTACGATTTTTATGGGTTTTTAGTAAAAATATGTTGTTTTGCTTGATTTTTTATTGTTTAATGCTTTGGTAGCTTAGAAACATGTTTGGTGTTAATTGGGTGCGAAAATGGTGATGTAAAATGGCTGCTTTTTGGGATTAAAATGCATCTGTTGGAGAGCAGTTGTCGAAGGATCTGTTCTTAGGGCAATTCAAACCGTTCAGACATCCTTCAGGGCTTGCGGACGTTTCTTCACAAAACGACATCTTTTTGGTTTTTGCAGTGCGAACGGTTGTTAATCCGGCCGGATGGTTATGCGTGAAGTTTTATTTAATATTTGTTTTGTTTTGCATTTAATAGCCCTTAGACCTGTTTGGAAATTATCGCGCATTCTAGTTGTTCAATGCACGGTAATTCCCGAATTGTCCAAGTTGTGGACAATTTGGGATTAGACTATTCGTCATGTACGCAAATGTTCTTGTCATTGATCGGTTTTTGTTGACGTTTGGACGATTTTTGTTAGGTTGGCCATGGATCGCTCCGAAAAAAGTATCACCAAGGCCGGGGCATTGACAGAGCGACCAGCTTAAGCGGACACTATGGTAGTGGAGCTAAAGGAGAGTATCCAGACGAAAGTGAAGCTGACGCATACGTTTACATGGATCTCCATACCCGCTTGACCACTCTAGAGAACAATTTTGGTTTGACGGAGAGGGGTCTGTCGAAGGAGGTGATTGCTATGCGAATGGAACTGACTTCTGTGATAGAATACATGTCCCAGTTGTACCAGTCTCTTAGTACTCTCCGATACAGCTCTGGACGCTCATCAAACGAGTGGATATTATGAAAGAGTGGTTGAAGCATGTTCATGACGCCATCAGACAAGATCTCGATGAGCCACCTCGTCGTCGTGATTCAGACTAGTCTCTGACTTATGCTTTGTCAGTCTCCAGCTTGTGATTCAGACTAGTCTCCGGTTTATGTATTTTCGCTATTATTTACTTATGCTTTGTTAGTCTCCGGCTTGTACTAGACTTTATGATTATGTTTTTCGTTTGGTATTTCTATATTTTATATTTTATATTATGTACTTAATTTTGATTATGTATTTTATTTACTATTATGTCGGCTAGATATTTGTAGACCATTATTAATTTTATCGTACATTTAATATATTGTCTTCATATTCATGTCTAATTTAATTTTAGGGGTAAAGTCATAGTTAGCCCCTATGTTTGGGCAAAAATCAAGTTGCTACCCTTATTTTTCAATTTAACAATTTGAGACCCCTATCTTTAAAAACCTGTCAATCTTTGCCTCCCGTCTAAATTCTTCGTCAAATGAGACTGTTTTTCATCCACGTGCGTCACACCTGCCTCTATTCCACTTGAAATGACCAGAATGCCCTCAGTGAGTGTGAGATAAATCTTCCAAATCTCTCTCCCTCTCTCGCACGAATTCAGCTCTCTCCTTCGAAATCAGCTACTGCCAATAGCCTCCTGCCACCCATTTTCATCGTAGATCAAGGTAGCACTCAACTCTTCTTCTCATTTGTTTTCTTGTCTCCCTTTTCTTTTGATTTTGGTATGTTCCTTTTGTCTTGGGTTTTTTTTGGGGGGGGTGGGGGAGTTGATATCGGGTTAGATGAGGATCATGATCTATTCGTTCCTCCTTTAGAGACCTTCAAGATGACCAACTTCAAGATGACTACAAAAAAAGCAATAAGAGACCTTTAGGCTAATCCCTGCCATTCGAGTTTCACAAAAAAGAGGATTTTCTTTCGTATCAATTCTCGACAAATGTAGAGCAACATAGAAACTTGGAACAACCCAGAACTAGCTCTTCTCACAAATGCTCATTTGTTGAAGACAACTTGATTTTCTCCTTCATTTGATTGTGATGATATTTCCGATGTGGAAGCTTCGGCCCTTAGTTTCTTTAATTAAAGACCAATCATTGCAACTTTGTTTGCAGGAATTGATTCATATGCACTTCCTTTTCACACATGACCATAAGTCTGTTTGTTGCTAGACTTCTTATAAGAGTATGGTATAGGATTGATAGTTTGCAATAGCTATTCCTTTTGGTCAGATTTGGCACAATGGAAGCATGGAGTTATGACCTATTCGACCAGATTTCATTTAATTGATGCTGGTGGTTGTCAATTTCACGAGGTATAAAGAGGTTCCCATTTAGGTGGTGGACAGAAGATAAACATTTTGTTACCTTCAAGATCTATGTACCTATACTATCTCCAACAGGGATTTTGCTCATATTGTCCATCTATGTGTACAATATCAGTGATATTCTATTGTTTGTTTGTAGATCGGAAGTACCAAGTTTCCCCACAAACAAGCTGCTTTCTTTGGTTCTTTGGTGCTTCCCATTTTTTAAAGAAATCGAGCTATTGATTTTGTTGTGCTTATATAATGCTATTTACTTTTATTACGCCGAATTAAGTAAGGTACTGCATGGTTTTTTCAGCCATTGAAATGTTTGAATCACACAAAACTGATAGCTCGGGAAGTGGTGAAAGTGGAGCTTCTACAAAGGGCCCAAAATGTTATTGCAATCTGAGAGCAAAATCGACTATTGCCTTTACGGATGAAAACTCTGGGAGACGGTTTTGGGGTTGTGTGAAATTCAAGGTTAGTATTTTGTTTTTTAATTGGTTGCTAATGTTTATTAAATTTGGTATGTTCTAGTAATATTTATTAATGTTCTAGAAATGTACATTAATTGGTTTTGCATGTTTATTAATTCTGGAATCTGTTTTATTTATTGCATTAACTAATTGGTTTCGAATGTTTATTAAATTTGGTATGTTCTATGGTAGTGTTTATTAATTAGGTGAAATTTATTTTAATGAAAGGATGAAGGTCACTGCAATTATTTTGCATGAAGAGATCCTAAGATGTGTTCGTATAGACAAAGGGTTATTCGACAACTTTGAGCAATGCATGCACAGTCACTTGGCGAACAATCTGCTTGGGATCAAATGAGAGAGAGCTTCGACATCAAACTAAAGTCATTGTTGCCATGACTGAGCAACATCAAACAAAGATCGTAAATATGTCCGAGTAACATCGCATAGAAATTGAGAATTTGAATGTCCAAAATCGAGCCAAAATTGATGCTATGATCGCGCAACATCGGCTAGAGATTGAGGTGGAGAAAAGGGTTTCAGATATTAAGATCAGTGGTTATAAGGGCTGCTTTAGTGTTTTGCTTGTTTCTTATTTTTGAAATTCTGGCTGCTCATATATTCAGTATCTGGTTGTGTGCTCCTTCGAAGCTCATGTTAGCCGTATGAGGTGTTTATTTGAATGTCCAAATTCGTGACAAAATTGATGCTGCCAATGGGTCTTGTTTGTTCATTTTGTTGGTCAGTAGCTAACTGAATTTGTAGCCCTGCTAGTCTCATGTTTGGTCATGTATAGCTCTTATTGTAAACGCGCCATCAGTTTCTGTAATGGGTACCTGATTAACTATCTACCAATCTCTTAACTATATACAATAATGGGTACCTGATTAACAATCTGATAATTCATTGCCAAATCACTTTTGACAGTTTGATCTGATATTCACAATAAGTTTCACACATTGAAAGTATCCTGATCATTTAATAAAGAACTAAGTGCCAACATACATCTATTCAAAAAATGGCACACATAGCTGCCATTTACATCCAACACAATAAAATCCTGAAACCAACATACATCTATCCAAAAATGCCACACATAGCTGCCCTATACATGCAACATAACAAAATCCAGTGCAAATTCAATCAACCAACTAACATCCAAAATAAATAGTTGTCATTTACATCCAAATTCGGCTATTACATTCCCAACAAAATAAAGATAACATCCAACAGTCTATCATGTACTCAATAAGGTCCTATATCTGCCAACGAGGTTTTTTCCCTTTGTCTTTTGCTCCCTTGTGCTCTATAACTGGAGCTTTACCCTTGTCTGATAGTCCAATGCCCGAAGGAGGCTATGAAACTCGAAACTGAACACCTCCTCTACTAGGAGCCCCCCAAGAGCACCTTACACTTTCCCCTGTTTTTGGAGCTGTTAGGTCAATTACCACAGGTGTGCTTGTAGAGCCGCCTTGCGACCCAAATCTTTGCAATCTACTTGAGCTCCGCATCCATATGCGAGAAGCAATCTCAGTTGCAGCTAGAGTGCTTCTGGTAGATGGTGGTTTTGTATTCTTCCTGGCGGGATGCGTCTCCATTGACTCCGCAGCTGGGGCCTCCTTTTATGGAGTTTGAGCTTGAGGCATTTTCTTTTTTGATGCCTGGAAAAACCAACTTAGTTAATAGTCCCTCTATGAAACAACACTATTTTATACAATATGTTGTCGGCCACAAAATAATAGGTTGCAATATACTATACATAATTGTCCCAATCACTTTTGGCCCACCTAAAACGCCTATAAATACCAATCCAACATCACATTCCACAACATCAAACATCTAAAATGCCTACTAAATGAAACTTCAAACAGTTACTGTGAAATCGTAATCCTAATCCCCAAAATCCCAACAGTTGTATCAACCACCATTACATATACATCCGAACACATCAGATGAGGGTCGAAAGCTATATGGGCTTACCGTTGAGTCTTCTTCTCCTTCAGATTAGATTCGATCGTCGTCTAGGGCACAACAGAACATTTTTGGGATTTTGCCTTCCAAATGGGGTTCTACAGAGGGCATGACAGAATAGGTTTTGTCGAATTGAATTCTCTTTTGGGTTACTACAGAGGGCACAACAGCACTTATTTGGGGATTTTTTCTTCCCTTCTTCGTCTAAGGCACGATAAAGTAGGTTTCTTCATTAGTTTGGTCTTCGTCTTGGCACGAACAGAGCAAGGGCATTGAGGTCATCCACCAATCACTTAACAAGGGCAATTTTGTCATTTCGCGTGGAATAGAGGCACGTGTGATGCACGTGGACAAAAAACTATCTCATTTGACGGAGAATTTAGACAGGGGACGAAGATTGACAGGATTTGAAAGATAAGGGTCTCAAATTGTTAGATTGAAAAATAAGGGTAGCAACTTGATTTTTGCTCAAACATAAAGGGCTAACTATAACTTTACCCCTTAATTTTAAATGTATAATTAAATAAATTAAATTTGAAGATTTCGTGTTATAATTTAGAATTGTCCAGACGCATTAATAAAGCCCGGATGTCTACCTGATATGTTATTCACCCGCACGTAATAAATAAATGTCCGCACAGGTTACCATTGCATAACGTCCGAACGAAATTCCTTTGTCCTCATGTCCATATTTAAGCAATGTCTGTACGTTCTAGAGCCGTTCGCAAATTATATTCGTGGCAATTTCTTTTTCTTAAGATAAAAACAATAAGCATCTGCATGTAGTTTATTAGCATGCGAACGATATATCTGCTAACAAAATTTTCATTTTGACATAGAAATTCACTATGTGCGAACCTGTATTAGAGATGTTCGCACGGGTTTCAATGAAGAAATTTATTTTTTCATATAATACATTGGACTTCGCACGGGTCATGTAGCGTTATTTGAAAAGAAAAATTTGCCCACATCAATTCTAAGCGAATCATATATTTTTTTTTTAATAAAGAAAAATCAGCTAACTGCATATTGTTATTAGATCTATAGATTGCGAGAAGTACCATATATAAAAGGTAGGGAAGGGTTTCAACACGGACAAATTTATCTTTTCATGTAAGGAGAAGGTCACGTGCGTGTCACACAAATCGTAAACCATTTGACCAAATTTGTTTTTTTGGTCAATGCCTATTTATATATGTAAATTAAAATTTAAAAAAGGGCCTAATTGGATATCAGGAAAAAAAAATGAAGGATGATCATAGTTAATACGTTTCCCTTTTACAAGCCCTGCAGGCTACAGATACTCTACCATCCAGTCACAATTGCACTCTCTACTTGTTAAAACTTTCTTCCTATTAAAATGATGGACAACCTACTCATTTTTTAACTATATCCGATACAGATATTCTCTTACAATTTTGGGCCCTGCAATTAGGGATGACAGATACGAGTACAACCTTCATTTAATACACGAATATTATAGAATTAATTACTTTGCTTGAAATTTTACGGCGACAGTATTAAGTACCACTGTGGAGTACATTTATTGTTTATCTCTTTCAAAATTGTACCTTATCATTTTAGCAAAAAAAAAATTGCCCATCCAAACAAGGGCTTACTATTGTATAAAAAAACTACAATAATCTATATACATATATTATCCATCATCAATACTTGGTGTTACTTTCTCACATTGGTCTCGAAAGAAAAACGAAAACAATTTCTTTTGTTTGCAATTAACTAATAATACCGAATTTGCTTAAAATGAGTTCAAAACAGAGATGTTCCATTTATATAAGCAGAAACGGAGAAGTAAAATTAAGCATGCATTAATAATTATTTACAACCAATTAGTTAAGAACCAGGGCCGAAATAAATGTACAGATATAATCAGTACTTCACCAATAAACAATAACGGTTTCATTTTTGGGTAATTAGCACAATAGCAGTTTTGTCGTCAAATAAGCCTATGAAAATGCACATTAATGGTATCTCTGAAGTTCTTGATGCATGCAGAGTTGGAAAAAGTTTTGATGCACGCAGAGTTGGATGCACCCGACGATGAAGATAGATTATTTTTTTATTGCATATTATATTTAATTGTTTCGAATATTGTGATTAATTATTTAATTGTACATTTTGTTAATTATTTTTTTATTTAAGAATATCTTTTTTAATAATTTTCTAGCAATTTTTTAATTTTTTTAAAAATAAAAAATAAATTGTTCTAACGTTTGTTTTAGCATTTGAAATACAACATGCCTCCCCTACGTTCAAACAGTATTCGAACTTTCGCGTTTCCGTTTATAACATATTCGAACATCAACTTTTTTATTCCCCGATCAGTATATCAAACGGATTTAATGATATCCATTGGAACGTTATAAAATGTTCGAACATGTTTCCCCTTTCCATCAGAAATCTTCTGAACGTTTTTTACGTGAACCGTTGTAACCCATTAAGAACTGTTACAGACGTTCCATTTTAAAGCGTTGGAACGATATCTTAAATATCGAATGTAAAAAAAATTTTATAGTGGTTCGAACGTTTATTTGCCTTATCAAATGAATTTATATTTTCCATCGAAAGACGTTCGAACATAATCCTGAACTGTCCGTTCGGAAGTGTTCAAACGATATATATATATATTGGGGGGTGGAAGCCTTCCAGTACCAGAAGGGTAGTTTTTGGGACGGAACATCATTTTCATCCCAAAAAACCTTTTGTTGTACTGTCTATCGAATAAAATATTCACATACAACATTAATTTGCATTTACGGTTTAGATATATAGCAAATGAAGATCTTCCTTGTCGAGCTGCGGTGAAGGTCTCCCTTCTCATGTGTGATAGCTATGACTTAATTCTGACATTCTGAAGTACGGCTGAATGTTACTATGGTCACTCTGCATTTCACTTCAATTTCAATTAAATATTCCACGTGTTCAATTGCAAAATATTACCAAATTGGTAATATGGCGTATAAAGTGCTAGTATCCCAATCGTTAGAGGGCAAAAAGTGTATTTTTTTTTCAATGGGCATAAAATATCACCATGAGTTACGTGCGTGTCACATGTACGTTTATCCGTCTAAAATGACATAACTCCTAATGTCGAAGGTGCAATTTGTAAGTAGGTAGTAGTTAGAGGTGAAATGTCACCTAATTAATAATATGAGGTGCAAAATGTCAGTTTGGGAGCAAAAAAATGTATTTTTTCCACGAATGTAATTTATGTAACAATAAAATATATCTCTTTATAACTTTTTGGGGAAAAGTCACTTTGAGCCTTCTAACTACCAATATAATTTCAAATAAAGGTTTAACTTACTATTCTTGACACATTGAGCCCTCAAACTTCCACTATTAATCAAATTGCACCCTAAAATAAAATTTGAGATTCAAAATCGTGCCACATGTCTCATTCAAAATCCACGTGGCACGAGTTTAATAATTGGATCTTTTTTAGGGATGTAAATTGAAGAAATTTGAAAAGTTTGAGGGCTCAATGTGTCAAGAATGGTAAGTTTAAACCTTTATTTGAAATTATATTGGTAGTTAGAAAGCTCAAAATGACTTTTTCCCAAAAAGTTATAAAGAGATATATTTTATTGTTACTTAAATTACATTCGTGGAAAAAATACATTTTTTTGCTCCCAAACTAACATTTTGCACCTCATATTATTAATTAGGTGATATTTCACCTCTAACTACTACCTACTTCTACTATTAATCAAATTGCCCCTAAAATAAAATTTGAGGGTCAAAATCGTGCCACGTGTCTCATTCACAATACACGTGGCAGGAGTTTAATCATTGGATCTTTTTTATGAGTATAAATTGAAGAAATTTGATAATTTGTGGACTCAATGTGTCAAAAGTGATTGTTTAGACCCCTCTTTGAAATTGTATTTGTTATTAGAGGGCTAAAGTGACGTTACTCTTAACTTTTTAAACTTTTAAAATAAGTTATAGTTTCACACATAGTTTTATATTTTCTTTATCATTGAGGTTTATTTACTATATTGTATCTTGTTTACCAGTCCGACACGAAAAATTCAGGAACAATAAACAACGTTGGACAGCTACCATAAGCGACCTAGGTGTTTGGGTATAGCCTTCACAGCTGGCAAGATAAAAAAACGTATTAACAATATAAAAAAAAATACCAACTAGGCTTTTAGTTTTGGTTTACTTTTCCCGAAGCCGGGATATCCGAGTCGATCCGACGGTCAATGAACACTGAAATTCTCAGCTCACAGACTCTGAAGTATTTTTAGCATTAGAATCCAGACTTTCTTGGATGTCACCGCTGGATTTCAATTTTCACACTATCGATCTCCGAAGTCCAGACAGAGAAAAAGAGAAGAATTCATCACTGGTCTGGGATTAGATTCCTTTTGAGTATTATATAAGTGTAGAAATTAAGTTTTGAATGGTCTAGTCTCATTAGAGTTTTTATGGCTCTAAGCTAACCAAGTGGGACAAAATTAACATACATCAGTCCGAGTTTGGTGTACAAGAGTATAATAGATTTTCCTCTTGCTAAAAAAAACAGATCAAAATGGCAAGCGTAAAACAATTAAAATACCTCTAGGCTTCTTCCGACGAATTTATATGTCACCGATCCCGGATCACCTATCACCCGCCCAGACTTTCTTGGAACCGCTGTCGATCTCCGAAGTATTCATCACTGGTCTCCCTAGTCTCATTAGAGTTTTTTATGGCTCTAAGCTAACCAAGTGGGACAAAATTAACATACATCAGTCCGAGTTTGGTGTACAAGAGTATAATAGATTTTCCTCGTTTCTATTAATAAAAAAAACTGTAATTAGATCAAAATAAAGGGTAAATTACAATTTACTCTCTTAAATTATCACTCAATTTTGTAATTCTCCTGCAAACTTTAATTCTTTAAACTCACCTTCAAACTATATTTTTCGTTGTGATTGTAACTGTATGCCGAATGGTTTTTGTCCCACGTAAACGGAACATGACCTTTTACATGAAAAGAAAAATTTGCCACATTGATTCTAAGCGAGTCATTTTTTTTATTTTAATAAAAAAAATCACTAACTATATATTTTTTCTTACATCTATAGATTGCGAGAAGTACCATAGATGGTTGGGAAAGGTTCAAAAGAAGGCAAATTTGTCTTTCCATATAAGGAGAAGGTCACGTGCGTATCACATGGGACGTAAACCATTTGACATAATAGCTCCAGCGAGTTGGGAGATGCAATCGCGACAAAAAACATAATTTGGGAGTGAGTTATAACGAGTTAAAGTTTTTAGGGATATTTGATAATTGGGTGGTAGTTTTGAGGGAAAAAATTGTAATTTACCCTTGTTCAAATATCTTATACCTAACATAGCATTGTACAATACATAGATGATTATGCCCTGATTGATCATCTTCCATTACAGTATATATCAAGGCTTTTGAGCTAAAAGAAAGAGCAATGGACAAAATGGTTGTCTGCTTATTCCTATTCTGACGGACCAATATCGTGAATGCATACGTTTATAGTGCAAATAAATCTCAAAGAATATGGGTTAAGCAAGGAAAGTTAAAAGCAAGGAAAAGAAGACAAAATATGTACCGAGAACAGAACCGAGGGGTTCAGTTCTTCTAAACTTCCAACCAACAACCAAACCGCCAGTTGGGAGAACCGGTCGGGCCGACTAGGTTCGGTGGTCAGTCCGATTCGGTCGACAAACTGAGACTTCAAGAATAGCCTTCTCCAAGGCTTCAAAGGGGAGAAATTGATTAAAAAAAAAATCACAAATACAGAATCCCAACCTTGTCCTTGTGACCTCGCCAATGGAACATGAAAAACAGCTCAAAAAGTACATAAAGAACTTGGACAAGATCTTATTACCGATGATAGGAAAATCAAAAACCACAATCAACTACCAACAACCACCAAAAATAGCCACCAACAACCACCAAAAACAACCACAATCAACCACCAACAACCATCCACAATCAACCACCAAGAGAGAGAGAGAGAGGAAAATTGTAAATCTAGAAACAAAGGAGCAACAATCAACTACTAGAAGTCTAGATCTGTGCTGCAGCGTTGCTAGTGCGCTGTAGATCTGCCTCTTCTTCAAGTACTCTGAAGCTGTTCTGGAGGGGTTGAAGGCAAAGAAAACGGCATCGCACAAGGAGCTGCGGTGGGGGCGTGAGAGAGAGAGAGAGAGAGGGCCGAGGGGGCGTGAGAGAGAGATAGAGAGAAAAAGGGGAGGACGTGAGATATAGAGAGAGAGAGAGAGAGAGATGAGATAGAGAGAGAGACTGAGAGAGGGGGCTTGAGATAGACGCCGGCGGGGGTGTGGAGCGGTGGGGGGTGGCTAGTTTCAATTTTGAGAAGAAAGGGGTGAAATGAGTGGGGGGGCATCGGGGGGAAATAAAAAACATGAAAGGGGATTTGGGGGGAGAGACAACGTCGTCTCTCCACTTAATAATTAATATGTAAAAAAATAAATAAATAACATGAATTTCCTAAATTACCCTCGGTTCGATTCGGCCCACGATTTTGGGTACCCAGAACCGTGGGCCGAACCGACCCAGTCGGTTATAAAATTTTTTGGGCCGACCGCCGAACCAGGCTGGCCCAAAACTGGCCGGCTCAATCGGTTTCAAGCCAGTTTGGGCCGCCCGGTCGGTTTCGGCCCAATTGTGTTCAGCCCTAGCTGGCACTATTGCGACGAAATTAGACATCACTCACTCCGGCATACCCGGATCATGACCGACGTTTCTGACAAAGTCATCTGCAGTAACTTTTTAATTTATATGTTTTCCGAAGCCAAAGGTATAACATCATAGTTAAGAAGTTTCCCTTTTACGAGCCGTGTGCGCTGCATATACTCTACCATCCCGTCACAATTGCACTCTCTAGTACTTGTTCAAACTTTCTTCCTATTAAAATGATGGATAACCTAATCATTTTTTTTTATTATATCCGATATAGATATTCTCTTACAATTTTCTCTTCCACTTAAAAATGCAATTAGGGAAGACAGATACAACCTTCATTAATTTAATACACGAATATTATAGCAGTTACTTTGCTTGAAATTTTACGTTTGTGGAGTACATCTATTGGTTATCTCTATTGAAATTCTACCTTATCACTTTAGCAAGAAAAAATTTCCCATCCAAACAAGGGCATGCATTAATAATTATTTTTCATTTTTGGGTAATTAGCACAATAACAATTTTTTCATCAAATAAGCCTGTGAAAATGCACATTAATGGTTTTCTTCCTGTATCTCTGTAGTTCTTGATCCCTTTGAATTTGACTGGTGAGTTAACTCAATAGTTGCTGCTACTTGAGAAGTTTGAATATTTACACTGGGATCCGCATCTTCTAACAGAGGTGTTCCAGGATTTCTCAAGGGGATTCCATCTGCATCGAAACATTTGAAGGTCTTGGGGGCTTCCAGTTTGTGGGAGTTCACTTGCACCTTGATAGAAGTGTTTTTTTTGTCTTGGAGTAACTTTTTCCGAAGGATGTGAAGCGTCTACACTACAAAAATTTCTAATATACGATGGATTCTTTGTATTACTGAGACTTGGTTACCAAACGATCTGAAGATTTGTTGCCTCTCACTATGGAGGAACTTGAACACATAGAAGATCAGAGCTGCGACGGAAGCAGCCCCAGCGATGAGGAATAGCCCTGAGAAGCTAGAGAGGCTGAGACTGCCAGAAGAAACCTGGGGATTGGAGTCTGGACAATTTGTTTGTGCTCCTAGCCAGGAATCTTCTATCTGTTTCATTTGGTCTCCTTCAGTGATATTCAAGATGGCGCTTGAAACATCAGCTACAAGAGGGGAACCTTTTGGGAACACCTGCAAGCCATAGAACAAAAGAAATCTTGAGAAACCATACGCCCACATAACGAATTAACATAGATGACAGGAGAGATCTTACGAAACCAAACCCATCAGTTTTGTATATGGATTGAACCATGGTGTACTTGGAGCAATATTTGTCGTAGAAAAAGCTTCATATAAGGGATTTCATCAAAAGCAGCGTCTATACCACCATTTGCGCTTCCTTTTGACAACAGTTCATCACATTCTTCCGTGTTATTGTATTGCTTAAGCTGATGTGTTTTAAAATTCATCTGTTGTAAGATTCCCAAAACAAAAGAACCTTCTTGGTACCCAACATTCGCCCGATCCTTAATAAGCTGATTGACATCAGTAAAAGTTGGCTGCAACTGTTGAACTGTTAGGAGCGAGGTCAAACTTGCTGTGTAGCTTTGAGTAAGTATGAGCACCACAAAAACCCATATGATTACCACACAGTCCTAGCACAATTGCTTATCACTGGCTCCCCTGTAAAGTAAGCACTTAACTGTTTAGGAACAAATATAATAGCATCAGTAATTCAAAATTGCCAGTCATCAATATATATAGTTCTGAGCAAGGCAATGGCTCCACCTATAGAGCGTTTAAGACCTCATAGTTTGGGGATAGCAACTATTCAAAAACACGTAAGATCTAACTTGGGAATAACAATTCTTGAGGAAGAATACTTCACTGAGAGTCATCCACTTAATGCACTGTAACAATAATACTCAAAAGTTTCAGCACTACTAACGCTATTAGTCATGAGAATCTGAAGCAGAGAATAGAAAAGAATTAGCTTGATGGCCTCAACAGTCAACAAGCTAGCTAGACTAATTAACCCAAGGTAGGCTTGTAACCAAATCCTATCTATTTATGACACTAAAATAATATACTTCAAAGCATAAAAATATGTTTCTATCTGGTGAGGCCGGCTTACCAGGCTGTGGTCTATGGGCTACCCTAAGTAAACCTACCCTTTTAAGTTCTAAATATAAAACCCCAAACATTAGATTCTAGATCACACTATAGCCTTTCTACACATGATCCGGTTATCACTATTACATTCAAAACTTAAATATCCATATCGCAACTAATCAATAATCGGGACATATGAATTTTCAGGTTTGTTTCCCAGTAAATTCTTACATGCATCAATATTGGCAGAAAGAGGGTTCTGTCATGTACATGGTGGAATGTGCAGTGTAGTTTTCCATTATATATAGCTATATGCCCTTGTCTGTATTTGAATCGCTTGCCTCTGGTTTTATGCAATGAAATTATAAATTAGGAAAGGGAACTTACTTTGTGAAAAGACCAAGGTTGAGAAGGCAAACCACAAGCTTGTCCCCAATTGATGTGACCAATCCCCAGCCCGAAATTCTTCGTTTATCCGATGTTCAAGAACCCAAACTACAAAGCCAAGTGAAGACAAAGAAACAGCCACTTGTGATCCAGAGATCATAGTTAAAGGCTTCAAGAAGACCCAAGCATTTTTGGGCCTGTTGTCTCTTAATGGCACTACCATTGATACTCCAGATTCCGTATATGGCAATGTGAAATCCAC
>CM025850.1:32396346-32411847 GCA_003952965.2 Morella rubra | reverse complement strand
CAGTGATTGCTTCGGAGTTGAGACAAAGGAAAATCTTCGTACTGTTCGAATCACAGATAGGTCAAAAAATCACACCGGCAATGGCAATGAACTGTAAAGAAAGAGGAAAGAGAGAGAAATAAAAAGGGGAGAAGAGAAGAGAGTAGTGAGTGGCTGGCAAGGAGAAGAATTTGACAGAGGAATGGTAGAGGGAACTCAGGGAAGCACAAAGCCTTAGAACTAAATGAAAACCGCAAAAGTGGATTTGATTTTTGAGTTTTAGTAACAGTACCTTTTGACCTTTTAGTAACGGGAATCAGAAGGTTACACTCACTTTGTACCTTTAGTGACCAATAAAGTGACTCGGTACCTTTAGTGACCAATAAAACGATTTGGTCACCGAAGCCTTATTTTTTAGTGACGAAACCGAAGGAGTCGGTGGCTATTGCCTGATTTTCTTGTAGTGTACATAGATTGGGACAGCTTCTCTCCATCCAAAGGCTTCAATAATTGCATTTATAGCCTTGACTTGAGATGAGTCATTTTGGGCAACTCGAAAAAAGTATGAACTCCGAAGGGAGGTAAGAGAAGGGCTTGTTGCTGAGAACGATATAATGTGCACCTGAGCTTTCTCCCCGAGATCAATGACAAACTTGGCCTGCATCGAGTTTTGCGGCCTAATGATGCTTGCACTTGTACACTTTTCATTTGGTATAGAGTTGAGTTTCGAGAACAGAAAGGAATTAGATGCATTGCCCAAGCAATCTACTCATCATTTAAATAATTGCACAATAACCGACCCGTGATATGATATCTATGTGCATCATGTGCTTGTGATGATGAAGCTTTATGAAAAGATGAACACAAGCGGGGGAGAGAGAGAGAGAGAGAGGAACCTGCAGCTGCAGCTCCATCGACTTCGCTTTTGGAGTCCCTTACGTGGAGAACCAGCCTGGTTTTGTAATGGCTACGAGAGGCATAGAAGTCTGAGAGAGCCATATTGATGCAACTCAATCCCATCTTGGCAAACCACGTATCCATGTCAAGAAGGACGCCGACGTTGACTGTTTTGTGCCTCTGATAAGTATATGATCCTTGGAGAAAGAGAATTTTATGTAGTTATTTATTGGGTCCAAAATATTGGGGTCCAAAATTTTTGCTCTCAAAGATTGGGGCGTATTGATATTTGGGTTGCTGCAACATTATTTTTTTTTTTTTTAGTCAAAACAACAAGCTTTTATTAAAGTTAAGGAGGTTTGAAAACCTCAAGTACATGCTCTAAGGGGCGTGTCTGACCCTCCGGAGAGGCGACGGGCCAACGAGCAAATGGGCCAAAAAGCGGCCTTACAAACCCAAGCCCAAAAGGACAGGTAAAGACCCATAAAGGGTGAAAAGCCCACGAAGGGTAGCAAGCTGAGCTGACCAGCGGAAAAGGAAAGGCGATGGTGGAATATGGTGGCAGGACCAGCTGCTAGAGGCGACAAACCGGCCAGATCGGAAAAGGTGGAGGCGCGTGAGATCCATGCGCGAGTGGGCCCCCACGCACCGCCCGGCCGGTCATCGGAGATGACCACGAGGAGCGCCTGAACGTCCAGATGCCAGCCATCTAGCGTGTGTATACCGGAGAGGACTACTGACCGCTGAAAAATGAAGAAAAAGGGACGGGAGTGTGCTTTAACAGCTTTGTACATAATTAGTCGTTAGAAGTCTGACATGTACAACTCTTGTAATATTTTATATACTGAAATTCTGTACAGCACGTGAATTCAATTGAATGCAATAGGAACAGAAGGCTTAATCTTCCACTTCTTTGTTCTGTCCGTTAGTCGAGATTCTTCCGCCATTTCTCTTAAGTCTTCTTTCACGGTTTGAAAACTCATCAGATTATGAGGGTGTGAATTGGTCAATGCCGAGCCTATATATGCATAGCAATTTTTCTTTTTTTTAAAAAAAAAAGGCCCTAATTGGATATTAGAGAATAAAATAAAGGATGATCATAGACGTTAATACTTTTCCATTTACAAGCCGTGCAGGCTACATATACTCTCCCATCCGGTCAAAAATTGCACTCTCCACTTAATACTTATATTCAAACTTTCTTCCTTTTAAAATGATGGATCACCTAATCATTTTTTTATTTTATTCAACAAGGATATTCTCCTACAATTTTCTCACCGACTAGCATCATCCAATTAAGAAAGATCGATACAACATTCGCTTACTGCACATAGAATTTTATAGAATCTACTTTGCCTGAAATTTTATGTGGGCATGCAGTATATACTATTAAACACGGTAGAGTTCATTTACGGTCTGGGCTGACTCTAACACTGCTACGAGTCAAATTTTTTTTTTCTGTGGTTTCAGCAATTCAACTGAAACTCAGATCTGCTCTTCTTTAGAATTCTCTGTGGGGGAGCTCCCACTTCGGTATTTGGGCCTCCCTTTGTGAGTCTAAACAACAACTCAAGACAGGGGTGAATTGAATTTTAATAAAAATTAAAACTTTTTTTAAGATAATTTAAGAAATAGAACAATAAAGCATAAAACACTACATATATGGATATGGAACGAATAATAAAAGAGATAGAGTTAGGGAGACGATACCGCAATTTTAGATGGTTTGGCCAACACTTGTCTATGTGCACCCCTAAGGTTATTAACTTCCTTGGGCTTCTTTCACTACTCTCCAAATAGTAAATACACCTTAACTTCCCGGGTGCTAAGGAACCTTTACAAAGCGTTTTTCGAGTTCACGCTTTCACTCTCTTCACAAATCCCAAAATCCAAGGAATTTCTTCTACCCTCATGAGTAGGACTAAGTGTTTACCCAATACTCAAATGATTTACAAAAGATGGGTACAAAAGAATAATAAAGAAAGACTCTCTAAGCCAAATCAGCAAGTGAAAAGCTCAATAGTGTGCAAGAAGACAACATTCTCTAAGGAAAGTTAAAGTTTGGCAGGTGGGAGCACAAGCTTTCTTAGGTAGCTGCAGTCTTCCCTCTTCTTCAAAGCACTTTCTCTCTCTAGAAGTTAGGCAAAAATAATTGTAATTGTGTTGTCTTTATCTCTTTATTTTCTTCTATTTATAGCCCATCTAACTTTAAAGGTCTTAAAAACCCTCAAAAGTACCGTTGGAAGTTACCCATGTCTTTTTAAAGCATGTTAAATGATCTGGCGTCGTTCCAGATTTTCTGCAAAATCGCAGCATGTGTCGACACATAGTCTGCATGTGTTGATACTTCAAAAATTGGTCTAGAATTATGGTCTCGAGTGACAGTGCAATGTGTCGACACCATGAATTCAGCTCTCGGGTGTCAGTGCAATGTGTCGACACTATAAGTGCTATAGAGAAAAATCAGCATCTTGAAAGTGTCCATTCCATTTCAACACCTCTTTAAACATCTACAATATGAAAAATTGACCTATTAACTTTGTTTAAGTACACTTAAAAAATTTTAATGAGATAACCTCAATCCTTTGAAACACTTTTTAGAAAAAGTGGATTGAAAAGGTAAAATCTATAAGTCTTCGAAGCACTTAGAATTTTTTGTTATCATCAAAATAAATTACGGATTGTTTGCAAAACAATCTTGGACTAACACCCTTTAATTTCTAATAGGTTAAGGCCTATTGATTGCCAGATTCTTGGGATAGGATTGTAGCTCGAGCTAAGAGTGGGACGAATAAATTCCTCTCTTATGCTAGCAGATTGCAGTTGGTTAAGTCAATCTTGTTTGCAACGTCTCAAGCGTATTGGGCATATCACTTTATCCTCCCTAAAGCGAGCTTGAGTCGAATTATGCAAATACTTTGATCATTTTTATGAAAAGGCATTGAACTCAATATGGGAGCAGCCAAGGTGTCATGGGTTGAGATATGTAAACCACTACATCAAGGTGGATTGGGAGTCCCGAAAATTAATGCCGGGAATAAGGCATGTAACCTAAGGCATATTTGGCATTTTCTAACGGATGGGGATGAGTCCATTTAGGCAAATTGGGTCCGCAAGAATCTAGTCTTTGATCAGCAGTTTTGGAACGGGAGAGGATCAAGGTTGTTATTGGGGATGGGTGTTCCACTTCTCTTTGGTTTGATAATTGGCATCCTTGTGGACCGCTCTATTTGATACGTTCAGAATGGCTGGTAATGCGTAATGCATTTCTTATGAACTGTGTCTGACGACAAGAAGCTGCAAAGGTCAAAGCTCTTGACCGTTTTCATGGCGCTGAAAGATGAGCAATGACAACCTTTTGACGAAGTGTAAAGGATCGTGCGAAGAAGAAGATGACGCGTTGGAGGAGGTACACAAGAGTTTCATTGGGCTTGATGACATGGATTAATGAAAAACTGAGCTGGAGAAAGTGAGGACGTGTTGGTGCATTCCGTTCGAAAGGCAAACCGAGTGACGGAAGGAGTAAAAAGTCACAAGCATATGGACTCAGTGACCAAAAAAAAAATAAACTTAGTGACTATTTTGTTAAAAGTACTAAAACCTAGTGACCAAATTGCTAATTTTTCAAAAAATTAAGCTACATTAGTCTGAGTTTGGTGTACAAGAGTATAATAGATTTTCCTCATTGCTATTAAAAAAACTGTAATTGGATCAAAATACATTGTTAAAAGGGTAAATTACAATTTACCCCTCAAATTATCATTCAATTCTTAAATACTTCCGCAAACTTTAATTTGTTCCAAATCACCCTCAAACTATATTTCTTGTTGCGATTCTAATATCCCCCAACCCACTGGAGCTGTTATGCCGAACGATTTTTGTCCCACGTAAACGGAACATGATGTTCTTCTTACACTACAGAAAAATGACATTATGTGTCAAAATTTTAGTGTCAAAACAAATTTTGTCACAAAATCATACCCTTCTCTATCAAAATATAAATTTCGTTATGCAAGGTGTGCCCGAAATACAAACACATCCGGACAACCTTAAAACCAGTCGCATGTATTACGAAAGGCAAAACGTCACACATTTGTGACTAGACACATTCGTCATGAATCTCCGAACCCGTCCGAATGGTCTGCGAAGATGTGCGCACATAATTTGGGTGACAAAACACAGTTGTTCACCCTATAAGTGACGCAGGTCAAATCGTCACAAAAGCTGCAATACCATCCGTACGGTCTGATCATAATGTCCAAACGACTGTGACAGTTCGCGCATGATTGACACGCGTCTATTTCAGATGACCGTGGAGAACAGATGTTCGCGTCTACATGGTTCTCTTCCGTCCAGACGCGTATGGCTATATTTTCAACAAATGGTGGTACTCCACATTGCATGTTCTAGACGTCTGCCCTCGCATAGCTGTCCACACTGACTCATACCGTCTAAACGCCATCATTTCCAGAAGATTTTCCTAACGGTTCACGATTTACAATTTAATGCGTGGGAATTTGATTGGTTCATTAAATTCTAAATCGTATTAACCACTGTGAAATTCTATACGATTTACAATTCTGATATAGATATTCTCTTACAATTTTGGGCCATGCAATTAGGGAAGACAGATACAAGTGAGTACAACCTTCATTTAAGACACCAATATTATAGAATTAATTATTTTGCTTGAAATTTTATGATGACAGTATTAACCACTGCGGAGTACATTTATTGGTTATCTCTTTTGAAATTGTACCTTATCATTTTAGGAAAAAAAAATTTGCCCATCCAAACAAGGGCTTAGTATGTTGGAAGATGAGTTTACAACACAAAGGGAGTAAGGCTTTAATGTAGAGCAATTTTGTATGGAAGAGGTAATGAGGAGAGATATGGAAGAACACACTTCAATTTCTCAAACTTGGCTTGTATTGTCTTAACTTGACTTTACTTGACTTGTACAAAGTGGTGGGGGTACATCCCTTTATATAGGCTTACACATTTAACCTTAGCCACACATTTTATCTAAAATATCTAGATATTTCTACGACACTTTTAGATATTTTGTAGCACTTTCTAGACAAGGCATATCAGCTTATCTCTAAGATATTTTCTTAGAACTTTCTAGAAAGTTATTTGATCACTCCAACTATAGAGATTTATAGAACTCTCTAGAGAACTTCTTGCTCTTTCTCATCTAGAGCACTATAGAACTTTCTAGAAAATATTATTTCTCCTCCTTTCCTCTAGAGATTTGTGGAACTTTCTAGAAGAGCTTCATGCTCCATTGGGCCAAGATTAAGTTTGGAGCACATCTTGGGCCCAAATCAATTTTAACTTTCAACATAGTATTGTATAAAAAAATTTCAATAATCTATATACATATATTATCCATCATCAATACTTGGTGTTACTTTCTCACGTTGGTCTCGAAGAAAAATGAAAACAATTTCTTTTGTTTGCAATAAACTAATAATACCGAATTTGCTTAAAATGAGTTCAAAACAGAGATGTTCCATTTATATAAGCAGAAACAGAGAAGTAAAATTAAGCATGCATTAATAATTATTTACAACCAATTAGTTAAGAACCAAGGCCGAAATAAATGTATGGATTTGATCAGTACTTCACCAATAAACAATAACTGTTTCATTTTTGGGTAATTAGCACAATAGCAGTTTTGTCATCAAATAAGCCTGTGAAAATGCACATTTATGGTTTTCTTCCTGTATCTCTGTAGTTCTTGATCCCTTTGGATTTGACTGGTGAGTTAACTCAATAGTTGCTGCTACTTGAGAAGTTTGAACATTCACACCGGGATCCGCATCTTTTAACAGAGGTGTTCCAGGATTTCTCAAGGAGGATTCCATCTGCATCGAAACATTTGAAGGTCTTGGGGGGCTTCCAGTATTTTGTAGGAGTTCACTTGCACCTTGATTACTTGAAGTGTTATTTTTGTCTTGGAGTAACTTTTTCCAATAGGATGTGAAGCGTCTACACTAACAAAAATTTCTAATATATGACGGATTCTTTGTATTACTGAGACTTGGTTACCAAATGATCTAAAGATTTGTTGCCTCTCACTATGGAGAAACTTGAACACATAGAAGATCAGAGCTACGAAGGAAGCAGCCCCAGCGACAAGGAATAGCCCTGAGAAGCTATAGAGGCTAAGACTGCCAGAAGACATGGCAGAGATTCCAAAGCGTCATGAGTCTGAGCTTTTGTAAAAATATCAGAGATTTGGCAACAGGTAGAGACATGGCGTGTAACCAGCAAGACAAGAGCAACTCTTTCATGAACGTAATGGTAATCTAACTCGATGTGTTTACTGCGAGCGTGGAATACCGGATTTACCGTCATGAAAAGAGAACTCAGATTATCACAGAATAGAGTCGGCGCAGAAGACAAGGGAACATGCAAATCACGTAGAATAAATGTTAACCAAGTCAATTCGGTTGTAGTTTGTGCCATAGCACGGTATTAGGCCTCTGAGCTGGACCGAGAGACAGTGGGCTGCTTCTTAGCACTCCATGAGATAATATTGCTCCCTAGAAAGGTGCAGTACCCCGTCGTTGAGCGTCGAGTAAAAGGGCAGCCAGCCCAATCAGTGTCTGAAAAGGCATATAAATCTAAAGAACTCGAATTTTGAATGTGAAGACCGAGATGTATTGTCCCCTTGACGTACCGTAAAATACGTCAAACCATGGTAAAGTGAGCATCTGTTGGAGCCTGCATGTACTGAGAGACTTGGTTAACAGAAAAAGATAAATCTGGATGTGTCAAGGTGAGATACTGAAGAGCCCCAACCAAAGATCGATAACGTTTGGGATCTTTGTAGAGTGGTGAATTCAACTCGGGCTTATTTTTTTGACACATAGGGGTATGAATCGGTTTTGATTCATGCATTGCATCACGTTCCAGTACGTCTATTGCATATTTGGTTTGATGAAGAATTAGGCCACCAGATACAGTTGCCACTTGAATGCCCAAAAAATAATGAAGAGGACCAAGGTCTTTCATAGCAAATTCACTATGCAAAGAATCCATGAAGGAATGAATAAGCGAGTCACAAGAGCCAGTGAGGATTATGTCGTCGACATAAAGCAAGAGAACCAAGATACCACGATTGGAGTGATTAATAAAAAGGCTAGGATCGGCTGAGCTGCAAATAAAATTATTTTGAAGAAGAAAGGAACTAAACCTGTTAAACCAAGCTCGTGGAGCTTGTTTCAGGCCATAGATCGCTTTGTTCAACAAACAAACATAATCTGGAAACCTTGAATCTTGAAAGCCAGGAGGTTGCTCCATATATACCTGCTCAGTAAGAAAGCCATGAAGAAATGCATTCTTCACGTCTAACTGGCGAATGCTCCAGCATTTAACAACTGCAATTGAGAGAACCAATCTTATAGTCCAGGCTTGACAGCAGGAGAATAAGTTTCAGAGAAGTCAATACCATCGACTTGATGATAACCTTTCGCAACAAATCGTGCTTTGAGGCGTTCAAGTGATCCATCTGCCTTGAGCTTGGATTTAAAGACCCAACGAGAACCAACAACATTCATGGATGGTCGTCGAGGTACAAGAGTCCATGTCTCATTTTGAGAGAGAGCAACAAGCTCCTCCTCCATTGCTTTCCTCCAACCCGGATGAGAGAGTGTCGAACGAATATTGCCAGGTTCTTTAGGAATAGAATCATAAATATGAAGAAAAGCATACTTGGGATTCGGTTTATGAATGCCAACACGTGCCCTTGTCACCATGGAATGAGAAGGTAGGAGTGGAACATTGAAGTCTTGCATTGGAGTGGGAAGTATTTCCTCATCAATTGAAGATAAATCTGTGGGAATTAATTCAGCATGTGAGTCAACATGTGAGTCACCAGCGTGTAATGAAATCAAAGGAACATCGGTTACAGGTGGTTCCATGATAATGGTAGAGGATGTAGGCGCACAAAATGGCTCAATTGGTGGAGATGGAGAATCTATCCATTCTTTGAATACTTGGACGGAGGGTTCTGGTGAGCCTATCTTGCAACGGTCTGAGGCTTGGAACGGAAGAATAGTCTCATCGAAAACTACATGTCTTGAGATAAACACACGTCGAGATGGAGGATAATAGCATCGGTAGCCCTTATGCCGATCACTGTAACCCATAAAAACACAAGGTAATGATTTGTGATCAAATTTATTTCCTTTGTTATACCATAAATATGGAAAACATCTAGAGCCAAAGACACTTAAATAACCATAGTCTGGAGAGTGACCATGTAACCGAAAGAAAGGATTGTCCCATTGAAGTACTGAAGAGGGAAGTCTATTGATTAAAAACACAACCATGGTGAATGCTTCCACCCAAAAATATTTGGGACATTAGCTTGAATCATCATAGTGATTCCTAATTCCCGAATAACTCTATGGCGCCTCTCAACCACACCATTTTGCTCAGGCGTGTACGGACAAGAAAGTTGATGAATAATCCCAGATGCTTGCAGATGCGTTTGAAAAAGGTGATTGACAAATTCACCTCCTCCATCAGTCTGGACTATTTTAATAGCCCCACAAATTGTCGAGCCACATATTTTTCAAATAACAGGAATTGTTGAATGAAGTCAGATTTCTTCTTCAAAGGAATCAACCAAATAAACTTTGTGAAATCATCAACAATAGCAGCATAATATTTAAATCCATTCACAGAGTTTACAGGAGCAGGTCCCCATAAATCAATATGAATTTTTTCAAAAGCAACAGTAGTCTTAGAAGAAGATGATAAGAAAGGAAGCTTAGAAAGTTTTCCTAGTTGACAACTCTCGCATAGAGACATTGCTTTATTGGTAGTAACTTGAATCGAACCAGACTGGCGTAGATGTGAAATAACAGCAGCTTGAGGATGTCCTAAACGTCGGTGCCATGTGTCCTCAGACACAGCCCGAAACCGAGTGGAGAACAACGCTACTGGTGGAGCACGAATAGTGTAGAGATTATCCTGCTTGAGCCCCCTCATCAGCACCTGGTTTGTATTCGATCCTTGATCACAAAACCACAATCAGAGAACTCACAAATCACAGGATAATTAGAGGTAAGTTGTCCAATGGATAATAAGTTCCTTTCTAACTCAGGAACTAGTAGGACATCATGTAAAACGATCTGAGAGGAACCAGTGCCAAGATAGCATCCCCAACATGAGTTATATGTAAAGAATCACCATTGCCAATCATAACATGGTCAGAACCTGTGTAAGGTCGAAGATTTTGTAGAGTACCTTCCTGTGAGGTCATATGAGCTGATGCGCCTGTGTCTGAAGTCCATTCCTCGTTGTTGGCATTAGTATCAAACTGAAGGGTAGAAAAAGCTGAGGAATATTATCTGGCTGAATAGAGTGATTGAAGCGATGCCAATAGCAAATAGCTGCATGGCCAGGCTTACCACATATTTGACAGGTGATGTCCCGAGTATTGGAACATGAGAATGAGTTTCCAGAATTATTTTGCCCACTAGGCTTGGGCACAGAATGATTGGCAGGAGCAAAGCCTCGTCCTTTTGAAGAGAATTGGCCAGAGTTTTTGTAACTTTTGTTTGTGGCTTGGGAGCATTGGTTTGACCAACAAAGGCAGTGTAGGGTGCTGATTCGGGTGAATGAAAATTAATTCAAGTTTCATAACTTTGAAGGAATGGAACGATTTCAGCATGGGTGGGCATGGGTGGCTTAAGCATTGAAGTGGTAAAAGGTTCATAACGTACTCCAAGTCCTGTGAGCAAAGAGAATACCTTTGTTTTGTCATTCACACTATGTCCAATAGCCGCAAGACTGTCACAAATGGATTTGAACTTTCGGATATAATCATTGAGAGACATCTCCGAGGCCTTCTTCAGGTAGGTAAGTTATTGAGTAAGTTGAAATTGTCGTTCCTGAGATTCCTGTGCATAGGCCTCCTTGAGAGTTGACCAAACTTTAGCAGACGTATCTAGACCAATCACAAGGCCCAGCGCCTCCTCAGTTAAAGTCCCGATGATCCATCCATGAAGGAGACGATCAGCGGTCTTCCAAGTTTGATAGCTTGGATTTGGAGTAGGTTCAGTTGAACCTTCGGTTGCTGGAAGTACAGCAGAGGGTTGAAGAGTGGTTCCCGTAAGGTAGCCCACAATGTTTTGACTTTCAGCTAAGGCGAGGACTTGTTCACGCCAAAGAGGGTAATTTTCAGATTTAAGACGAAGTGTGACAAAGTTGCCAACAGTAAAAGATGCGGAAGACATGTTTGCTCTGATACCAAGAAGAAATTGAAGATACGATGGTTGGTAGAAATCTCACCACACGATTGTTGTGGGTGGATTTAATATTTATAGAAAACACATTTACATGTAACGGGCAGTACAGCTGCACAATGAAAGAAAAAAGGAAACAGAGTAACAATAATAGAATTAAGTGATATTGTCCTGTTTTGTAGTTGAGAGAATCGTGGGATCCTTATAGCCGGAGCTTTCTTTTGAATTTTGAATTGTCCCGTGATTCTTGTGATCTAGAAGTAATTCGCTAACACTGAGAAGCTAGAGAGGCTGAGACTGCCAGAAGAAACGGGGGGATTGGAGTCTGGACAATTTGTTTGTGTTCCTAGCCAGCCATCTTCTATCACTTTCATTTGGTCTCCTTCGGTGACATTCAAGATGGCCCTTGAAACATCAGCTACAAGAAGGGAACCTTTTCGGAACGCCTGAAAGCCATATAACAAAAGAAATATCTGGAGAAACCATACGCCTACAAAACAAAACATAGTTGAGAGAAGAAAGATCTTACGAAACCAAACCCAGAAATGTTGGATATGGATTGATTAATCATGGTGTAGTTGGGGCAATATCATCGTAGAAAAAGCTTCATATAAGGGATTTCATCAAAAGCAGCATCTATACCACCATTTGCGCTTCCATTTGACAAGAGTGCATCACATTCTTCCGTATTGTTATATTGCTTAAGCCAATATTTTGTAAAATTCATCTGTTGTAAGATTCCCAAAACCAAAGAGCCTTCTTGGTAGCCAACGACACTCGCCCGATCCTTAATAAGTTGATTGACATCAGTAAAAGTTGGCTGCAACTGTTGAACTGTTAGGAGGGGTCAAACTTGCAGTGTAGCTTTGAGTAAGTATGAGCACCACAAAAACCTATCATTGGCTCCCCTGTAAAGGAAGTACTCAAGTGGTTTAGAAACAAATATAATAGCATCATTACTTCAAAACCTATAGAGCGTTTTAGACGTCATAGCTTGGCAATAGAAACTATTCAAAAACATGTAAGATCTAAGTTATGAGACACTATAACTATTCAAAACCTAAAGAGCGTTTAAGACCTCATTGCTTATCATTGGGAATTACAATTCTTCAAGAAGAATACTTCACTAAGCAGAGTCATTAATTACACACTTAATGCACTGAAACCATTAATAGATCATCCATAATACTTGGCCCAAGTTTCAGCGATACTAAAGCTATTAGTCATAATAGAAAGCAGAGAATAGAAAGAATTAGCTGGATGGCCACAACAAAGTAGTCTAATTACTGCTTAACACATTTCAAACATAGTTAATCTAAGGTAGGCTTGTAACCAAATCCTACCTATTTATGACACTGCAATAGTTATCAAAACATAAAAATATGTTTCTATCTGGTATTGGCCTTACCTGGCTGTGGACTTTGGACCTATGATGGAAATTCACAACCAATGGGGCCGTCGACCCTAAGTAAACCTACCCTTTTAGATTCAATAGAACCCAAAAACATTAGATTATAGATGATGCGGTTATCACTATTCCGTTCAAAAGCTAACTATATATCCATATCATAACTAATCAATAATCTGAAATTTTCAGGTTTGGTTTCTAGTAATTTCTTAATGTACAAGTTATGTGTGTAGTTGTCCATTATAGCTATATGACCCTGTCTGTATTTGAATCGCTCTCCTTTGGTATTATGCAATGAAATTATAAATAAGGAAAGGGAACTTACTTTGTGCAAAGACCAAGGTTGAGAAGGCAAACCACAAGCTTGTCCCCAATTGATGTGACCAATCCCCAGCACTAAAATCACTGTTTATCCGGTGTTCAAGAACCTAAACTACAAAGCCGATGAAGACAAAGAAACAGCCACTTGCGATCCAGAGATCATTAGTTAAAGGCTTCAAGAACACCCAAGCATTTTTGGGCCTGCTGTCTCTTAATGGCACTACCATTGATACTCCAGATTTCGTAAATGGCAGTGTGAAATCCACATATTTAGACCTATTTGCTGTGATCGTTGTATCTCCTACCACAGCATCAAAGTGCTGTCGAATAAAATATTCACATCCAATTATGATATGCCTTTTTTTTTTCTAAGCAAACATCCATACCATTCAAAAAAAAAAAAAAGGTAGAGAGTCAAGGAGGGGGAGGGGGGTCATCAGAACTAAGAATATTCGGGGGGAATACAATGCACAGGGATATTACCCTCCAAATTAATCAAGACAGCCCATTTGGCAATATTATGGGCTAAAAGATTAGCACCGCGTCAAACATGAGAAACTTTCCAACTGATGTGATCCTCCAGCAAAGCTTTGATGTCACAAATCAGAGAACCAATAGACCAATCCGAGAAAAAAGTAGTAGAGTGAGGGCATTGTAGACCTGCAAATTGTCGCCTTCAAAGTCAATCAAAGGGTAACCAAGGAAACTAGCCTCCTGAACAGCAAAAAGAGCTGCTTGGGCCTCTCCCACAAGAGGAGTACCGGGAGGACTTCTCTTTGGCCACGCAAAGAGTATAGAACCAACATGATTCCTACAAACCGCAGCAATCATAGAACAGTGACTCCAAATGGCAACATCAAAATTAAATTTTCCAACCATTGCCACAAGGTGGAGACCACCTAATGGACCAAATTGGAACAAAAGCAGACCAAGCCTTAGAATGCTCCACATACAGCCGGTGAATACGCCGAATAATAGTACCAAAGTCATCCCGTCTTCCACCACGCATCACTTGATTACGCGAGAACCAAATAACATCCATCAAAATAGCAGCATATAAAATAATGAGCTCAGACTGATCAGTTGGAAGAGACAGGGAAGGAACTGGATCTAAAAGAGAAGCAATCCACTGCTGAATAGTCCAATCCTTATCCGATTAGTGAGCAAACCCCACGGAGATTCCAGCTAAGAGAGAAGAGCCTGCAGACAATAGAAAAAGAGGTGCACAAGAGATCATCTTCCAGATCACAAAAAACACACGGGAGATATTAAATGTCAAACGGTCATATGATTCTAACTATGTAAATATTGTATAGCTTTATTCTACCCTTTATTCTAGCTTATTCTTTCCTTCTCTATTAGCACTAATATGGGAACAATCTCCCGATTATGTAATATATATTTTGTTGTAATCCTTTCTGGAAAATTAATGAGAATAGTTTTTGCACAATTCAAATTCTACGTTTCTGCAAAACCTAATATGGTATCAGAGCCATAACGAAATTCTGTTTTTTTTTCCCTCACCATGGCCAATACCGAGCCTCCTTCTTCTCCCGTTCTTGTTCCCACCTCCAATCCAGAGGTTCCTGCTCCCTCCAAAACTCAGCTGGATGTTAGTTCTCCCTATTTTCTCCATTCCTCTGACTATCCCGGAGCTATTTTAGTCTCTTCTCTCCTCAATGGAGATAACTATCTCAAATGGCAACGAGCTATGAAAATGGCTTTGAACGCCAAGCACAAACTTGGTTTTGTTGATGGATCTCTCACAAAACCAAGTTCTCCAGCCGATGTCCCCTTGTAGGAGCGTTGTAACGACATGGTTTTGTCTTGGATTCTCAATTCCATTGACAAAACCATCGTTGACAATCTCATCTATCATGATAGCCCCATATCCGTTTGGCTTGATCTTCATGAGCGTTTTTCTCAATCTAACACTCCCCGCATTTTCCAACTGCAACGTGATATCTCCAATCTTATCCAAGATCACTCCGACTCAGATTGGGCCAGCTATCCTACTACATGCCATTCCACCACCGGCTTCTTCATACAACTTGGCACCAGCCCCATCTCTTGGCGCACCAAGAAACAACCCACTATCTCTCGTTCCTCCGCTGAAGCCGAATACCGCGCCATGGCATCTACCACTTGTGAACTCACATGGCTTCGCTCTCTCCTCCAAGATCTCCAAGTTCCACCAACTCAACCAATGCACCTCTACTGTGACAATCAAACCGCCCTACACATCGCCAAAAATCCAGTTTTTCACGAGCACACCAAACACATCGAAATCAATTGCCACATCGTTTGTGATAAACTTTGCAGCGGCCTTCTCACTACCGCTCACATTCCTGCTTCTGATCAAATTGCCGACATTTTCACCAAAGCACTGGGTCGTGAGTTATTTCACCACTTTCTCGCAATGTTGGGCATTACGGATTCTTCCATGCTCCCTTGAGGGGGAGTATTTAAATTGGTCAAACGGTCATATGATTCTAACTATGTAAATATCATATAGCTTTATTCTATCCTTTATTCTAGCTTATTTTTTCCTTCTCTATTAGCACTAATATGGGAACAATCTCCCGATTATGTAATATATATTTTGTTGTAATCCTTCCTGGAAAATTAATA